>JADLZN010010029.1:27310-559068 GCA_018155175.1 Sinocyclocheilus anophthalmus | reverse complement strand
CGCCGTTGACTCTACAGATGCACAAATCACTTTTGCACCATTAATCACACAGATAGGCGGTGCATACGGGAGAGAGCGTGAAACTTGTCATTTGCAAGCGAAAAACAGTGTTTGAGACTCATAGCAGCAGATTCACGCCGTTGTAGTTATGCACTTGTGTTTGTGCTAGAAAAAGCATCCAAGAAAAAAAAATATATATGTAAGAAAACCATATATTCTACAAGCGTGCAAATCTCATTGCAATAATTCACAAACTGATTTGCGGATGTACAAAATTTGTCTGTGACTTCACATTTTTTGATGCAGGTGTGGGAATGTGTTTTGCACCATATTCACTGCAGCAATAGTAGCAAAACTTGTGAGCGTACGAGTTTCTTGATTTGTGATTCGTAGACTAGGATTTGTGCACCTGCAGTGAAGGATTCAAGAACGTTTAACTGTTGTGTTGTGTTTGTGGGAGAGGAAAAAAAATCTACAAGTTTGCAACTTTTGTCTGTGACTTCAGATTTACTGATACACATGTGTGGCTATTCTCTACAACTACAAATTCCGCTGTCACGGTCACTCAGTTGTTTTGCACCAAAAATACCTTCATACTATTGTCATATTATTCTAATTTATTTAATGTAAGAATTTAAAATTAAAAATGACATAAAAAAGGTAAAAAAAATAAATTAAACAAATAAATAAATAAAAAACTGAAAATCAATGGCCCCTTATGGGAAGGTTAATTTCTGACACTGATGACACTGGCTTATTGTTCAAAGTGCTATTTCAGGGTTTGGATATGTTCTTAACTCAAACGAGTTCACCTTCAAATAATGACGTCAAATTCACATTTCACTAAATACAATCACTGAAACAAGCAAATAGTCAAATAGTCCCAAGCCAGTGGGTTAACAACATCTTATTTCCTAAATTTCTAGAAAGTGCTCTATGAATAAAACTCAAAAAAGAAAAATAATAGATGTGCTGTGAAGGTAAATTACACAAACTCGTTTATTTTCATATCTGTAATATTATTTAATTTCCTCCTTTGTCTAAACTGCAGCGTATTGTCTAAAACAAAAGTTATGACTGTATGTTCACATAAATTGATAGTGGTCAATACATTCTCCCCGTGCTACAGTGCGTCGCGCAGCTTTTCCACACATATTTTAATGGGCGGATAACTATAATAAAACAGGCATGCCAAGGGCCAAAAGGCTCTGCTTCAGTATGGTTTTTGTCAAGCCATTCATTAATCTGGCTGTTAGATGAAGAGATAAAATGTAGTAGAAATAAACATGTTAAGAATCAATAGAAGCGGAGCACTATTATTAAGGTTTTTTTAGGACTATTATTATGTTGTAATGTTTGGTTGGCCAATTAGCAGAGAGGGGCGTTTCATTCACGCCCACATGTAGAGATCGAATATTCAAATTGTTTATTCGTTTTCTATCCCTGAACGTAAAAAACGTAAAAAAGCCAAATTCTTGATTTTTCGTTTTGTTTAAACAAATGAAAAAAGAAAAATGTGCCGTTTTTTTTTCATTTTTCAGATTTCAATATTAAAACAAAAATTGATTGGACGGAAGATACCCTGATTCTGGGACACCAGTATAAAATCTAAATCTAATTAAAATTTATAATAGCTTACTTAAATCACTACATTATATATTGCTCAACAGATCTTAGTTAGAAAATTAAAAATGTGTAAATAGAAATGGATCGTCCTATTAAGCCCATTGGTTTTAGAAAATTTTCAGTAAAATCGAATTTAGGTGTCGAGCACTTTTCATTATAAAGATAAACAATTAATAACAACTGTTTAACTTGAATGTACCTTGTAAGGGTGGAAAGAACATGAAACAAAACTTTTCCTCACAAAACTAAAAAAAACAATTTTTTTTTTTGTATTTCATTCTTGCTGATAAAATACACCCCCTTGTCACTGGTTTTCTCAAATGTCCAACTACTGACCCTGCTTGAAATAAGTATTTTATTAATTGATTTCTAACGTTTTGCAATCTTTAGGGTAGTTTTTCGCACGGGTTAATGCACGGCCCTGGTGAATATATCTGGTCAGATGGTTTAAAGTATCAGGTATGTAAAACGTTAATGGAGGTCACTAAGTTGTGCTATGTAAATCTTCATGTACATTTTTAAACAAGTCACAAAAGTGTTTTAATTACATGTTTGTTTTATTTACACATATGTTTTCTGAGGTTTCGGCAATAATTAAAAAAAATTCCCTAACTGTTGGCATTCGGCAGGGTGATTTCAAATTAAATGTTCCCATGGGGTGTGGGACTTACACCTGGCCAGATGGCAGCACTTATGAGGGAGAGGTACACAAATGTGTCCGTCATGGTGTCGGGACGTATAAATGTGTTAAAACCTCCAATGTGTACAGAGGTCAATGGTATCTGGGCAAAAGACAAGGGCAGGTATGTACGTACACACATTAATTGTCTGGACTACACTCGCAAGCATTGAATAATAAATATCTTTACTGGTGTCCTGTGATGGTTACAGGGGGTAATGTACTATAACCAAGCAGCCACATCCTGGTATAAGGGAGAATGGGTGAACAACTGCAGAGAGGGCTGGGGAAAGCGGTGGTATATAATATTAATGCACATTTCTTTAAAAATATTTTTTTTCTTTCAAAAAATATTTCACAATTTAAATAAATATAAATATGTAGTCTATTCTTAAGTTTATTATTGAGCTCTGCTGAATTTGTCCTTACAAATTACAATTTTTGTTTCACTAAAGTTACCCATCTGGAAATTTATATGAGGGAGAATGGAAGAACAACGTTCGACATGGAGAAGGAACAATGAGATGGGTTCAGTTGAATCAGCAATATTGTGGGCAGTGGGTAAATGGCATCTAGGTCTGTCATTTACTAATTTTGCCCTTATTTTTAGGGTCATTCCCTGTATTATGTCTGATTTTATATAATTTTGTGCTGAAATTCAAGCATAAGTTTCTTATTTAATGTAGGATGGAAAAGGGACGCACATGTGGTTCTGTTAAAGAGCTCCGTGCTCTCAGTACCCTCGTATGAACGAGTACACAGGAGAATTCATTCAGGGCATGCGTCATGGTCAAGGACAGTTTTTATATGCCAGTGGGGCTGTGTATTGTGGAAAGTGGAAGCATGACAAAAAACATGGACAGGAAAACCACCTTTCGAATTGTGAAGATTTGAGATGGCCGTGTGATTCCAACACTGCAGATGGTCTTTTGCAGGGGAGGTACACTTTTGAAAATGGACGCGTATATGAGGGGGAGTTTATTAAGGACTGCATGGCTGAATTTCCAGTATTCACTCCTGGCCTGAGTGGGATTACGACTCCTTTTCCAGACAAGAGTATGTATTACGTAATATTCGTGACCAGAACCAATATATATTATTAGCTCTCTGGAATACTTGATTCTGATTGGTCAAACAATGACTGCTAACCCGTAGTCCCCCCTACCCAATTTCCTACATAGCTAAATTGAAATCTATAATAAAAAAAAAACTTCTGTATATTTATTTACTATAAATATGTATTGAATTAAACTCAAATGAATCATTAAGGTCCATTTATTCATTTATGTTGTTAGTACATAATGTACAGTTGGTCATTCTTACAAAAAACTCATCAGGATCAGGGTTTAGTTTCCAAAAATGTAGTGTATTATGTGGTGTACTATCCCCTACTACGGTTTTTTTTTTTTTAAAGGGGTCATATGATGTTGCATAAAAGAACATTATTTTGTGTATTTGCGTTTTAAAATATGTTTATGTGGTTTAAAGTTAAAAAAACACATTATTTTCTACATATTGTACATTATTGTTTCTCCTCTAGGCCCCGCCTTTCTGAAACGCGCGATTTTTACAAAGCTCATCGGTCTTAAAAATAGCTGTGGTTGGCTATACTGTGATTGGAAGCTATCCAGGTGCATTGGATGGACGAATCCTTAAAGGTGTGGGTGAACGGGACTGTAACGTCCCTTACCTATGTGATGCTGCGGAACACACATGTGACGACCCGGGCTGGAAGACTCCGCTTCGTCCAAGGTTAAAGCCGATCCGGTGATCCACAGCGCTAAGTTGATGTATTTACTCAGCGACCAGCAGGATCAGCTCCAGGCATGACGAAGTGATATCGTCCTCTTTTGGAAGGCCAAACAAAATAGTTTCACTTTCACAACGAAACACACAGCGCCTTCACGACATGACAGCAACAACAATACTACAGCGAGAATAAAAATTAAGCCTTCTTTCTTTGCGTGAACATCTGTGCGGCGTTATGCAAATCTTCCCACAGCGTGACCATAGTATGTGGGGGCGTGTTAGAATTAGCTGTTTTAGGTAGGCGTGGTTGACGCTTAACTTTTATAAAGAATATCTCTTAGGGATTTGCGGGACTTTAGTCGTTGTAACTTTACAGATCTTCTTTATGCACCAAGAGCTTGTAACACTCCAAAGAGAAAGGAAAAATTTTAATCGCATCATATGACCCCTTTAATGGTCTTCTTTAATCTAACTGTTTATCTCTGTACATTAGGTGATTCATCAAACAGAGCTTCACAGTCAAGCACAAACTCCTCACCGCTTGGATCTGACATGGTTTTGAACATCCAAACCCTGTTAAGTAGATTCCCTGAGGCCCACAGAGATCAAGAGTTTAAACAGGGTCTTTGGCCTAATTTGAGATTAATCCGAAGGTAAATCCAGAGCCAAACCTATGTGTAACTAGTATTTTATTTACATCTGTTTAGGTGGCGTTTGCAGTACTGAGACACATTGGTTTGTTAAGGGAAATATACAGCTTCTACAGCTGCCTTGGACATGAGCAGTCTTCAGACATAGTATTCCCACTGACCCACCTGCAGTTCTCTCGCTTTCTCATGGACTGTAAAGTTCACCAGCATGGAATCACATTAGCGCAAATGGATCGTCTTCTCAATGGTATGGTAATGCCTTTGAGCATAAGAATGTTGAGTGATGATGCTGCTCTTTTGTCACAAAATCTATTACACATAATTAAAAGCTTTGCCTGTTGTCTGAATTTAGATGAGGTTCATTCTCCTTTTACTGCCATTCTACCGAGAGTGTATCAGCTATATTATCATTGTAGCATATCATATTTGCCACAAAGATATTGAGTGAGTATATTCCTACCATGATAAAAAAGTTTTTCTTTTTTAAGCTTCCATCAAGTCACAGATCACTTTGGCATGTTTCAGGTCCTCTAACAACATACTCGCAGCATGTTTATCAAAGCTCATGAGGCAGAACATCCTTCCCCATGCAAAACACTTAAAAGGTAGAGAGATAAAGATTGTATTTTGATATCTAAATCCAATACCTGAAAGTCCCTTTATATAGACATCGTACTCTCGATTACTTATTCTGAGGAGAATATTATCTATATATATATATATATATATTATATATATTATATATATTTTAGAATAATTTTCTGTAAAATAATTATCAATTCTATTGAATATTATAAGACGCCATTCGTATTTGATTACAATGGATAATGAAATCTATTTTAAAAAAACTCTGTTTTATGGGCCTGTTCTGCCATCCGCAAGGCTGCAGTTGCATCTAAACTACTTAGCAAAGATGTGGTGAATTTACCAGGCTATACGTGAAGCCACTGTCAATTCCAGTCTGAACCAGACTTGATGTAAGGCAACTTGTCGTGGATGGTAAGGTAACAGGCCTCTTATCTGACCTAGTTTCGCTATTAAGAATTATACCAGACGTGATTCTGCATCGTCCTGCTGTATGGGCAATGAGCTTACCGTGTCCTAAAGTGTTGGAGATCCTCTCATGTGGACAGTCCTGCAATTTTGATGGAACCTACAGCAACTGGACCTGGAGGCAGTAAGCTGAACTCAGCTAGTTTGGTGGATGATGTTGATGTGCACATGATAATTATTTTGGTGTAGACTGGCTATTCTGGCGTTCGTGAGCATGTGGGGCTGTGCCTGAGGGTGAAAGCCCAAAGAGAATCACAAGAGTTTGCTAGATGAGCCGAGAATTGTACACAATTAACCAGATAGGGTCACTTTTTGTACTGAGTTCAGCTGCAGGTCTGTGTTTTTATTCTGCCTAATGTCCTCGTTCAAGGAATTATCGGTCCATAATTTAAAATTGATTTTTTTTAACCTTTAAGAATGAACTTCATCCCTTTTCTGGCATTTTCTCCCATGTGATCAGTACAAAGTCTCTTGCGATTTTAGATAGACTAAGGATACCTAAGGGTAATTATCTCAGTGGGAGGAAGCTAACCATTAAGGCGTCTCATCTTTTGAAATGTTTCAGTCTACCCAATTGAGGAGATGGCGCGAAGCCAAAGTACTGTGATTGCTTCAACGGTTTGACTTAGCAAAAGCTCCTTGATGGTCAGGTCTTGTACGATATCAGTGGGACCGGCTCAGCAAACTTCCAAAGGGGCCTCAAATGACTTTAAATGATTTAAAATAAGACAAAAGCATTTAAATTGACCCCCTCAACAACTGTTGTTTCCTTTGAAGAACTAGGGTTCACACTGCCTTGGAAAGCTTGGATATATGAAGTAACCTGATTTTAAGTGTTATTTATAGACCTGGAAAACTCATGTAAATTAATAAGATATCAGTTATTGTGAAACTGAAATATTTATCAGAAACTGAGTAATTTAAATTTACAAAAATTTGTGTAGATATTATATATACCGTATGTGTGTGTGGGTGTGTATATATGTCTATATACAGTAGTGTGTGGTTATATATATATATATATTATATATATACACACACACAAACAAACATGTATATCAGTGGCGTGCGGTGGTGTTTTAAAATGGAGGCAGTTTTATATAAATATTACATAAAAAAAGAACAAATATAATTCTATTTTGTATTTAATATTATACTAATTATACATTTCATCGTGTTTTTATATTTATTCCAAAATAATAACTAAAGGCAGTAACAATTTGAACAATATTCTGGAAATAAGGTTTCATTAGTTAACATGAACTAAGAATAAACACTAGCCTACTTCTACAGCATTGATTAATTTACTAATGCATTATTAAAATCAAAAATTGATTGTTTTTAAAATTCTAAGCACTGGTGAAACTAACCAGAACAACTGAGTTGGATACACTAATGTAAACAACAGTAATAAACATTTTACTGTTTAAAATTTTTTTTTAAAGTCATTGTTTGTTCATGTTAGTTAACACATTAAATGACACCTTATGATGTTACCAATATTTTTTATTTGTGAACTGATTTTCAGCTGTTCTTTTTAATAGTCAACTTGTTTCGGGTCATAGTCAAAAAAGCTCTGTAAACACTGCCACAGACGAAGATATATCTTTTCATTTCATCACGCTGAATGCTCACTAAAAACCAACGTTTTCAGACCATTTCCAGTTTTATTTTGACGTCCGTAAGTGGACACAAAAGTCATTGGTGTCTCACAGGGGTTTGTTTGTAACGATTCATCGATATGGATCGATACATACGATATCTGACGATACGATGCATCGATGCTACGCGTAAAATATCGACATCTGTCGATAGTATAAATAGGCACCTTTATTTTGGCACTGTCCACATGTTCACATTATGTCCGTCTGTGCATTACCGCTAACGCGTGCATTTTCGTTCAAACTCACGTATCAGGACTCAACATAAGGACTGCATGAAGGCACAAGGTGAGCATAAAAGACGCTCGGGATTGTTAGCGGAACAGTCGAGCGCTGTGTGAGAAGTTTTCTGCGCCCGCACACAGGTAACAACCGCGTCTACACACCTGACTATCTAAATTGAGCTTCTTCCGCTTTTGTGTGCCCCATGAGGGATGGATAAATCCAACAAAATTCCTTCTAAATGCGCGTTTTGGCGAATATCCTAGTAAACACAGTCGGCTAGCATGGCTTAACGTTAAACACTGAGGCAAAAGAAAAAAGCATGTGTATCCATAGTTAAATCCTGGTGCTTTTGTGCTTAATGAAAGCAAGATAATAATACATCTGAATGCTGTCACAGACCACAAAAATACAATGCTCACTGATACTGAGCTAAAATAACTATATTTAAATTTATGCATGACGACTATGCACTTATTTTACATTTGATTATTACATTTCTGTAGTGTACCTGGAAATGTATTTTAGACTGAGCTGAAAAATCTGAAAAGCACTGTTTATTGAACTTGTGTTTTTGTTGTATTGTTTTTATTTTTTGCTATTGCTTGTAATTTGGTTATCTGTTGAAAAGATTTTTAGCACTGAGCCCATAGTAGCAGCCAGAATTGTTTTTCCAATGGTTTATTTTCTTTATTATTTAAAAAAAAAAAACGTTTCTTGTTGTGTCGCGAGGCTGATTGTGAATGGGCCCATTGAAGGCTACTGGGATGGCAAAGTTTAGATACCTGTTCAGTTATATATTGTGGTTGCATTGTGAGTTAAATAAGAATGTAGATGGTAGTTAAAATAGGAGATGTATATTATAATAGCGGCAATTATATCGAACGAATGCTCGTGTATCGAAAATCGAGCATCAAGAGATTTGTTTGAGGGTATCGGACAACGGGGATAGCGTATACGCTGGGTCTGGAGATCGATATGAAGATCCTATCATGAACCAAAACCAAGATCCGATTTAAAAAACCCTAGTAGCAAGGACAGGGAGGAGAGTTGTTACTACCTTTTTTTTTTTTTTTAAATAATTAGTCAATAAGTCTATCATTGTCGTCATTCAAAAACCGAGAGCTGCGGCAACGAACACAGAGGCAGGATTTTAGCACACCCCACCAATCATAATTCAAGCTATCAACCGATCAGCATATCCAATTATAGCGTGATGGAGGCATTGCCTCCTCTCACGTGGCTTTCCCCCTTTCATCTCAGTGAGCCTCCAGAAAAGTCACGGCACGCTTTAAGGTCTCTGTAGAAAGTCTATGGACCGAAAGGAGGCAAGCCTCTGCTGTAACTTTACCTGCGGGTGTCACTGTTGGACAGTGTTACTTTATAAAAACTAGTGACTTTTAGACTTTTAATATCATATTTAGTCTTATTTGCGCGGTTTTATTTGTGTAATATCGATTATTTTCTCATCCAACTTTTTGAGACACTGCCTCCCTTGCCTCCTCGGCGGAAATGAGAAGGGGGGAAGGAATAGCCCCTGATAAGATAGTATAGATGAGCCATTATATATATATATATAGGTATATATAGGGGAGTCATATATATATTATAGTATATACTAATGCGCGTGTACGTAGTGCAAAAAAATACAGAAATTAGAAGGGGCGCCAACACTTTTATCACACCACTGTGTATATAAGATATATGTATATGATAATAAAAATATATATATATAATATATATATATATTATATATATATATATGTATATATGTATATGTGTATATATATATATACAGTTGGTACGGAAAGTATTCAGACCCCCTTAAATTTTTCACTCTTTGTTATATTGCTGCCATTTGCTAAAATAATTTAAGTTAGTTTTTCCCTCGCAAGGTACACACAGCTCCCCCATATTTGACAGAAAGAAAACACAGAATGGTGACATTTATCTGCCGATTTTAAAAAGAAAAACCTGAAAATGTCACATGGTCTAAGTGTTCAAGCCCCTTTGCGGGACACTTCATTATTTAAACGCAGGGGTGTCCCTTTCTGCTGGATAATCTTGAGATGGTTCTACACCTTCATTTAAGTCCAACTGTGTTTGATTATACTGATTGGACTATATAAAAAAAGCCACACACCTGTCTATATAAGAACTTACAGCTCACAGTGCATGTCAGAGCAAATGAGAATCATGAGGTCAAAGGAACTGCCTGAAGAGCACAGAGACAGAATTGTGGCAAGGCACAGATATAGCCAAGGTTACAAAAAAAATTCTGCTACACTTAAGGTTCCTAAGAGCACAGTGACCTCCATAATCCATAAATGGAAGACGTTTGGGACGACCAGAACCATTCCTAGAGCGGGCCGTCGGCAAACTGAAGCCGACGTAGCATGGGGGAGAAGCGCCGGGGGTGAGAGAGGGTAAAAGAAGACCCCAAAGATCCCGTGGTGGACAATGCTCCAAAGATGCAGTCGGGAGATGGGAGAAAGTTGTAGAAAGTTAACCATCACTGCACCCCTCCACCAGTTGGGGCTTTATGGCAGAGTGGCCCGACGGAAGCCTCTCCTCAGTGCAAGACACATGAAGCCCGCATGGAGTTTGCTAAAAAAAAAAACACCTGAAGGACTCCAAGAAATAAGATTCTCTGGTCTGATGAGACCAAGATAGAACCTTTTGGCCTTAATTCTAAGCGGTATGGGGGGGAAGGGGAGAAAACCCAGGCACTGCTCATCACCTGTCTAATACAGTCCCAGCAGTGAAGCATGGTGGTGGCAGCATCATGATGTGGGGGTGTTTTTCAGCTGCAGGCACAGTATGACTGGTTGCAATTAAGGGAAAGATGAATGCGGCCAAGTAAAGGGATATCCTGGACAAAAACCTTCTCCACAGTGATCAGGACCTCAGACTGGGCCGAAGGTTTACCTTCCAACAAGACAATGACACCTAAGCACACAGCTAAAATAACGAAAAAGTGGCTTCACAACAACTCTGTGACCGTTCTTGAATGACCCAGCCAGAGCCCTGACTTAAACCCAAATTGAGCATCTCTGGAGATGCGACCATAGAAGATGTCCACGCAACGTTTACCATCCAACCTGAAAGAACTGGAGAGGATCTGCAAGGAGGATTGGCAGAGGATCCCCAAATCCAGGTGAAAAACTTGTTGCATCTTTCCCAAAAAGGGTATATAGGCTGTATTAGATCAAAAGGGTGCTACTACTAAATACTGAGCAAAGGGTCTGAAAACTTAGGACCAAGTGATATTTCAGTTTTTCTTTTTTAATCAATCTGCAAAAATGGCACCAATATGTGTTTTACTGTCAATGATCTGGTGTGCTGCGCGGTAAGCATTAATGAGGACAACAATGAGACTTTAAATGATTTTAGCAAAGTGGGATGCAACTATACAGAGTGAAAAATTTAAGGGGGTCTGAATAATTTAGTTTAGCCCACTGTATAATATATATATATGGACATAATATATATTATATGAAGAGTTCGATGCAAAGCCTCTAAAAGCCACCATATTCGGTGACAATAGAGTATCAAATGAGATGATACGGAGTGAATGCTCTCCACAACAGCATATGTGTCATCAAGTACTTCACTTCAAATGCGGCGAAATCCAAGCTCAACCCAGTCGAAGTAACCGTACTTGCATAGAAACCTATACATATAGTCAGAAAGAAATGCAAATTGTAAAGAAAAACATCCGACGTACTTTAGAGGCTTTGCATCTGTGAACTCTTCATATCTATAGATATATACAGTGGGGCAAAAAAGTATTTAGTCAGCCCACACAAATTGTGCAAGTTCTCCCACTTAAAAAGATGAGAGAGGCCGGTAATTTTCATCATAGGTATACCTAAAATATGAGAGACAAAATGAGAAAAAAAAAAATCCAGAAAATCACATTGTAGGATTTTAAAGAATTAATTGGAAAATTCCTCTGTAAAATAAGTATTTGATCACCTACAAACAAGCAAGATTTCTGGCTCTCACAGACATGTAACTTCTTCTTTAAGAGGCTCCTCTGTCCTCCCCTCATTACCTGTATTAATGGCATCTGTTTAAACTCATTATCAGTATAAAAGACACCCGTCCACAACCACAAACAGTCACACTCCAAACACCACCATGACCAAGACCAAAGAGCTGTCAAAGGACACCAGAAAACAAAATGGGAGACCTGCACCAGGCTGGGAAGACTGATTCTGCAATAGGTAAGCAGCTTGGTGTGTAGAAATCAACTGTGGGAGCAATTATTGGAAAATGGAAGACATTCAAGACCACTGATAATCTCCCTCGATTTGGGGCTCCACGCAAGATCTCACCCCATGGGGTCAAAATTATCACAAGAACTGTGAGCAAAAATCCCAGAAACACACGGGGGGACCTAGTGAATGACCTGCAGAGAGATGGGACCAAAGTAACAAAGGCTACCATCAGTCACACACTGCGCCGCCAGGGACTCAAAACCTGCAGTGCCAGACATGTCCCCCTGCTTAAGCCAGAACATGTCCAGACCCGTCTGAAATTTGCTAGAGAGCATTTGGATGATCCAAAAGAGGATTGGGAGAATGTCATATGGTCAGATGAACCAAAATAGAATTTTGGAAAAAACTCAACTTGTCGTGTTTGGAGAAAGAATGCTGAGTTGCATCCAAAAAACACCATACCTACTGTGAAGCATGGGAGTAGGGGGGGAAAAACATCAAGTGCAGTTTGGGCAGGCTGTTTTTCTGCAAAGGGACCAGGACGACTTATCTGTGTAAACGAAAGAATGAATGGGGTCATGTATTGTGAGATTTTGAGTGAAACCCTCCTTCCATCAGCAAGGGCACTGAAGATGAAACATGGCTGGGTCTTTCAACATGACAATGATCCCAAACACACCGCCCGGCAACGAAGGAGTGGCTTCGTAAGAAGATTTCAAGGTCCTGGAGTGGCCTAGACAGTCTCCAGACCTCAATCCTATAGAAAATCTGTGGAGGGAGGTTGAAATCCGTGTTGCCCAGCGACAGCCCGAAAACATTACTGCTCTAGAGGAGGTCTGCATGGAGGAATGGGCCAAAATACCAGCAACAGGGTGTGAAAACCTTGTGAAGACTTAAAGAAAACGTTTGACCTCTGTCATTGCCAACAAAGGGTATATAACAAAGTATTGAGAGTAAATTTTGTTATTGACCAAATACTTATTTCACCATAGAGGATTTGCACATCATTCAGTTGCAATAAGAAAATCCGTACATGTGGATTTTCATGGATTTTTTTCCCCTCATTTGTATCTCATAGTTGAGTATACTTGATGAAAAATACGGGGCCGTCTCTCATTGCATTTGTAAAAGGCGGAGAGAAGTTGAAGCTATGGGTTGCCAATCAAGTTGGGTGGCTCCGGACATAAATACATATATTGATCCACCCTGCACTGTATATAGTATATATATATATATACAAACAGTGGTGTGAAAAAGTGTGGGGCCACCTTCATGGAGTCTTAGCTTTTGCATGTGTAACAATTTAAGTTCAGGCAATCAAACCAAATTTAAATATTAGTAAAGATAAAAGAGCGTGTTTAACTGAAGGTTTTTATTATTAAGGGAACACAAAATCCAAAACTACATGGCCCTGAACATGGTGTTTGCCCCCTAAACCTAATAACTATTTGGGCCACCCTTAGCAGCAACAACTACAATCAAGCATTTGCGATAAATGGCAATGAGTCGTGGGTACAGCGCTGTGGAGGAATTTGCTCCATCATGCTATGCAGATTGTTTGTGAATTCAGCCACATTGGAGTGTGTTTTCCCATTCTCAGATAGTTTCAGGTCAGGACTTTGACGAGCCGCCACTCCAAAGTTTCATTGTGTTTTCTTCAGCTCTTAGAGGTGGACTTGCTGGTGGTATTGATCATCCTGTCCTGCTGAGAACCCAGGGTTCGCTTCAGCTTGAGGTCACTAACAGATGGCCGGACATTCTCCTTCAGGATTTTTTTTGGTAAACAGCAGAATTCATGATCCCATTTATCACAGCAAGTCTTCCAGGACCTAAAGCAGCAAAACAGCCCCAGACCATCACACAACCACCACCATATTTTACTGTTGGTATGGTATCTTTTTCTGAAATGCAGTGTTACTTTTACGCCAGACGAAAGTTGGGACCACACACCTTACCCCCCCCACAAAAAAAGTTCAATTTTTGTCTCGTCAGTCCACAGAGTATTTTCCCCAAAAGTCTTGGGGGATCATCAAGATGTTTTCTGGCAAAAACTGAGACTAGCCTTTATGTTCTTTTTGCTCAGCAACGGTTTTCATCTTGGAACCCTGCCATGCAGACCATTTTTGCCCAGACTCTTTCTTATGGTGGAGTCATGAACAATGACCTTAACTGAGGCAAGTGAGGGAGGCGCTGACGTTTCTTTAGGGTGTGTTGGGGGTCCGCTTTTGTGCACGCAGGTCTAGTGGGAGAGGACAGTGCGTGTGAGTCTCTGAGCGGTATTTGGGGCAAATGGGGTGGGTCCGGCCCCATCCTGGGAAGATTCTCCACTGTTCTATGTTTTTGGCATTTGTGAATAATGGCTCTCATTGTGGTTCACTGGAGTCCCAAAGCTTTAGAAATTGATTTATAACCTTTTCCAGACTGATAGAACTCAATTACTTTCTTTCTCATTTGTTACTGAATTTCTTTGGATCTCGGCATGATGCCTAGCTTTTGAGGATCTTTTGGTCTAATTCACTTTATCAGGCAGGTCCTATTTAAGAGATTTATTGATTGCAAACAGGTGTGGATGTGGCAGTAAGTAATTCACGGCTGGGCTGATGGATAGAGAAATTGAACTAAAGGTGTGATGTGACCAACCCACAGTTTAACAGGGGGGTGAAGCACAATAACGAACCCTCTTCACACAGTGCCATGTAGTTGGATTTTGTTTCCCTTAATAGGCAAGAGAGGTATAGGAAAAATTGACCCCTTGTAAAACTGCCTGTTGTGTACTGGGGGTATAGATTGACTAATATTTAAAATTTGTCTGATGATCTGAAACATTAAAGTGTGAAAAACATGCAAAAAAAAAAAAATCAGGAAGGGGGCCAACACACATTTGAAAAGACAACATGTGGTGTAGGTAATGTATTATATCGAAGTAGAGATCATATATGATAATATAGTCTATATTATATAGATACAGTGGGTACGGAAAAGTATTCAGACACCCTTAAAGTTTTCACTCTTTGTTATATTGCAGACATTTGATAAAATCATTTAAGTTAATTTTTTTCCCTAATTAATGTACACACAGCACCCCATATATCTAATTTTTGACAGAAAAACACAGAATTGTTGACGTTTTTGTAGATTTATTAAAAAAGAAAACCTGAAATATCACATGGTTCTAAGTATTCAGACCATTTGCTGTGACACTCATATATTTAACACAGGTGCTGTCCATTTCTTCTGATCATCCTTGATGGTTACTACACCTTTCAGTTTGAGCCAGATAGTGTTTGTTATAATGATTGGTTTGGAAAGGCACACACCTGTCTATATAAGACCTTACAGCTCACAGTTCATGTCAGAGCAAATGAGAATCATGAAGTCTGCCTGTGAACTGCCTGAAGAGCTCAGAGACAGGATTGTGGCAAGGCACAGATCTGGCCAAGGTTACAAAAAAATTTGCTGCACTTAAGGTTCCTAAGAGAGCACAGTGGCCTCCATATCCTTAAATGGAAGACGTTTGGGACAACCAGAACCCTTACTAGAGCTGGCCGTCCGACCAAACGAGCTATCAGGGGAAGACAGAGCTTGTGAAGAGGAAGGAAGAAGAACCAAGACATTTGGCTGAGCTCCAGAGATGCAGTGGGAGAATGGGAGGGAAAGGTGTAGAAAGTCAACCATCACTGCAGCCCTACACCAGTCGGGGCTTTATGGCAGAGTGGCCGACTGAAGCCTCTCCTCAGTGCAAGACACAAATGGAGTTTGCTAAAAAAAACACCTGAATGACTCCAAGATGATGAGAAATAAGATTATCTGGTCTGATGAAACCAAGATAGAACTTTTTGGCCTTAATTCTAAGCGGTTATGTGTGGAGAAAACCAGGCACTGTCTAGCAGCATGTCCAATACAATGGCCAAAACGTGACGATAAGTCGTGGTAGGTGGCAGAGAGCATCATGTGTGTGGGGGGGTTTTTCCCTGAGAGGGACGGAAGAACTGGAGAAGTTGCAATCGAGGGGAGAAGTGAATGAGATAGGCGGGCAGTACAGGGATATCCTGGACACGAAAAACATTCGCTCCGAAGGTGAGGCAGGGACCAAAGAGTAGACTGCCATGACTGGCCGACGGAAGTTACCCAGGATCCAACCAAGCCCATGAGCCGCTCAAGCAACACAGCTAAGATAACAGGACGGGCGTGGCTTCACAGCCCAGACTCTCGTGACTGTTGCTTGAAGCGGACCCAGCCAGACGGGACGCCCAGCTGAGTCGGCCACTTCGCACGACGCATTGCGGCGCGCTACTTGAGGGGCGGCCATAAAAGAGTGGCTGTCAACCACCGGTTTCTACCATAGACACAACTGACAGACCTGGCGAGGATCTGCAGAGGATGGCAGAGGATCCCAAATCAGAAGTGGTCAGTGACAAAAACTTTTGCATTTCCAAACAGATCCTGGCTGATATAGATCAACGGGTATTGCTTCTCTCAATATGAGCCACGGGTCTGAATACTTAGGACCAGTACGGTGTGGAGTTACTTTCAGTTTTTCTTTTTACCTAACTAACATCTGCCCACTGAGACTGTCAAGGATTACCATTCATGGTGTTCTTCTAAGTCGCGAGTCTGAGACTGCTCATGCGCCGCTGATACTTCGGAGAAGGTGCTGTGGGTCCATAATGAGGGCACACTGGGACTTACTCCCTGGCTTGTTGCTCCTGCCGACCTGCTGCCCTCTCCCCTCCGCGACGCGGGGGTCACAACTTTCCTCAGGGGGTCACGCGCATCCTCTGGACAGAATTCCCCCGCAGCACGCTGGGTGCCGTCTATATTTGATATGTGTGTTTCTACATTTTAGGAATTGAGTGAGATTTTGCGGGTGCGTAAGTACACGCTCCATAACTCGCGCAATCCCCCCGTTCCGTACCCTCCTGGCAAGAAACATTTCAATCCTAAAAGTTTGGATCTGAAAGTTTAATTTATATTAAATGCCCATATAAATAAACAAACAACTTATTTTTTTTGTTCAAAACAAAACTAGGGGGGACTGTGCAACGTGCTAGAACACTGCACTTATATGTGGACGAATCTTTAGATGTGTAGGTAACTACATACATATGAGCGTGTCAGTAGCTAAAGAGGGCGTCTAGCCGAATTACGGTAAGTGTTACCACTGACATTCGTACTCAATCTACTTCCTCCACAACGAGGTTACATTCTCTACCCCTGATTTATCACTAAGAGTGGGGATAATATGGTCATATCTCAGAGAAGAACTGACGGAGGACTGGATGAGAAAACACTGTAAGCAAGTGTCTTCATGCAGAGTCTCGTCCCCCGTGCACCTGAGCCAGACAGGGTGAAGCTGACACAAAAGGCTGCTTGGCTCTTTGTGCATGAGGCTGACAAAGCACGGGTATTAAAAAAAAACATGTTGGTGCTGTTCCTGAGAACAAATCGTCAGTTGACCAAAGTATGGACGATGGACATAGCTATACTCACAGTGGCTAGTTAGGACGGTATAGGATAGCGTGCGGTATGGTGGATGGCCTTTTGCAGGCCCTTTTTTAATGTATACAAAAAAGAATCTATTTCAGATGATGGAGAACAGAGACTGGAGCGCTGAAGGAAATAAAGGCAGAGGAAGGATCGGTGAGCGAAGAAGAGAAGTTTCAAACATGGATGGATAGGATAATCATACAACCTGTTCTCTCCCATGACCCCAATGGAACGCCTCCCCCACATCTGTGTTTTCAAAGCAGCATCAATTCGACGTGGGAGTAAAGAAAAAAGTAGTAAAGGTCAAGATCGAATTAGTGGTTATAGTCTTATGGATTTAATTGGGCTTTTCACAACCATTTGTGCATATTAGACAGGAAAGCTCATAAAAATCTATAATTTTCGCGCAGGTCAAAGACTCCCATAAAACCAAGGACATAGTATTGCTGTATCTAAATATGCTCATTATGAAATACAAAAAGTAGCAAACAAATTAATTATCAAAGAAGTCTAATTCAACAACAAACCAAATAAATCAAAAGTGTCGAATTCAAGCACAAACCAAAAAATAAAATGATCTCCATCCAAACAGGGAGTGGATGTGCTTTTATTTGTATGTGGGAGGTGTGAATGTGATCAGGTCACGTTCACACATTGACTGTCTCACTCTCTCCTTCCGTTCTGGGGTGAACAGCAACAGATTGTCCGACATCTGAAACACCAGAAGACAAGCAGTTTATAGACAGAAAATACTAAAATTTTAATTTTGTAAAATGTAATAAGTTGTGATGTAGTGGTTGAAAGAGTTCCCACAGTCATAGAAAACCTAGAAACATCTGACAATTTCAAAATTGTGGTTTCTAGGCCTGGAAAAAAAGCTTGAGGAAATTAACAGAATTATTTAAATGAATAAAATAAATATTACTTTAACAGCTGTAAAATATTTTGTTGGATCAAAATTGCTCTTTGTGTGTGAATTTCCATGACTGGAAAACTGGGGAACCCTGTTGAAAGACAAAGAGGAAATGACAGTTCATAAAGGAACGATCTAACTCCACCTGACTGGTCTGGGGTGAGAACAACATTCCGGGAAGAGCTGAGACAGGAGTGCAAGAAAGAAGTGTGAGTGCCCACGTGCCCCCAATAAACCACATGTGAGCATTAATAACATTGTGATGTGATGTCTGGGACATAAACTACCTGTAGGTGTTGCCAAGACATCAAGCGGGCACTCCTCTGCCTGAATCACCGGACTCTCCATCTCAACATCCACCGCCTCAAGATAGAACCTCTCTGCTGCAGGACTCTGTACAGGAGACATGCTGTATCTCACTGTTGGCTGCAGGTAACGCTCAAAGTCCAAACCAGTAGCACCCTGGTTAAAATACATCAGAACATGATCCTCAAACGATCAAGTAAAAGTAACAAGTTCTGTTGACTATGAATATACTTTAAAACGCAGTAATGCACAAAAAAGGTTAAAGGTACTATGTAACTTTTGGCCCTCTAGTGGCTCTCACGCTATCCACAGCTACTTCTGTGCATGAATTGACACGCCACGTGCAGGTAAATGACAAGCAATTTCCCATAAAATCCACCCAGACACTCTAAAATCGTTATTATAGGTTGATAAAAATGTAATAGGGTAAAGACATGGTTTGGAGGATTTTTCACTCATTAATAACAAACACACACGTTATTAATAGAGATCTCATACCTGTGTGTGTGTGTGTATGTATGTATGCATGTACTGTATATATATATATACATACACACATACATACACACAGTTAAGCTGTAGCATTATTATGACCGATAGTGATAAGCCGATAATAATTATATAATGTTAATAAGAGGTTGATATTAAAATTCTAAATTCTATACAGTTTTAAAATAAAACATTTTAAATGGTATGATTGAATTAGGCATCACAACATTAATATACAGTGCATTATAAAAATATTTACTAAAGATAAAGTGTTATTAAATTATTACGGGTTTTAAAGATGAAATTTAAATGATTGTTTGATGGTGGCAAATGTTATCAATGTAAAAATAGAGGAAATGAGCGTGAACAATCAAATAACCAATATCAACAGAAGAAGAAAAAAATCTAATGTCAACTAATAACCCATTTGGTACCAATATTGTGCATCTATAGTTGGATTTGGTTGTTAATTACCTCAGCATCTTGAATTCCAGTCATTTCAACATCTGTACTGGTTGGAGATCTGCATGGACAGAGGAAAGAGTATTTAAGATTATAAACCACTAAACATAGCATAATTCATGCTACAACTAAAGGCTGGAATACACTACATGACTTTTCAGAACAGATTTTAAAACACTGGGCATCATACACTTAGCGACTGTGTAATAGTCACAGAGGAAAAACTGACCATCATACACTAAACGACATTAAAGTTGCTTCGTTCACAACAAGCTCGCACATAAACGTGTGCCTGTTGCTAGGAGACACATGACAAATTAAAACTGTGTGTTCTAAAATCGGCTCAAAATATCAAACATGTTTGATATCCACCGACTGGATGCAATCATAGTCTGAAGCTAAGAAAAAAAAATCTGAGTCTGTGAACATCATACACTACACGAATTTCTATGAAATCTTTCAACTCAAGTCTGCAGATTGGCTCTTATTTTCGGCAACTAGCGTCAACTTCTCCAGACAGTAAATCAGCTGAAAATCGGGGCAAAAATCGTGTAGTGTATTCCAGCCTTAACATACAAACAAAGTGTAGGTGTACCTATTATTGGCCGGAATGATGACCTCATTACAGAGAGCTGTAGAAACGGTTAGATCTTTGGTTGGTGTGGAGGGCATCAGGGTAGAGGAAGCAGGTGCACAGACACTGGGTTCTGCTTCCACTGGTTCTGAAGAGGTATCAGATGAGCACTGGGATAGAGTATCTAGACCAGCATCTGCTCCAGGTTGGACATACAAACTTACTTCAGAGACTTCACAAAAGATGTTCTCTTGTGATTCATCTTGGGAAGAAGGACTGAGCATAGCCTCTGGCATGCACTCCTCATGCTGAGTTTCTGAAGAATCAAAAGGGAGCTCAGACTGGCTTGGTGAGTCATGTGATTGGCCCACTGGACTGTTTTCTGGTCCATTACTGATATCTGGTCGGGTACAGGTGGAGCTTAAATCAAAATGTAATTGGCTGTTGGAGCAGGGCTCTATGTCTGGCGAAACATGTGTGGTTTGCTTGTGGTCAGAACTGATCTGAGGAGCTCTGGGTGACTGTGGGAGGGGCTCAGCAGAACGTAGTGGAGTGGAAATAGGCAATACATCAGGTTGATAGTTTCGAGGAGGTGTGGCAGACACACAAGGTAAAGGGGAGGCGTGAGAAACTGCAGTAGATCTGCACTGCCTGCCTGGAGTGCTGAACTTAGAAACATAGGGTGAGGACACCGCAGTGATTCGACACGATCTTCTAACAGCACCTGAAACAAGAAAATTATCCGTATTAAAACAAAGAATATTGAATGAGGTTAAAAAAGCAGTTATAATAATAATAATAATTCTCACTAAGAGCAATTAAGTTATGCTTAAAATTTAAGGAATATTTTAAGCATAACTTCAATATTTTAAGTAAAAAATATAATATTATTATTATATAACACACTAGACTCTGTAGGCCTGGACAACAATTTAATCCTGTAGTTTTATAGCTGGAGGCAGTAATCAGAAATGTGATCAAAAGGACAAAGAAAAATCTCCTCCCTTTGAATATGACTAGACAATAATAATAATTAATAAAAAGTATGAGTATTTAAATAAATCAAAATATATGAATACCTATTACAGCAACTTTTTACAGAACAGTAAAAATACAGTACTAATATTTATGGCTGCCTTAATTTCTTTGCTTTCAAACCTTAAATTATAGAGCTTTTATTTTTAGTTTTACATAAACCACAGTGCTTGTAGAAATGGAGTTCAAGCTGCTCCGAGACACTTAAAACACCAGATAATCAGCTAGTCACATGTAAAAGAACACACTGCCGTGGTTCACTCTGAAACTCTCGGGGGCCAGTTATCGGATCTCATATTCCATGCGTTTCAATCTTACCTGATGGCTTGACTGGACTTTCCACCTGGAAAAAGCCTCCATCAAACACCACGGACTGTGTAGGCAGTGTGGCAGCAGGGGCTGCAGGGACAGAGCTTGAGTCGTCCTGGATGTTGTCTGAAGACTCAGTGCCTTTCTGTTCAGCCTGCTTGGCTCTCATGGCGGCCTTTACAGCAGCCAACCGACTCTTAGCTGCAGCACTGGCACCTACTCCGGCCTTCCCTCCTATGACAGGAGGCTTCTGTAGGATAAAAGGATAGGATATGAGAATGACACAATTCACCCCTTTAAAATGCAACATTATTAAAGGATGGTGCTGATAATGTGGTTTACTTTGGCCACTCTTTTTCTGGGGACAGGCCTGACTTCCTCGTTCCACTCCCTTGCTTCTGCCTCTTTCAAGGCATTAAATTTCTTGTTAACATCTTCCACCTATTAAAAATAAATTACATTAAATTGAAAGACAACATTAAACAAGGCTTGGAAATTGAGCATTTTTGAAAGGTAACATCAACCCACCTGAAAGTACACCATGTCCCAGAAGCCCTGCAAGTCAGTACAGGTTGTTATTTTCTCTCCACGGCCCAAGTCGCAGTCATCCACCAACCCGTTGAACTGGCTAAAGCGCTCTTTAATCAACAATCTGGCCTGGCCCACAGCCGTACGCATGTGGTCTCGCACTGCAGAAAGAGGGAGAAATATACTTACTCCAAATAACTATATTAAACATCAAATATGCCGATTAGCTGTGATTGTGTCATTTTCACGTTCAAAAATTCAGCCTTTCTGGAAAACCTGATTAAAACACCATGTTAGACTTGAATTAATACTGGTCAAAACTGAAGACTTACTCTCCTCCGGGATAGAAGTATCATCAAATCGTGACTCCCACAGCTCAGAGAGTCCAGTCAAGAGCTCAGTCTCGCTGGCCATCACTGCCCTATTGAAACAACATATACAATGAAACATACACTAATGTTCAATAGATTGAAAGGTTTTTTGAAAGAAAGAAAGAAATTAACACTTTTATTCAGCAAGGATGCATGACGTTGCAAAAGTGACAGTAAAGATAAGTGTTACAAAAGACTTCTATTTCAAATAAATGCTGTTTTTTAAACTTTCTATTCAAAGAATCCTGAAAACAAATGTATCATGCTAATGTTTCAACTAATGGCTGCTGAAAATTCAGCTTTGCCATCACTAATAAAATCATATTTGAGTGGATATTAAAACAAAAAAAGGATTCTAAATTGTAATATTTACAATATTATAATATTTAAATGCAGGCTAATACATTATTAAAGCATTACTAATAATTCAAATGAATTATTAAATTAATCAAAGTACTATATTATACCAACAAATCTGTTCTAATAAGAATAGTAGAAATCTGCCTCACCTGAAATAAGCAACATCATGCTGAGGCTCCAAGGGGGCCAAGGAAGGTGATGGTGATGTAGAGATGGATGGCTGAGGGGGGGATGGGGCAGGAGGGGGAGACGACACTGAGGGAGGGTTGGCAGGATGATCTGGTGGAGGGGTTGACAGAGGTGGTGGAGGGGAGGAGAGGGAAGTAGCAGGGAGAACAGGTTTTGGGGGAGAGGGGAAGGTGGGCTCCACACTGGCATCAGAAAGTAAGCTATAAAAGAGAAAAATAAATGGTATTTTGGACCAACTTAAAGGGGTCATGAACTGCCTTTAAAAATGTTTTTTACCGTTCTTTGAGGTTCACTTATAATGTTAGTGTGATTTTACATCAAAAAACTATTTAGAAGTAATCCGCTATTTTCGGTCCTGTTTTGACCCCCCAATTGGAACGCTCTATTTGAATAGGTGTGGCGGATTGTAGAACCAATGAAAAGACTCTTTTTTTCCACAAATTGGCACTGTACAGTGTCTTCGGAGCCATCTTTATAGTTTGGTTTCTGCGTAGACCTGCATTTGTCTTTCTTAATATTTACACTACATGCGTGAATCGGTGGGCGGGGCTAAACAGGCAGTGATGTAGAAGTAGGCTTTGATGATCTTCTGCAGTGGCGGGGTTTAGCCGCACTATTACATCATAAAGTGGCACATTCCACAACCTGTCGTTTTGGCTGATTGGCTTCAATATAAGCCGTTTTTAGACTAACGAGAAGATTTTGAGTTCTGAAACTTACAGGATGTTTTTATGGTACAATGACCTTATATGTCAAAAGATCAAGGGAATTTTGATTTCATGACCCTTTTAAAGTATAGAATTATCAAGTACTTAGTTGTTAGAATAAATTCTAAAGGTACCTTGGTGAGAGAAAGGCGCTAGCTGAACGAGGAGAGAGGGGTGCAGGCTCGAAGGACCTTAGGCCAACAGGAGGCTGGAACACAAATCCCTGAGGGGCAAATGAAGGGGCAGCAGCTTTGGGTTCCTCTTCCTCAGGTCTCAGAGAATCTACTGCAGTGTTCTTTTTCTCAGCAGGCTAAAAATATCCAAGCATAAATATAATTTGCCATTTTCAGAATTTAAAGCAAAAGACAGATCACCTTACCTTATTTTCAATAATTGCCTTCGTGTTGCCTGAGAAAGATAATGAGATCTACTGATTAATGACACATTTTAAATATCCAATAATGCTAGAATGATGCAACATTACTGCCTTCTGAGCAACACTATGGCAATATAAAACAATATCATGTAAAATATCAGAAAATATGCAAGAAAATAACTAACTTATTACCTTGTGTGGCTTTCCCTCTGCCTGAAGAGGGCGCTACAGGACATTTAACAGTTGATCTTGTTTTTGCAGAGCTTGACTCTAAATCACACACAGAATGTGGCTTTCATGCATGTAACAAGTTCAGCTCAAAAAAAGTCAGAGGTAAAGCTTTCTGAAAAGCCCAAGGTTTAAAAAGTTACAATAAAACTCACCGGTAACTGATTTAACGGCTGATGTTTTAGCAGCTGATCGTGTGCTTGGAGCTCTTACAGATGGTTCAACTGTAAAAGAAGTAACAACAATAATACTCTGCATGGGGTTCTAATTTAAGAGTACACTACTGTTCAATAGTTAGGAGTCAGTAAGTGTTTTTTTAAAGAATGTAACACTTTTGTTAAGCAATGATGCAATAAATTGATTTAAAAAAAATCTATTTCTGTTCATTTGTACTTCCCATTCAAAGAATCCGGTTATGCATAACATAAAAAAAAAAAAAAAACTAAGCACAACTGTTTTAACCATTAATAAAAAATAAAGGTGTATTCAACTTGAAACGGTGTTACACAGACCGATCGTATATCATCAAAGTACCACGGAGCTATAGAGAGCAGACGGCTCCGTATGCTTTCGAATCGTTCTCGCAGTACTTTGATGTCATATACAGATCGGTCTGCGCAGCGCTGCTTCAAATCAAACATCTTAAGAAATGTTTCTTGAGCACAGCAAATTAGAATGATTTTTAAAGAATCATGTAACACTGAAGAATGGAGTAATGATGCTAAAAATTCAGCTTTGAAGTCACAGGATTAAATTACATTTTAAAAGATATTAAAATAAAAAATTGTTATTTTAAATTGTAATTATATTTAACAATATTATAAATTTTCCTGCATTTCTGTTTATATATAGCCTGGTTGAGCATAAGGCTTCTTTCAAAAACATAATTTTTTAAATCTTACCGACCTCAAACTTTTGAATAGTACTGAACAGATGAAAATGTTAACCTCAAACTACATCTTTTGCATCTTCCTAAAATTAAGTAAGTAGATTTACCTGTAGCTGCTCTGGTTTTGGTGGTAGTCACAGCTTTCGAGTTAGTCTTGGCTGAAGCTCTGGTGGTCAATACATTGTCAACTGTACAAACACAAAGATGTTCAACAACAGCATGAAGGCACCACAGTTTGTTGATGTGTATGATTTGCATTTGGTAACATGAAAACCTGACAAGTTAAACAAGCAGAACAAACCTTTCTTTGGAACAGCATGTCTGTCTACTGTTGGCTGTAACAACAGAGGTACATAAACAACAAAGCTTACATGATTTAAAACCGTGACTAGAGAAATTACAAAAAAAATATTATAGCACATATTTACAGTCATTATATACAGATTTATTTCCATAAGGGCAAAACAATACATATTACTGTTCTAAAGTTTGGGGTTGGTAAGATTTTTAAAAATGTTTTAAAATTAAATAACTTAATACATTTTTTTAATCAACAAACAAATTGATAAAACAGTTGTGCTACAGTTGTAATATTTTTGTGGAAACGGTGATACTTTTTTCCAAGATTCTTTGATGAATAGAAAGTTTAAAAGCACTTTGGTAACATTACAAAGTCTTTGCTGAATAAAAGTATTGAAAAAAAGTACTGACCCCAAACTTTTGAAAGGTAATATACATAAAGAAAAGCTGATGAGTGGACTTTTTTTTCTATGTAGGTCATTGCTTGAGCATCCTGACCAGCTGGACAGGGTTTTTTGGTTCAACTTATGTTGTGAATTTGGGGTGGGGCTACCTGCTTGTTGACCAATGGCAGATGGGGGTATGTTCGGGGAAACATGTTTGAAAACAGACATTATTTCTCTCATTTTTAGTGATGGCAGTGGTGCAGAAATTAGACACTTCAGCTTTTAAATGATACCTTTTGATTCTGCGTCATTGAGCGGGTCACTCTTGTGGACTGGTTAGTTTCTGTGATCTGTCATGATGGGTAATGAGATGGGAAATTAGGTTCTCTTCATTAAAGTCGGAGACTGATCGTCTAACTGTTATTCTCATCACTCACCTTGCCTCTGCTTGGTGCAGTAGTGTTTAAAGGCAGATAGCCGAGCGGCTGTGGCTTATACAGGCCGACCTTAAACACGCCTTTCTTCACTTTCTCCCGCTTTTCCTTCTCCTTCTGCAACATCTTGTTTTCTTTGTAACGAGCGAGCATCTTCTTTCTCTCCTCAGCAGCAGCATTTACATCTGTTAAGTACAATTGCAACTACTTAATAAATAAGGCCATGCCAAAAAAAAACAACAAAAAAACTATGATATTGACCATTATCTGTCTTTGTTTTTGGTGCTTTGTCTTGGGTGGCCATAAGGCTGGATGCATCCATTGAGAGCTCGATCTCTGGCAGCTGGTCCAGGTGTCTGCGCAGGTTCTGGATCTTCTCTCGGTTCTCTTTCTGAGATTGAGACCTGCGTCTGGACATCTTCAGCCGGATCATAGACACACTGCTGTCCCGCTTGTACAGGTGAGCGAAGCGAGAGTCCATCCTACAAGAATTTACAAGAAGAACATAACTATTAAGCAGAGAGTTTACAGCTTATCTATAAATAGTCTTAGGTCTGTTTTTAAAGAAAATGAAATAATATAACTCTGTATAATAACATACATTTGGCTTAGTTAGGACAGCTTATCTGCAAGGGTTATCAGCTTTTACAAGGGAGGTTAAACCCTTTCATATCTTCATGTGTTTTTGACATCAAAGGTTGTGTTTCCAATCAAACTTAATAGATTTGTATTGATTTTTTTGCTGACCTGGTAAGAACATGGATAATGTAACTGTAACTTAACTTTTTGTGTTCAGTCACAGAATGTGTTGGTTTTAGTTAAACAAATCATTACAAATACAACCAAAAATTAAAGCAGCAGAGATGTATCCAAGAAACAAAAGACAAAAGAGTTGTCATTTTGTTGATATCACTTGTAAAAAGTAAATTCCTAACCGAATCCTTTACAAAGTGATGTGAGCTATTTATATTACATTTGTATGATTGAATTCAATCTTGCCTGAATCAACATAGCAACACATTATCACATTATGGTTACTATACCAAAGCAGACGCTTTAACTGACGTCGTACACAATGGCATTTTATAGGTCACAGTTTAACACAGTAAGTTTATTTGTTATCCGTCTCATCGAAATAATAAGAGATATTTCTTACCTTTATATTAAGGTGGGTTACGTGAATCAAAAAATACTATATCCAGACACAAATGGATTCGTATTATTTATATTCAGTAAACAAACGTCTATCTGCCCATCAACGCGAATGCCACGCAAGATGGCGGGCAGGTTTTGAAAAGTGAATACATCTCTTCTGATTGGCCGCTCTGCTACCCAGAAACCTCCGTTGATTAGTTAAATTCAGATGACGCGTTATACATCGCCCACTTTCAAATCCCTAGCACTGATGGTCACGTGACGTTACTGCATACTGTATATGGGTGTGTGCGACTCGAAGCGCCGCTGCGCAGACCGATCGGTGTATGACATTAAAGTACCGCGAGAGCGATTCCACAGCATATTCAAGCGCATACACTCTCGAATCGCTCTCGCGGTACTTTAATGTCAAACACCGATCGGTCTGCGCAGCGGCCACCTATAGATGTTATTACATGATCCACCAGGCATTTCAAATTATGATATTTCTATTTTTGGCAAAACTACAAACAACGAATCCCTTACATTCCAAAATTAAATAAATCACATATGCTACATGCTGCTCTGTTCGTCAATATTTTGAATGATTGTGTTCAGAAGCCTCTTGCTAAGGATAAAAGTCAAGGTAGATCACCCTGACCAGATGTCCAGCGGATATAATCATACTTTCTGGCTTTTAAACTGTTGGTATGATGCAATTAACATATTATTCTCCCCACGTCATGTAAGGTTAATCATTTTCATTCTAGAACCTTCACATTAATGGTTTTAACACTAAATTATAAGTATGAAAATGAATATAAACAAGAATCAAGTATTTTTACCCCTTAAAGGCTACATAATTGCTGGAATATATGACTTTCAATATGCAAGGAAAATCTGCATTGGATATATTTCACAAGGCTCGTGTCTTAATTTGATCAGCGTGAGGCAATCAGAGGCTTGAAATCCATATTAAAACTGGAGCATGATAGCAAGGTTATTCACGATCATATACATTTTAAGAGTGTAGTTGAACAAGAATCGCAACCTTCATTTAATGAAAACTGAAATTTATTTTGAAATAATGTATGTTAAACCATGATACTGATGACATGGCATTTAAAATAAGAGAAAAAAATATAGCTTGACAGATTCATATCCTAAATGTCAACTTAATTGTATATGTAAGTGATAAAACAAATCTGGACAACGGGTATGAAACACAAGAAGGACTGGATGGGAGCTGATGGCCTACTTAAACCATACACATATGTACATACAAAAAACTGAAAATAGGTCATTACAGTAAAATCCAGATTTTATAATTACAAGGAAGCAACCACATTTCTGTATAGATTAAATAAAAATCTAAAACATCCAGGCTATGGGATGTGAAAAGATCGCGCCTGTTTTTTTTTTTTTTTTACAATGCAATTATTGCATTACACTGATGCTATCAGTAAAACCTGAACTGTTGACAGTTTTAGTGTAGTGAAGTAGTCCATGCCCATCATATCTCTTCAGTCCAAGAAAAAAATATTATTGAATTGTGTTGCACACAGCCTTTTCACTTCCTCTGTAACACAAATAGAATCTTGGTGAGAGTTTACGTCAACAGAAATGTTTTTAATACGCTAACTTTTAAATTAACTAAACAATTGAGATTAAAAGTTAACTAGTAGATTTTAATAACTTCATACCATTATATCACCTCAATGTGATATAATTAGTTAATCTGTACATACCATTCACTTCAATGAGGTTGGCATTCTTCTGATTCAAAATGACGTACAGCTCCCTCTGATCAGACTTCTTTCCAACAACCCAGTAATCGGTCATCGCTTTAACAATGATTTCCTCGTCCTCATCAACCCTACAAAACACGCACAGACACTGTCTCATTCACTAACCGTGTGGCCTTATAAACATGTTAAAATTAAACTTTATACATAGATATTTAATCTTAAAATCATACACACAAACACATACAGAGAGAGAGAGAAAGAAGTGGAAAAGACTGAATTTACTGCTATTGCTGCATGTCTTTAGAGATTGTTGTACAGAAACCCCTTATAAGGAAATGGTTTAGGCATGCTTTATGCAAATCAGTAACCTCGAGCATGTGGTCACTCATTTAGAATACCCTAAATTCATTAACATTGCGAGTTTAAGAAAAAATTTTTTTGAATTAAGCTGAAATCTATTGTGAGAAATTCTCATGTGCATACAGTGACGGATAATCCACACAATTATTAGTGAATGAAACCTGCTGTCGCAATACGTACTAATATTTCACCAGAAAATAAACATGATTTGGGTCAATGAAATGGTGCACATTTTTTGACCTATATATTAATTTATTCCAAATATATTTACAAAATGTAATTCAAACATACAATGACTTGAATACACCTCTTCAATTGATCAGCGGCACTGCTTACCGTGCAAAATCGCAGTTAATGTCTCCAAGGATTTTCATGAGGTCCGGATGGACAGAGGTGAGGGAAACGCTGGCCGTCTTGCGCATGTGGATGGTGCTTTTCTCAGCCAAGTTCATATGGTTGAAGTAAATGAACTTAAATTGAGGCTCCTTCTCTGGCCTACAACAACAGTTTTGAGAGAATTAGTGAAGCCGAGGTGCAGTATTCCCTCCCAGTGTAACATGCATGGAAGAATAAAAGCTGTTATGTGTCTTTAAAGTGTGATAAGTGGCAAAAAAACCTATTTACAATGCCTTTATGGTATCATTTAGCAGTTGAAGTGAAGCTCTGGAGTAATACTGACCCTGATATCCTTCGGTTGATGTTGTACTGCTCACATATGTCAGAGGCCAGCAGGGTGAGTTGGGGACCAACCAGGCTGTCTAGTTGTTCACACAACTCACGACTCAAATCCACTGCCGCTACAAGCCACAAAGGGAAGCAGGGTTTAAAAGAACAGTTAACATTTGACTGATTTCCTGATAATATGATTACTAAGTGAACTGTTAACAAAACCAGAACAAAACATTTGTTACAATTACTTAAGAGCAGACACTTACCATTTACCATGAAGCATACAGCTGCACTCATTGCCTGGATAAGGAATACAATTTACGTAATTATTATTATTATTAATAACAACAATTTACTTGCTTAAAAACATGAATGTTAGGTAATCAAAGTCAATCAGTTCTGTTAAGTTCTGCTCATAGATTAAAATGCATAAAGAATAACACCGAGTTTGACGTTTTCTCTCACCTTGTAAACGATCAAATGTAGCTCCTCATAACTGTCCTCTGTGTTCACAAATATCTTGGGAAATCTGAATTTTGCATCTGGATCTTTAAGATTAGCTGGTCCTGTTAAAAATCTGTTTCCATAACATAAGATGTTATTACAACTGTGGACAATTCATGCATAATACAAATATTCACTTGACCTCTTAAAGCGGCACCAAAATCCACAATCCACAAACATCTCTTTGAGATGATGAATAATCTGTGATTATCTCCCAGGCCTCTGAATAAGTGCCAAGTCACAGTTCTCAGTGCTTACAGTTTGCTACCAGCTACTCTGTCCTGCTAAATTCCAGGGGCCTCATGAGTCACAGCCGACCCTCTGAAGATTACGCTCCCATTACCCACATTACACACCGAACACATACAAACAAAGAAGCTCTGCCAATTATTCATCAGTCTCTCCTTGATTGATCTCAATAATCTATAAATCTTATTGCAATCAATCGAACGTGACCCCCTTTGTGCCATCATCCACTCGCTGAACAATCAGACAGGCTACTGTGAAGTCTGTTGGGCTTATTGTTTTCTCTTTGCCACTAAAGCAATTAAATTACCCTTGTGCAATCTGATATTTGGCAGTGTTGGTTGATCTGTGTTGTCTTAGCGCTGCGCTTTGCTGCTTGTGTTCCTGAAGCATGGAGCCCAAGCAGACAGGCAGAAGGCCAAGAGCGCACTGTTCCAGCCCTGAGTTCAAAGCAGGAAATATTTGGATACTTGCCTCCCGTAGTGCAACAGATTCCCAGCCACCTCTGGCCTGAGTGGAGAGTCTCTTCCTGCAAGCTAACAAATGTTTGCACACACACACACACACAGATCATTCATTAACACAGCTGTAGACGGCACATGACTTTGGAGCACATTCCAAAAACACACACTGAATTATGGCATGACATCAGTTACACGGTGTCTACATTCAAAGTGATTGTATCCCACTATATATTCAACTGAAATTCAATGGTATAAAAATCAAATTTGCACAAAATTCACACACTATTTTAAAATAGCAAAATCATGTCAAGCATACTGTTAGAAACTGTATACATACAGTAATACACAAGTGTTATGAACATTAACAATGAGCAATAGCTACATTTGTTACAAAAGTTATTATTATTTGTTAAAAAATAAACTTGGTTCATGTTAGCTCAAATCCATTAAATAATACAGTTACAACTTTTGATTTTAACAATGCGTTATTAAATGCTGAAATTAACTAAGGTTAACAAATGCTCCGCCTTTCTGAAACACGTGGATTTTTAAAAAGCTCATCGGTCTGAAAAGCGAGGTGTGCTCTGATTGGCCAGCTATCCAGTGCGTTGTGATTGGCCAAATACCTCAAGTGTGTGATGGAAATGTTACGCCCCTTACCATATTGTGATGCCTTGTCCCGGCCGGGGCGACGAGACAAAAACATTAAAACCCATTATAAACGAGGAATTTGTTGCATCCAGTGGGGACGTAATTACTGATTATAATGACTTATACAAGCTTTTTACGCGTTGCATTCGCGCCACGTAAACATAAAACACATGTCTCATTGTGATAGGGAGAAATGACAAACAACCTACGCGCACTCTACACTGACCAAACTCGCCCGTTTGATAGTCAGTAGCAAATCCTTTAAATATAAAAAACGTACTTCCAGTCTGTGAGTCAGAACAGCTGGATTGTAGTCTAACTCTACCAAGATACAGGAAAACAGTCTCCATAAAATGTGCTGCACACATCAGAATATTTGGGTTGAACTGTTCTGGAACAGTGTTGTAAATACAACTTAACCACTGATTTCTAGTTGTGTCCTCTTTTGGAAGGCCAAACAAAGTAATTTCGCTTTCACAAAGAAACACACAGCGGGCTAGAGTGAGCGGGAGGCTTGAGAATGGCGCGGCCGGCAGGCTTGCGGCAACCACATGTGACGACACCGGGCTGGAATCCACTTCGTCCACGGTGAAAGCCGATCAGGCGATCGACCGCGCGAAGTTGATGTATTTCTCAGCGACCAGCACGGATCGCTCTAGGCATGACGAAGCGGATATCACCCTCTTTTGGAAGGCCAAACAAAGCAATTTCGCTTTCACAACGAAACACACGGTCTTCAAGACATGGCGGCGGCAACAATACTACAGCAAGGATAAAAGTTATGTCTTCTTTCTTTGCGTGAAGATTTTGGTGGTGTTATGCAAATCTTCCCACAGCGTGACGTAGACATGTGGGGCGTGTTAAAACGAGCTGTTTTAGGTAGACGTGGTTAACTCTTAACTTTTATAAAAAAAATATCTCTTTGGATTTGAGAATTTAATCTTTGCAACTTTACAGATCTCCTTTATGCACCAAGAGATTGTAACACTCCAAAGAGAAAGGAAAAATTGAAATTGCATCATATGACCCCTTTAAAAAATGTCCCCTGGGTCTTCCAAGCTTTATAATGGCAGTGAATGGGGGTCGAGATTTTGAAGCCCATAAAAGTGAGTCCATCCATCATAAAAAGTACTCCACACAGCTCTGGGGGGTTAATAAGGCCCTTTGAAGCTTAAAAAAAGAATTTGTGTAAGAAAAATATTAAACCGTATTAAACCGTAAATATAAACCATAATCACTAGAATCCGCTAACTGTTGTACGCGCGTTCACGACAGAGTGGCATTCCAGCGTATGACTCAGGACGTAGGCGAAACAAAACACTGGTCATGAATAAGTATAAAAATAAGATTTGTAAAGGAAAATGAATGAACCCCCTGGAGCCTTTTTATTAACCCTGGAGCACTTTTTATGATGGATGGATGCACTTTTTTGGTCTTCAAAATCTCAACAGCCATTCACTTCCATTATAAAGCTCGGAAGAGCCAGGAATTTTTTTTAAATAACTCCAATTGCATTCGTCTAAAAGAAGAAAGTCATATACACCTAGGATGGCTTGAGGGTGAGTAAATCATTTTTGGGTGAACTATGCCTTTTAATGTAAATTTTGACCGAACAATACATCTTTGACACAGCATACAGCAGTGTTTTTAACCAGTTGATGAGAAAAGTAATCTTAAAATGCATTCAAAAAAAATCTTAATTTGTAATAAATAATTATTCACTGTACTTTTAAGTGTCTAATGCTGATAAATGTTTTGAATTTTCTATTCATCAAGGAATCCTGAAAAAGTATCGCAGTTTCAAAAAATATTGAGCGCACAATTTTGTCAACATTTATAAGAATAAGTCTGCACAATTCTTATATACAAAGCACAAATCAGCATATTAGAATTGTTTCTGAAGGGATCATGTGATCACAGAAATAAAATATATTTTAAAATGTTTAAATAGAAAACTTTATAAATAAAATAACATTTAAATTTCAATATTTCACAACATAACTGTTTTACTGTATGCTCAATTCCCACACAGCATATTTGGAAATAAAAATAATGTAATAAAAGACAGATAGGGTATTAGAATATCTAAAAAAAAAAAAAAGTATATTAGGATTTTATGGGGGCATGTAGTATTTGGATACATTGAAATGCACCCCTAGTGTCTACTGTATAAACAGTGTTAGACTAGGGTAAAAAGGAGAAATTAGTAAAACGGCTTTTCTATCAGTGCCTTTGTGTCTAGGGCTTACACATTTACAATATAACAGTACAATGTACTAATGTGGTCTCACCTCGGGTTCAGTGTGCCGTGGGAACAGCGAGGTCGTCAGGTATTTGTACAGAATTTGCATGTCATCCTGCTCTAGACCACTCCTACAAAATACAACACAGAACTTAAGACTAAAGCTCAGACAAACTTGCACATTCAAACACAAGAAAGTGTTTCAATATTAATGTTAATTGTTTAAATTTCTTGTGCCTTACAGAACTGGTAATTTGTTATCATGAGACACTTTAATTTAAACAAGTAATAAGACAAACAACATTCAAAAGGCATAAACACAGGCACTTCTGTGAAAGCAATTTTTGTAAACAAGATATGAAAGTCATGTTGTGAATTCAACAGAAAATGAAAAGTCATATTTTAAGTCTATCTGGATCCCTGTGCCAGACAGTTTGAGATTAAGAAGCTTTGGCTGTGCCACTTTATTGAGTCCCTGCAGTCTCATCTCTCAGACTTCATGTCCTCTACGGCACTCAGTTATTTAAGTTAAACCCTCATTCATATCAAGCATTTGCAGTAGGAATGTTTCTAAAGGTTGCAGAAGGGTTCAAAATTATAATTCAACAGCTAATACTTTCAAGCTGTAATTAAAATGTTTAAAAAAAAATACAACAATTTAATGCTAAAGTCAACCTACAAGAAATCTCAAATGTGATCGGAATAAACATTCATTAATTATTATTAACATAAATTATTATTAACCATAGCTCTTTTCATCCTTTTTTGAACTAGACAGCCCTTCTTCACAATTCACTTTTTATTGTGTGGAAAAGAGCAGTGTGAACATTCTGCTAAATAGTTTCTTTTGTGGTTCACTAAAGAAATAAAGTCATACAGGTTTGGAATGGCGTGAGAGTGAGTTGAAGATGACAGAATTGTCTTTTTTTGGGTGAAATATCCTTTAAAACAATTGTGAGATGTGTATTGATTGACATTCACCAGATCAGCTGGTCGTTGTAGAGAAAGGCCGTGTATTTGACAAGACTCAGGCTCTCTTCTACTCTATTGACAAAAGACTGGATCTTCAGGTAGGTCATCTTGTCAAGGGGGAAAAAGCTGATTCCCCCGAACACATCCAGCAAGTCACATGACTGGAGATGAAGTGTCTGCAGGTACTAAGGCAAAGCATACAACAACAACAACTTAATGTATTTTTTTTTTTAAATCTTCTCCAGACTACAGTTACTTTTACAATTCCACAATGATCAGATAAAATTAAAATAATACAGTATTAATAAGTACAGAATAATATCAGGAATGAAATTTTGCCTCTCAAGAAAGATCCAGAAGAAACTGTACAACAACGCTATGGCCTCAAACATGGATGAAATTACCAAAGCATCCCTGATAAGGCTGACGTAATGTAATTTGACCACTTGACGTCCGGAAATGCAGCCCTGGTGTGACTTTGCTCAGCAGTCAGTCACATTTAACCTGAGGCACAAATTGCACTTTCACTGAGAGCTTCAAGGCTCAGCTCAGGTTAGGGAGGGGGTAACGCGAAGGGTTTCCCTTAACCTAAGCTGAATTATTCAGACAGGTGAGTAAGCATGATGCCCTCAGCAAGGAAATCTGAACCGAAGAACCAATAAGACAAATACGGACAAGTAAGATTGTTGGCCTCCATTTCATATACGTGTCTCACCCTGACAATTTGTACATATGTGTTGAATATGATAACAGAAATAAAGAAGAACCTCACATATCTCTACAATTTTGAACTACTAAATATCTTTGCAATTGATCTCTTTCCTTAAACGTGGGACTTTAATTACAAGTGGTCAGATTGTCAGCGACATCCCAAAAGTTCTCATGGCAGGACAACGGTATAACTAGGGCTGCACGATAAATCGCATGCGATATTTAATGCGCATCTTGTCAGTAAAGCCGTTCTGTAATCAGCTGTAAATCTCCACCACGTTCATATTCGCGCGATTTTTTGCGCAGCTCGTCAGTGAACAACGGCTCTGTGTAGTTAATGCTGCTCAATGTGAAAGCACGCACGTGATGGAGATTTACCGCTGATTACAGAACCGGCTTTCTGACAAGATGCGCATTAAATATCGCATGCGATTTATCGTGCAGCCCTAAGTATGACTATAAAGAAAAGCAATATTCAAAGTCTAAAATTAATGGTTATCCCTTTTAAGACATGCATGTACCAAACAGACCAAAGGTATGCACTGTCTACCTTTTATCTGATTGAAGGATTGAGTTCTCTTAATTAATACTTTATTTACCCTGTAAAAGAACTTTTCAAGCTTTTGAATAAGCAGTTCCATTCCACCGGCCTCAAATGCCCTGCTGAATGTGCCGTTGAAGAGCTAAAATTCATCAACAACAACAAAACTGTTAGAAACATCAGATGTTTGTAAAAAATAATGTAAATAATAGATTATTAAAAAAATGGAAAATTTGAAATGAGAGAATAGATAAATATAAAGTGTTTACCTTATACATGCTGTAGCACTGTTGTAATACAGACCCATAAACTGAATCCTAGAACACAAAGAGGGGAACAACTCAGTCTACACTACCAATCAAAAGTTTGGGGTTGGTAAGGTTTTTTTAAATTAAAGAAGAATTTGAAAGAAGTCTGTTATACTCTGCATATACTCAAAATGTTAAGAGTTTTCCTTTTAAAATATTTGAAAAAAATTAATTTATATTTCTGTGATGCTATTTCAGCCATTACTCCAGTCATTTTTATTTTTAACAGCATTATAACAAAGGAGCCTAGTTTATTCAATAATCAGTGGATATAAAAAGTCTACACACCCCTGTTAAATTGCCAGGTTTCTGTGATGTAAAAAAATTAGACCAAGATAAATAATTTCAGAACTTTTTCCACCTTTAATGTAAACTATAACCTGTACAACTCAATTAAAAAACAAACTGAAATCTTTTAGGAAAGGAGGAGTAAAAATAAAAAACTAAAATAATGTGGTTGCATAAGTGTGCACGCCCTCTTAGAACCAAGGATGTGGCTGTGTTCAGAATTAAGCAATCACATTCAAACTCATGTTAAATAGGAGTCAGTACACACCTGCCATCGTTTAAAGAGCCTCTGATTAAACCCAAATAAAGTTTAGCTGTTCTAGTAAGCTTTTCCTGACATTTTCTTAATCGCATCTTACAGCAAAAGCCATGGTCCGCAGAGAGCTTCCAAAGCATCAGAGGGATCTCATTGTTAAAAAGTATCAGTCAGGAGAAGGGTACAAAAGAATTTCCAAGGCATTAGATATACCATGGAACACAGTTAAGACAGTCATCATCAAGTAGAGAAAATATGGCTCAACAGTGATATTACCAAGCACTGAATGTCCCTGCAAAATTGATGAAAAGATGAGAAGAAAGCTGGTCAGTGAGGCTGCCAAGAGGCCTACAGCAACATTAAAGGAGCTGCAGGTATTTCTGGCAAGCACTGGCTGTGTAGTACATGTGACAACAATCTCCCATATTCTTCATATGTCTGGGCTATGGGGTAGGGTGGCAAGAAAAACTTAAATTTAGCAGAAACACATTTTAAGTTTCCGAAAAATCATGTGGGAAAATGTGTTATGGTCTGATAAAACCAAGGTTGAACTTTTTGGTCATAATTCTAAAAAGTATGTTTGGCGAAAAACTCCCCAACACCCACACCCACCACCTGCACATCAACCAAGAACACCATCCCAACAGTGAAGCATGGGGGTGGAAGCATCATGCTTTGGGGCTGTTTTTCTTCAGCTGGAACTGGGGCCTTAGTCAAGGTGGAGGGAATTATGAACAGTTCCAAATACCAGTCAATATTGGCACAAAACCTTCAGGCTTCTGCTAGAAAGCTGAAGATGAAGAGGAACTTCATCTTTCAGCACAACAACAACCCAAAGCATACATCCAAATCAACAAAAGAATGGCTTCACCAGAAGAAGATTGAAGTTTTGGAATGGCCCAGCATGAGCCCAGACCTGAATCCGATTGAAAATCTGTGGGGTGATCTGAAGAGGGCTGTGCACAGGAGATGCCCTCGCAATCTGACAGATTAGGAGCATTTTTGCAAAGAAGAGTGGGCAAATATTGCTAAATCAAGAAGTGCCATGCTGATAGACTCATACACAAAATGACTGAGTGGTGTAATAAAATCAAAAGGTGCTTCAACAAAGTATTAGTTTAAGGGTGTGCACACTTATGCAACCACATTATTTAAGTTTTTTTATTTTTACTCCTCCTTTAAAAGATTTCAGTTTATTATTTAATTGAGTTGTACAGGTTATAGTTTACATTACAAGTTCTGAAATTATTTATCTTGGTCTAATTTTTTTTTTACATCACAGAAATCTGGCAATTTAACATTGGTGTGTAGACTTTTTATATCCACTGTATGTTTCAATGCTCACACTTCGTCTAACCATCACAAATCCAACAATTGTTATTTTACCACAAGCAATAGCAATCAATTTTATTTACATTTTTTTTTAAAAACTTTAATTTCCATAAACATTCCCTCTTATCTCTTATTCATTAAGGCAAACATCCCTTCAAACCACACACCATAAGACGAAACAACTGTTAAAAGTAAAAAAAAACGGTTAGAAAGTCTGTCTTTACTGTTTTATGGATTCTTGCTGAATAAAAGTATCTTACTGAGCCTAAACGTTTGAACAGTAGTGCACATCAGCCTGAACATTAATTTTTTGTTCTGTATCAAGGTTGTGTAAAATAAAAATTGAAAATGCCTAATTTAAAAATGTTCAACTAGCATTCCATGCATTACTTACAATAATCTCTTCCTCTTGGTATTCTACAGTGGGTGGTTTACCGTCTTTGTTGGGTTTTTCAACCATTGGATTCCGTACAACCTTGAGAGAGGAAGTCAAAGGTGCTTAATACATACTTTAGCAGCACTGTGTCAGGCAAGTTTGATTTTATTCTGTCTTCTTTTGTTTAACATTTGGATTGAAACTAAATCTCTACAAAACATCATTGATGCATAGACGTACCATGACCATCCAGTAGTTCTCCTCCGGCTCATGGAAAAACTGTCGGTTCTTCTGAGTGTGGAGAGATTTGGCTGGCTTTGTTGGACAGAAGGTTCTGTAAAAAAAGAAAATCTCTCATTTATGCCTGTGTCTCTATGTTTGTTTGTTTTTATCTCACCTTTGATCCCATCATTAGTACAGTGCTAACCTGGTGAACTGAACGATGGCCTCACAGAGTCCAACATTGCGAATCTTTTCGTTCTTCTCTATTTCAATAGGGTGGTAAAACAAGATTTTCTTTTCCTCCTACAAAGTACAATAACACCCCTATAAACATACGATTAACATATAATAATCAAATCGTGACTTCTACCTGCATTTGTTCCCCTTTCAGATCATTACCATGCCCAGAAAGATTCTGCAGACATTTTGTACATTTGCTGTGGAGATTTTGATGATTTTTTTTTTGTGTGTAGTGGCTTTATACATGGAAAAATGCATTAGATGCAGCTGAGAGCACTACCTTTTTACACCTTCTGTGGCCTCACAATATGCAAAACAATTAGACTAGTTTTTTAAAATGTCTAAATAAACAGGATTTACCTCCCCCTCACGTGGTCCAAACTTAGGGTTATAGATGAAAAAACTTAGCAAAGATGGTGTGTACTGTTTCTCTTGCATTCCAGATGCCATTCTTGGGCTTTTGAGAAAATGATATAAGGTGGGAATAGAAAGCAGATAATGAACACATCGCGTCTGATTTAAAAAATAATTCATATTTAGACCTCAAAGACGGCGTCATTGATGAAAATACCTGATCATCAGCATTAGTGTGGTCTGTCTCTACTGTTCCCTCTTTTTTCATTGAGTTTGACGTGCATGCCTTTGATCTGTAAACAGAATCAACTTTATTGGGACTGAAGTCAAAGGACACAGTGAAGACATTTTCAAGAATAAACATGAATAGACAACTTTAGATAATGAAGATAATCACTTAACTAATTATAGATTATATGCACAAGCTACAATGTAATGTATGTTCATGGCATTCCTTTATGTAATATTTGTAGACATGCACATGTTAGATATTCATTACCTGCACATTTGAGCTTATGGACTATAGTTAAATTTAATATAATTGTTAAAATTATGTAATTGAGTTGCTTAGTTTAAGATTATGAGAAAAGCGAATAAACAGTGGCTAAAATGCCTTCTTTTCTACTTTTGAGAAAAACTGCTGATGAAAAGTAGTTAGTTGCTTCTTAGTCTAGTGAACAAGACAAACAGATACTGAGGGAAATAAACAAAAAAGGAACCAAAAGCATTTCACTTTCCATGAAGACAGACGGTGATCAGACAAATTAGACCATTACTTAAAAGCTAGCTGGTTAGCTACACCATTAATCCGACTGTTTCATGTCGCGTTTCAAAAGCAACTACTATCATAAAGGTGTTCAACAAATTGGTGCTTACCTGTTACAGCATGACAACGGAAACTAAGTGCTTGATTTGTTATCTCATGGGGGGGAAACAGAGCTGAGATCAATGAAAAAGATGCACTTCCTGCTCTTGACAGTCGCTTGTGTGTGTTACAATCGAATCCGATCGGGTAGATTTCATCCACAGTTCCGTTTCACTATTAGTCCTGTAACTCAGTACTTCCCCCATCAAAACGTTTTAAGTATAAAGAAATGAATAGTACAGTGAAAATTGTAAAATTACGTAGGCTTACATGAGATGAAGATCATATTATGTCATAGTCCTGTCATAGGATTGTACCTATTTTGAGAGTCTTGTGACACTTGTTAACTGTTGTTTCCCAGTTCTCACAAAAATGTATTCAAATGATTTTCAGACCATGCCAGTCAAATTATCAAGCAAGCATTTTGTTTTCAAAACCAATTGCCGGTAAGGTAAACTGCAGAATGATTACACAGTTTAGGTTACATTTCACATCCACTGATGATTATTATATTTTTGCTAACAATTTTCTTCAGAAACATCATAAGGAAAAGCAAACTGTAGGCTCACATAAATAATCTGTGCACCATTTCAGTTTTCTTGAAGTTGCCTTTAAACCCGTTTTTACTGTGTTCCTGTAGTGGGTCTCAAGTTCAAAATATTGATAATAATAACAACAATAATAATTCATAATAATAATTCATATTCAATTCAGGGGTGAATTTAGGTACATTTGGATACTTTTTGCCACTGAGATAACTGGAGAAAAATGTCCCAGTTAAATTAATTCATCCGATTTTTTTAAGTGTAATTTTCTGGAAATTAAGAAAATACTAATACTTTTCAAATATTTTTCTTACGTCCGCAAACATTCTGACAACTAGACTATGTCACTTACCGAACAACCAAAAATGGTTTATCACATCGCCATGTGATCAGCATCATATGATGTTATTTTCATGTGGTGGACATTTTGAACACATTTTTGTAAGTATCCTCTTTATTTTTCAATATTTTGTCTACAATAACCTATTGACAAGACGTATATTAACTGACTGTCAACTTGTCAGCTTGATTGTCAACTCTGTCAACTAAGTTACCCTCAGCCGATTCTTGGAAACCATATTGATTGTGTCCACTGATTATAATGAATTGTTTGTAAATTGCCATAGATTGGTTATCATAATTCATACTGTAATTGAACCTTCTATGTGCCAGCTGAGACTGAGTGTGAGTGTGTGTGTGCATGAGCTATCAATATGTGTAATAGTTAACAATATGTCCAGTCAACTGTTACTTTCCTTCTTTTTTTCCCTTTTTTTATAAACTCGAAAGCTGTTTCTCATATCCTTTCAGGGTATATTTTATATGCACACAGGTTGGAAGTTTGCATAACATCTCTTAAAATGACCAAACTTATGTTTAAGGCAGATTTATATATATAAAAAATATATATATTTCCTGTTCTCTAGTAACTGTGCTGAGAATATCACATGGATTTCTGCTGTAACCATGGCAGTGGGTGTGGATATTGGCTTGTAAATGGAAAGTTGCAAGTGAAACAATACTAACATTTGAACATGTTACCTCTGGCTGAATAATATGGAGGATAATCTTCGTAGCATAATTGCAGTGTAAACTCCCCCATTAGTTGTTTGTCAAACCTAACATATTGGGTCATGCATGCACACTGGGATTATCTTGGTGGAGCTGATGCCATTAAGGCACATGTTTGCCTGGCTCATTTTGGTCTCTGGCTTCACTGCAAAAAAGGGATAATCTGAAGCCATGATTGATGCAGCATTTTGAATTCCATTGTTCTAATGGGCTAAGCGGTAACCTGAGCGGGATATCCTTACCATTCAGTATTGAGAGTGTTCAGTATCTTCACTGAAATGTATACCCGCTCTCAATTTCTGTACCTTTTGTGCCTACTTAGTCTGCTTTACATTTGAACTCCTTTGTTTTAAGGCTTTGGTTACATCTAGGATTCGAAGGTTTATATTCTGCAGTGAGCTATTTTGTATTTATTGATTAGAATGATCAATGAATAAAATGCACTGCTTGCAAATATAAACAAAGGGCCAAATGAAATAACTTGACTAAAATACATGTATATTAGATGCTGTGACATCTTCATCCATGCTGCTAGAACCACACATTTGTGAAATATTACAATGAATATCAAATGTAAAATTTTGATTTCTTTGAAGGTGCATTCATTTGTTTTTATTATTATTGCACTTCAAAGGTTAGCTGAGAACATCAGGTGCATCTGATATATTGGTCACCGTAACAATCTAAAGTAAGTAAAGTAAAGTTACCTTCTTTTGGTATTTAAACTACTGAGGACATTAGAACATTCTGCATTTACTTGTAACTTCAATCATTCACAGCACATATCTCTATTCACTGCAGACATATTCTATTACATGCAGTAAGTGTAAAATAGCAATGTTGAAATGTGTTTAACTTGCTTTCTATATGAGATCAAGATTGGCTTTACTTTACTGTTTTTTACCCATTTTGTGGTAGTTCTAAGTTTTGTCAGGGTCATAGAATGTTACAGTCCACTTTCAGAGGTTTTTCAGATGTACTGCATATGTAGTAAAAGTACATTTTCTTTGTTTTGTGCTTATGGGTAGTGCGCAAATGAATAAATTGTAGCTCAAATCTAAGCATAAGACAGTAGAAATAGTATCAGTAGAAATAGTTTCCTGTTTATGCACACATAAGTCACATGCTGATGGTTGTCTTGTAAAGAAAAGCTGCAACTTGTATGCAAATATCACAGAATCCACTGTATCAACATACTGTATGTATATCTTAAATTATATGTGCATTAATATAAGCAGATTTAAAACACAGTAAACCAGATGCATCGGTTTAGTGACTTTTATTTTCCCTGAACAGTTTTGTCATTGGTCATTTGGGGTGAATGTGGGACAACAAAACAAGACACAAGTATTCAAAAGTCAAGTACATTTACTTTATGTGCTGATTCTTCTTTTTTGAAAAGAAATCAGGTGTAAAAAGTCAAATGAAAGATGGGGTTTCAGTGCTTATAGCTGAGGGAGTCTTTCAGGATAACACCATAGTCTGGAACTCTGTAGCGAAAGAGGAACATCAGAAATTTAAATATAGTAAAATAATTTAGACTATGATATTATAATAAACTGATTTAACAGGATTAGTCCAAAACAAAACTTTTCTGTATAGCTCTCACATGTGTTTCAACATGTGCTAAAGAGGTGATTGATCAGTTTAAACAAAAATAAGGAGACAATTTTACTCTGAGCTCTTTTTCTCAGTAATTTACCTGCAGCTTTTCGACTTTGTATTGTCTCAGACAGTGTGTGCGTGACTGTTACTCAGGATTGAAATAATAATTTGAGGTGACCCTGATCTTTGATCCTCTTACGCAATGCAGTGATAGATTTTTTTAACTAGAGTTTCCATAATCTAAGACAGCTATTAAATCTTAGCACATCTTTGAGTAATGATCAGAGAAAATTACATAACAGACAAGCAAAGGACATAAAATGGCAAAAACAATTCTCACCATTTAAAGGGACATAAATCTGAAATCTTATTACTGTAACTGTGCATACAAAATGGTAGAACATGTAGATGCATAAAACACAATAAATAAGAAAAGAATAAAAATACAACAACACAATCTAATGAGAAAACATTACCGTCTACTCCAATTCGACCATCGCTATCATCATCTGCAGCTGTAAGGAGGCTCTTAATCTCCTTTTCTGTCAGGGTTCGCGCCCCTGGGAAAAATCGCTGGAGAAAGAACCTGATTCACACAAATCCATTGATGAGAAGAATGAAGTGCTGCACAGCCGTTGTCACTGAACTGTGACTCTCCTAACTCAAGCAGCTCAGCATTTTAGCCCATTTTTCATTTTAGATCTTTTTCTACGCATCCGTTTGTTTCAGCCACATACAGCTGAACTCATCAATCAAATGATCAAATATGATCGCTTTCTCCTATCCCGGCTAAAATGTGAGCTAAAAATGAAACCCTTCAAAGGACTGTTGTGAGTGTCATCTCTCCAGCTCTGGGTTCTAGTTCTGCTGATGTCATTACATAATGCAGATACATCACATAAAGCAGGGACAGAAAAAACAAACATAATGACAGCATCTCCATGGACTACATTTGAAAAGGACTTAGTTTAAACGGAACTCCGGTATTATCAGGTAAGACATGGATATTTAATGTAAAGCTTTAACAGAAGTAATTCTCTTTATGCACCGGATTTCATGTATGTCTATTACGAGCATAGTATTTTTAGCATTAGATGTTCTCCGATCACACTGAACAACAAGGCAACATATTGAAGCCATAAAAGCTCTAGGAACTGTGCCTCGAGTAACATGAAATCACAACAACATAGTCTATGGCTTTGTATCTGTAGATTTTGTGGCTTTTAGAGCGTTAGCAATCATTGAAATCACATCACATCATTGTTTGTGATGTATTACACATGAATTTACAGTAACACCAGCCAAATTGACATACTTGAGCTCAGCCTCCTCAATAAATCCACTGTTATCGTCATCTATGATGCGGAAGACATCCTTCACCTCTTGGGGACTTTTCTGGCTCAGGCCACAAAGTTGGAAGAACTTTTTATAACAGAAGGAATCTGGAGCTGTTGGAAAAAAAGCAACATGACAATTATTGTCATCATTGTCTCAACATGAGACAATTAAAATGTGTTTATCATTATTGTTATTATTTATCATTATTCAATTATTTAGTAGATACCTTGGCAGTCTTTGACAGCATTTTCAATGGCATCAGCCGAGAGGATGGATGTAAGTGACATTTTCAAACTGTCAGAGAAAAAGCATTATTTTTTTCCCTTTATATTGTGTTATATATTTATTTTGTTAATCTTTATTAATTTATTGCTAAACTTATTCTAATTGTGTATTTGTACACATTTGTGTGTGTGTGTATATATATATAGATGAAACAGAAATGAAATAGATTAAAATGAATTAAATTCACATAAATTAGAGCAACATCAAAATGAAAGAGACATTAAATGTGCAGATAATTTGTAACATTTCCAAATCATCATCACGCATTTTTACACTACATCTCATCTACTTTCTGTCACTCTCCTATTGCTGAAATAAAAGACTTCGAACTTTAAACGAATTTAGGAAAAATCCAAAACACATGTACAGATAGCCGGGACCATGGTGATAAAGCATAACAGTTTCTATGTGATATTTGATGGTAAGCAGAAAGCAGCTTCTGACCTGTGAAGATTTCTCCTCGCGCTGATGCAGAGTAGAGGTAAGGCTGTGTGATTGCGCCTCTCATCCACGGACAACTTATATATATATGTACATGCTAATGGGACGGACAATGAGAGATGCTTGGGTTACATGTGCGTGTATCAAATTCGTGTTGCAAGGCTCGACTTGAATTTCTTGCCTAACTAATTATCCTTTACTATTTAAATGAGCCTCGGACCGAATGCACACACAGACAGGTACCTGCACTTCGCCCTTAATATTGTGCGTACTTGATTGGAAAAAAACGCTCCGTGTGGTGTGTGTGTGTGTGTGTGTGTGTGTGTGTATTAGAGAGAGAGAGAGAGGAGAGAAGAGAGAGAGAGAGAGAAGAGAGAGAGAGAGAGAGAGAGTGTCCCAAGGGTGCTGTTGTGTAGATAGATAGATAGATAGATAGATATTTATGTATGCTAGTTTAAATAGAAAAATAAATATTCATGTATGCTAGTGTTTTAGGCTTATATTGGACCTAGTATATAAAGACATAAATATTGGACCTAGGTATATAAAGACATAAATATATGTGTAAACAATGATTTTAGCAATTAAGTGTTTACAACTTTCGTTGTGCATTGGACATTTTTGTAGTCGCCTGTGCTAGTCTCATTGGACATTAAATAAATAAATAAATACATGATATTTTAAATTTCTTTATTGTATGGCTACTGTTTTGTATTATAATTGGAGTATATTTTTTATATACATAATATTCTATCTAACACACATGCAATTTATTTATAGAATATTTAACATCTTAAAATTAGTTTGATGCATAAAATCATGTTATAAAGATGAAAAAGTTTTCACTTGTGTTGGTTATGCATTACTTATAAACTGTTTGACCTCTTTTGTGTGAATCCCCTTTGATCTGTTTCACAAGATTTAGTTAACATCATCACGTATTTTGTGCCCCATACCAGTTAATTAATAACAATACTGTATTTGATGCTGATGTTCAAGTTTTGCTCTTTCACAATAATACATGCTTACTCAGATTCGTACTGTATGCTTGATTTAATGCCAAGGTTCATTTTGCAACTTAAATATAGCTTTAAATTGAATGAGATTCCCTTTGTCTTAGCTTTAAATAAGTAGTCAGGAGTCCAATCCACTTTAGGCAGACACTGAGACTAATCATCTACTCGTGTAACTTGACACTTTTCTCTTACTTTGTCACTAATCTGACTGATATCTGACAGAGTAATGATTGAATTTACAGACAAAGAATTTTCTGCATCGTTTGCTGTTCATAAAAATCAGTCAGAATTCAAAGTAAATCGTATATGCATAGCAAAGATAATCAACATTTTACTGAATGTTGTTGTGTGAGAATTAAATGGTTAAAATGATTACTTAAATATCCCTATAAAAACATCTGTGTCAAAATCCACCACAAATTTTTCATATTGTAATGCCATGGATCAAATAAAGAAGTGAATTAAAGGTATTTATTTATTTATTTTATTTTTGGGGATAATTAATACATACAAATTAATGTTGTAATCTACCGTAAATTGATGAAGAAATGGCATTACCGAGTGCCTTTGGCCTGTCATGGAAAGGGCAAGACAAGACATTGGAGCCACCTTGCCAACAAACCAATACACTCTAATGTCACTGAACTGACTGGTAGTGTTACGGTATAGTGATCTATCCATTTACATTCTCTAGTTTGTTGGTACAGTACAGCCAACATGTCTTCTGCTGTCGTTTGTTGAGTCCACAATTGACATGAATGAAAAATGAAAAATGAAACAAATGACAAAAAAAAAAACATCAATAAACAGCACAAAAACATCAATAAACAGCACAATTTTAGGATAAGAGTACTTTGCCGTTTGAATCAGTAAAGTGTGCAAAAATTAAATTAAATAAATAAATGTAAAAAAAAAATGTATATAGTTGAGAGGCTGCTGGCATGTTTAAATCATATAAATTGTGGCACCACACACCACCTTGTGGCGGTTACATTGTACTTCAAGATACATAATGACAGCTCAGTTTGGTTCACGCTGTACTTTCTAATATGCAACAAAAAAAACAAACATTAATTTAACATAATATGTAAAATGTAACATACAGAACTTATTGTAACAGGTCATCTGTATTTTGTGCTTGCTGTTGTTGGACTTTTCACTGTTTCAAGATCAGTTTCCTTTGTCTGTAGCCATGGTTACTCATAGTTTAATTAGTGTTTGCACTTGATGTTTTTTTAGTTTATTGTTTTGTTTCAGTGTATTTAAGCTCTGTGTTTTCTTCTGTTCATTGTCAGTTCTTGTGTTATTATGGTTGTTTAGTTCCTGAGTTCTTTTGTTAAATAAACACATATTACTGGCTCTGATAATTTTTTAAAAAAAAGCAGAGAATTTTTTCACAAAAAACATCTATTGTGAAGAGTAACACTAGATGTCAATGTACAGTTTTCATTGAAAATTGTAAGATGTCTTGTTCTTTTTCACTTCCAAAAATGGAACATTTAACAGTATTTTATGAAATGACCCATTAGATCTATATTTTTAAAAAATGCTAAGCTAAAATGGCAGTGAATTGTCATTTTTACTCAGTAAGAGGACAGAGACTCAAAAATGAAAAATAGTGTTTATTTTCTCATTGTCCTTTCCCAAAAACAGCATCAAAGATTTTACAGAAACCAACATGCATATCTACAACGTGAAAGACCGTGTGACGTTGACAGTCATTGTGGACCGGGTGCAGCATGGGAGTGGACAGTTAGAATTGTGTATAAAAATCAGCCACCCTGATAAAAAAGTGGAGATCTCAGGTTACAATACTGATTGTCAGCAAAAGTTGTTGGTCAGGTGCCATTTATGCCTTGATCATGGCAGCAAACTCTGTAAAATGAAGGAGAAAGAATTCATCAGAAGAATTGTGGTGGAGCAGCAGGAAAAATATTTCAGTAATTATTTACAGTTGATTCATTCAACAAGAAGCAAATTCCTCACCATCAACTCCAATCTTGCCATCACCATCAGAGTCTCCAACTTTCAGGAAGGCCTTTGTCTCTGCATCAGTCAGTGCCCTTGCGCCAGCAGAGAAGTTCTGCAGGAACAGTCTGAAAAGCACAAGCAGGCAGTCACCTTTAAGTATTTTGTTCAAGGTAGTTAAAAAAATGTAAAAGTAGTAAAAAATTGTTTATTTAATAGGAAAATGTGTTTTAAGACCAGACTTACTTAAGCTCGTCCTCCTCAATGAAGCCACTCTTGTCCTGGTCAATGACAGCAAAGGCCTTCTTGATGACATCAGGAGTCTTGGCAGACAGACCAACCTTGGCGAAGAAGCTCTTGTAGTTGAAGGAGTCAGCAGCTGGAAGGTAATTTCATAATTTTTTAACATAATGGTGGAGATAAACGGCAGAAGGACTACAAGAAGAACATTTGCCTTAAGGGACTTTAAGGGACTCTAACGAATGATGTTGACACCCTAAAATGAAAATTCTGTCATTATTTACTCAACCCTCGTCAAATCCACACGACTTTCTTTCCTCCGTGGAGCACAGAAGGAGATGTTAGGCAGAATGACAGTCTCAGTCACCATTCACTTTCATTGCATCTTAGTCCGTACATGAAAGTGAATAGTGACTGAGGTTGTCAGTCCCTATAGCATTCTGCCTTTTGTGTTCCACGGAAAGAAGAAAGTCGTGCGGGTTTGGAACAATATGAAATTGATGTTCTCGCTTTAGGTTGTAGGTCAATGGGACGGTCCAGAAACATGCAGGTTACCTTGGCAGGCCTGCAGGGCTGCAGTGATGTCAGCATCATTCAGAATTCCAGCGAATGCCATGATTAGCCTAAAAATGGCAGAGGTGTATATAATGGCATTTGAATGTATATAAAATGATACATATACATATATTTCAATTGAATTAAAAAAAAAAAAAACTTCATAATACTCCATCCATATAACAGATCATCAGAAATGATTTGCTCCCATAGGACTGGTAAATGGTCAACAGTAGTCATATTAATTGCATATGTCTTTAACCACACAGTGTGTTATGATAAATCCCACCCAGTCCTGGCGTAATCAAACCGCTTAATAAAGTGCGATATCCCAACACGTCCAATTCCAAGACACAAGTTATTCCCACGCCAGGTGGCCGAGACTTAATAGATCAACACATCCTCTCCAGATCAGCCAGGAGTCATATGGCCGTTGCTGTCTGTCGTTTTTCTTTCTTCCTTGCAAGATATTGTGAGCTCTTGTAGCTTCATCTGTGAAGACACTCACCTCTGGTTGTCTTTAGGGGTTGGGTTTGGATTCGCAGGGATGAAACTGGCAACTGCAGTGAGCACCAGCTCCGTGGCTTCCACCTTATATACCACTACTCAACCGAAATATAAGGCATAATGTAATGGACACCGCATGACGGGCAGTTGGTTGAAAAACGTGTCCAGTAGTCAGGCTGTTCTATTTATATGCACTTAAATGAAGATGCTTAAAAAGGTACGTATGTATAAGTCCTTAATATCAAGTCGGCTAATAATATACGATGCTGATCTGGATGAAAGCACTTTGTATCTGAAGAGTTTAGCTCATTTTGTCTCGAGAGAAACAGAGTTCGCTCTGCAGTTGTGTGACTGAAGCAAATCATCTCACGCTTTGGAGCTTCAAGAGGAAGCGCGTGAATCACAAACGAGCCCATAACACTTTTTTTCAGTCCTTACTTGTTTTCTTTGGAAATATAAGGTAAATGCAAACTCACAGGGCGGTTTTATTTGACATGAACATATAGGCTAGTCGATGGTTTTAGCTGTTTTTTGGATTTGAGCTTTTCTTGACCACTGCTTGCTTGCCAGCTTATTTGAAATACATTCATTAAATCGATAGCTAGCTATTGTGAATTAGACCAATGATAAAATAGCATCTGACTTGAATTTGAACCTTGTTTACAGAGAAACTTTGTATTGATGATTATGTTTAATGAAAAGGTCGCTAAGCCTTGGACTTGACTTTAATTGATCAAAACGGTCTTTTCTTCTCTGCATTTCTTGCTCCGTAATCTAATTGTCTAATAAACAATTAGAAACAGTTATTGTCTAATAAACTATTACAAATGCCATATTATGTCTAATAAACCTGGTATATCACGCATATTGTTGGCTCTTTGATGCACTGCGTTTGTTCCTCTTTTGTAAGTCGCTTTGGATCAAAGCTTCTGCTAAATGCATAAATGTAAATGAAAAGAAATCAAAATTCTCAAATATTAACCTGTTTGGTACTGATACCCAATAAAGCCACTCTCAAATCATGATATAAAGATCTTAAAATGAATAGGCTACCATCTCTAATATTCAGTCTCCCATAATAATGGCAGGTGTATTGGGGACAATGATTCTTGGTTATAAAATTTTTGTTATAATATTTGACATTTTTGAAACATTTTTTTAGCATTTATTTAAGTTATGTAAGTAAGTAAATAAATAAATAGACAAAGCTATTTCAAAAGAGCTAATCCTTTACAATTAGATTTCTATTTACAGTAAGATTTCTATGAAATATTAATGACACTAGGCTATAAGACTATGTCTACCATAGTTTTTAAAAATCAAAATTATTATTATACTATGCTATTATATAGAGTTTGTGCACAGTCATATATTAGCTTTCTTTGGCTATATGAGATATTTCAATTTAATACTGTGTTTCAGTAGTATAGCAATTAGATAGAACTGTGTTATATACACTCCAGCATGCAGAGAGTCAGCTTCTGTGCTTTGCTTCAGTCGAGTTGTGTGTGATACGCCTTTGGGATCTGAGTATAAAGTGACATGCTCACTCAGTCACTGAGAGCTGTAAGGGATGCCTGTAGCCTGCACAAGGTTCAGTAGCTCACTTTCTGTTGATTGTGAGGGCATTCATTTGAGCATGTGTACCAATCTTCATGGTGATTCCCTGTGCTGGACAGGGATCATTACATGTTTGTATTTAAAAATTGCTTATACAGTGGGTACGGAAAGTATTCAGACCCCCTTACATTTTTCACTTTTTGTTATATTGCAGCCATTTGCTAAAATCATTTAAGTTAATTTTTTCCCTCATTAATGTACACACAGCACCCCATATTGACAGAGAAAAACACAGAATTGTTGACATTTTTGCAGATTTATTAAAAAAGAAAAACTTAAATATCACATGGTCCTAAGTATTCAGACCCTTTGCTCAGTATTTAGTAGAAGCACCCTTTTGATCTAATACAGCCATGAGTTTTTTTGGGAAAGATGCAACAAGTTTTTCACACCTGGATTTGGGGATCCTCTGCCATTCCTCCTTGCAGATCCTCTCCCATTCTGTCAGGTTGGATGGTAAACGTTTTTGGACAGCCATTTTTAGGTCTCTCCAGAGATGCTCATTTGGGTTTAAGTCAGGGCTCTGGCTGGGGCCATTCAAGAAAAGTCACAGAGCTGTTGTGAAGCCACTCCTTCATTATTTTAGCTGTGTGCTTAGGGTCATTGTCTTGTGGGAAGATAAACCTTCGGCCCAGTCTGAGGTCCTGAGCACTCTGGAGAAGGTTTTCGTCCAGGATATCCCTGTACTTGGCCGCATTCATCTTTCCCTCGATTGCAACCAGTCGTCCTGTCCCTGCAGCTGAAAAACACCCCCACAGCATGATGCTGCCACCACCATGCTTCACTGTTGTATTGGACAGGTGATGAGCAGTGCCCTTTTTTTCTCCACACATACCGCTTAGAATTAATGCCAAAAAGTTCTATCTTGGTCTCATCAGACCAGAGAATCTTATTTCTCACCATTCTTGGAGTCCTTCAGGTGTTTTTTTGTGGGCTTTCATGTGTCTTGCACTGAGAGGCTTTCGTCGGGCCACTCTGCCATAAAGCCCCGACTGGTGGAGGGCTGCAGTGATGGTTGACTTTCTACAACTTTCTCCCATCTCCCGACTGCATCTCTGGAGCTCAGCCACAGTGATCTTTGGGTTCTTCTTTACCTCTCTCACCAAGGCTCTTCTCCCCCGACAGCTCAGTTTGGCCGGACGGCCAGCTCTAGGAAGGGTTCTGGTCATCCCAAACTTCTTCCATTTAAGGATTATGGAGGCCGCTGTGCTCTTAGGAATCTTAAGTGCAGCAGAATTTTTTTTTTTTGTAACCTTGGCCAGATCTGTGCCTTTGCCACAATTCTGTCTCTGAGCTCTTCAGGCAGTCCTTTGACCTCATGATTCTCATTTGCTCTGACATGCACTGTGACTGTAAGTCTTATATGACAGGTGGTGGCTTTCCTAATCAGTCCGATCTATAATCAAACACAGCTGGACTCAAATGAAGGTGTGGAACCATCTCAAGGATGATCAGAAGAAATGGACAGCACCTGAGTTAAATATATTAGTGTCACAGCAAAGGGTCTTAATACTTAGGACCATGTTATATTTCAGTTTTTCTTTTTTAATAAATGTCAACAATTCTGTGTTTTTTTTCTGTCAATATGGTGCTGTGTGTACATTAATGAGGAAAAAAAATTTACTTAAATGATTTTAGCAAATGGCTGCAATATAACAAAGAGTGAAAAATTTAAGGGGGTCTGATTAATTTCCGTACCCACTGTATATATATATGTCTGTGCTTCCTCCACATGTATCACTTATGCTTATACACCATGGAATCTTAACACTATCCATGCCAAGATATTCCTGACTTTTCAAACAGTTTTAACACTGTAAATGTTCAAATTAGAATTTCTTCAGTTCTTTTATATGTAAAATTCAGAGGAAGATATTGAACAGAGAATGTTGTTTTAAATCGAATGTATTTTTATTTCCTTAAAGTGCAAAAGAGATTGTAAGTTTGCACAAAGAAGGGTTTTTTTTACAGAACAATACAATGCAATGAAACAACATTAATAATAAATAGCTTTTCAAGACATTGAACGTGCGTTCTTTGAATGGAGGAGTTTGCAGGGCATTCATAAATAAATATAAAAAAGATGATAGGTAAGCAGAGCTCTGGTTCCAAAGACAAGGGTCCATGAATGCTTAGGCCTTTACAAGCAAAGCAAACTCTGTGGAAAGACATTCATAAAGACAAACAGTTAAAGTCTGCCACTGTTCATCTTAACAATCCATTCAGTTCAAGCAGGTTAAAGTTAGAGGTACCTTCTATCTCGACATCATTCAATCATTTATAGGCTACTACATATGACAAAACTGAACAATAAATGATGTTTTTTTTCATGAAGATTTACTGCACTTTTTATTAGGTCTATTGGGTCAGCTAGTTGGTTTGCTGACCTGCTTTAAATATAAATATAAATGTAGCTACAAAATCAAGAGCCATAAAAGATGACAAATCAGTTAATGTTAGGACTTATTAAGCAAGCATTGAAAATGTTCTGTAACAAAAAGTTTTTAAGTTTGATTGCATCACCAGAATTCATAGTTTAACCATATATTATCTTGTTATGTGTTGTATCCTCAGTGCTATAAAGTCATAAATATTATGAATATGAGATTAAGTACCATCAACTCCGATTTTGCCGTCGCCATCGCTGTCACCAGCTGAGAGGAAGGCCTTGGTCTCAGCATCAGTCAATGCCCTGGCGCTAGCGGAGAAGGTCTGCAGGAACAGTCTGGGAACATTGAGGAGAATGGAAAAGAACATTAAGAAATATGCCTATATAATATAATATAATAAATGCAAAAGAATGAGTTCAATAATTCGAAGTATGTTGCGTTCGTACTTCAGCTCATCCTCCTCAATGAAGCCGCTCTTGTCCTGGTCGATGACGAAGAAGGCTTTCTTAATGTCATCGGGAGTCTTTGCGCTCAGGCCGACCTTGGCGAAGAAGTTCTTGTAGTTGAAGGAGTCAGCAGCTGGAATTACATAAAATAGCAACCATATTAAAAATCAGCAAATTAAACAATAATCTTTTTTTATTATTTTTTTATTGCAGATGTGTCTTACCAGCGCAATCCTTAAGAGCTGCAGCCACATCCTCGTCCTTGAGAATTCCAGCAAATGCCATTTTGATTTTTCTGGAAATTAGACCCAAACAAGATGATGATGCATTAAGATGCATAAAGCTTTCTGTCATTGAATTTGGACTAAATTAGTGTAACATCACATTAACTGGAACATTTAGTGTAATTTCAAGTAACCCCTTTCATAATCCCTGTCAATTCTCCCATTAGAGTTAAACTTCTTCCTACAGTTAAAAAGCTCATGTGAGATTGCCAAATGAAAAACACACAAAAAAAATAATTCAACAATCATTTCAAGCTCATCCAAAAACCCAAGAAAGTAAGCAGAAAGTATGGTCCTTGGTTTGGTTAATTGAAGAGATGTACTTTCACAATTTCAGTCCTGCTGCAAGTCCGTTTACATCCTTATTTTATTCCTCCATTTCCCGTTAATTATATTCCTTGGTGATTAGAGAAATTCATCGACCCCTGGTGTATGATCCTCAAGGTGTCTCTGGTAAACTCACCTTTGCGCTGCGCTGGCAACTGTTCCACAGATGTGTGACGACTACCCAAGCACCCATGAGCCTGGCTTTTATACTTTTGTGTCTGTGGTTGTAACATACACCATTAGCTTAGGCTAGGTAAAGTTTAAAAAAAAAAGTGTCCACTAGTCATATAGCTCTATTTTTATCCTTTCAAAAAGGGGATGCGTCCTTATGGGAAACATAGGTGGGACATCCTAGCACACATACTGTATGTTCTAAGTTTTTGCATGAAAATGTGTGCAATGTCATTTATATGTAAAGTAATTCCTTGCACCATAATTCTCATATTTAAAAAAGTTTGTAATATTTTGCCCATTCAGCCTTGGCTTGTACTGTCATCATTTGAAACCATTTACCACAGCCTAATAATTTATTTGTTTATGAAGTTCAGTTCAGTAAATCCAGTAGGAATTTAAGACTTATCTCATTAGGATTCTTTATTATTATTTGCAAATTATTATTTAATTTGATTGAAGATATTTTTCACCAGGGAAATGTCTAAGAATATTTGTTTTTTTCTTGAGGAGGAAGGGGTGGGGGGTGGGGCTCAAAACCATTTACAGTCTCTGCGCCATATATATTCTACACATGCAGTAAGATGATGCTAAGCAGATTCTGGGACAGCTGGAGGCATGAGCAGGAGCAAACGTTTCAGAGTTTCAGATTACTGGCAGATATGATAAAACACTTATGCTTTTGTCTCCAAAGGAGGCTGTTTCACTCAATACCTCAATGAATAGGTGAGGTGTATTCAACATTGTGATGACTGGTGCACAAAAATGTCAAAAAGTATGCAAAACAATTCAAATTTCTACTCCAGTGATTACAAATACTGCAGTACTTTACACATCATTGTAGTTTTAATGTGTTAGCTTGTTTACCCAACAGCTGCAAAAATATTTTAGTTCACAATTCACAAACAAACAAATAATAAATAAAATTAAAGATAAAAAAAATCTATTCGAGATGTCTTATTTGCAATATATACACAATACACATGCAAGAAATATTGTTAAAATATTTTTATTTTGTGTTACTTTCTCTTGTAGAAGTTCATACAACATTACAGTAAGACATACAAGACAGAACACAATCCTGCACAATTCAGACCCCAGTGGCAAAACCTTTTTCTTTGCCATGTTTGACAGTCACAGCTGGTCTCAGGAAGCATTAACAAGGGCTGAAAATTCTACAGGAAATGAGGAGATGTAGTTTAATCTCTTACTTTTATGCATTACTTATCATATTTTTAAAATATCTGAATATTTTAGATACCAACCTTCCCAGCCGATTTTCCCATCCCCATCCATGTCTCCAGCCATGAGGAAGGCCTTGGTTTCAGCTGCTGCAAGTGCACGAGCCCCTTTAGAAAATTTCTGCAGAAACAACCTAGAAAATGAGTCACAATACAATAAGTGAACATGTAGAGTATTCGGCTGAAGTGCACTCATCCAGGTAACTAAAACCGGCACTACTTTCAAGTCTCTTGTAACACACAGTGGGCACTCTCTCTGCTTTGTTTTACAAATGTGTATCAATTATCAATTGTATTGAAAATGAAGTCAGAGGACTATTCTTGTAATATTGTTTGTCTTGTTACTACCAGTAACAAGAATTGTACTGTAAATGCATTATCTTTTTCTTAGTGGAATGCTTTAAGATAAGAGAACAGTATCAACTCAAATCAATATTTCATGCCCACATAAAAAAAATTATTAGATATGTAATAAGCTGAATGACTACACAATCCCTAGCTTATCACACAGGTTTGTACAACTCAGTTTTTCAGTTAGTCTAGCTGCCCCATAAACATATGAAAAAAGTAATTCGGCAAATCACTCAACTGTAGCTCATCCTGTTCAATGAACCCACTCTTGTCCTGGTCCAACATTTTAAAGACCTTCTCTATCTCAGGAGGAGACTTCTTTGACAAGCCTACTGTTGCGAAAAAAGTCTTTAGGCTGAAAGAATCCTTTGCTGCAAGAGTCAAATAAAAAAAATACAAATTACAAAGCTGAAAATCACAATGGATATTCTAACAAAATAATAAAGAATAACACTTTTCTGACTAACTCTCATAGTAATATTCACAGAGGTAAATCTGAAGTATTGTTCATCTGAGCGTCACTCATACTTTACCTTTACATGCATTAATGGCAGTTGAAATATCAGAGGCAGCCAAAACATCTGTCATAGTCATTTCTCAATGGATCTGAGGAAATTCCGAGGCCTCTACTTGCAACAGTATCTTCACTGATTATAACAGCAAAACCTACAGTCTTAACATCACTACATGATGTCAAAAACCACCAGTGTCTGTATGTCAGCTGCAGCTGTGTCCTTTACACCACCTGACCTCTCCAGGACACAGAAGTATAAGGGGAAAAAGGGAATCCATTGTAACTGTTCTGGGGGGGGGTGGGGGCTGCGATAGTAAAGCACCTCACAATCTATTGGATTAAACAGACAAACACACAAAGAAAAAATCTTATGATTTATAGTAAATGTGATGTGTTGCTAAATATCAGCGGGTTATATTTGGTTCAATCATTATGTTTCATTCTCTTAAAGTGAATAACTTTGTAAACATCCTGTTATTGCTTCACTGTCATTATTGGACGTGTGCCTTCACAATATGATTTAAATGCAGTAGCCGTGAAATAGATTCTGTGGAGAATTTTGCTCAGAAAAAGGCCGAAGGCTTGATCATAGTATTGAAGCACAATATGATGAAGTCCACCTGTTTTCGTGTTTACGTGACTTTACCGATAGCTTTGTCTTTGCACACGTGCTGATCTACAGCAGGCGGACTGTGTGCGGCTGTGACATCAGATTCACTTCCTCCACAGGCTCTTTTCCTGAGGATGGACGTCTGCCTGCCTGTGTTGCTGCCAACCAGGGGCCAAAGCAATGACAAAAACATCCTTCCAGCCCATTACCTGCCCCTGTGACCTTGTCCCGCTCCATACTACCTCTTGTTTGCAGGAAGGCCATGTTTCCTGAGTGACAGGGATTTGAGGGGGATCGGGGTTGGGCTTTTCATATTCTCAATAACAGTTTTCTTTGTCTTTGTTTATATGTTACATCAGGTGCACTGAAGAGCGTCTGGAGCCATATGATATTAGAAATGCTTTTTAAATGGACAGAGAAAAGATTTTACCTGGTGAGTTAATGTGATTTAGAATATACCATTAGTTGGTATAATATCATATTTGTACATTTGAACAAATAGTAGAAAATATTAAATGCCTTGCTTTTCTTTGAGTCTTGTTTTAAGAACAGCCTTAATGACTGTGTAAATGTGTATTTCATGACAAGGGCATTGCTTTTGCTGCTTTTGGACCAAAATAGAGTGTTTAAACCATAATGGTGCTTGTTCATTGCTGGAGAGTGTATATTCCCTCTTTTATGGAATGTATGGCAACTCTTTTTAATAACTGAACATGTTGAGCTGTTGTACCTTACTTACCCCTAAAAGGTGCATTTTAGTCGCCTTAGAAATGTGTACCCTTAAAGTACTACTAGAAACCTTTTTGTGTAAGGTGATGTACCTAAAAGTAAGGATTTTGCAATTTTTTTATGTGGGAGTGTAGGTAGCTGATGCTTTGGGGAAATACTTCTGGAAAATGACATTACTTTTAATAATTATTTCCACATGCATTTTGTCACACAAATGTATTTGTCACATCAAAGGACCATTTAAAATAATGATGGTGGATCCTTCATGGTTCCCTTATACCTTTAGGAGAACGGGTGCCTTTCAAAATTAAAATTCTGTTAATATGTACTCAAAATTAGATATTTTAAAAGAAGTTTATTTAGTCATTTAGTTGAAACAGGTGAAACATTGTTCAAAATATTCTCTCTTGTGTTTAATAAAGTCATACGGGTTTGGAAATGAAGGTAAATGGTGAATTGGTAAACAGAATTTTTATTTTTGTGTGAGATATCCTTTTAAATTTTGATGTTAAGATGCACACTTTATGCATCAATTACCCATGTATTCGTTTATTCCTTTTGGTTATTTTCACTAATATTCGTTAAATTTGTCAGGGGGCTGTTAAAAGAAATGATTATTAAGCTGATAAGTGAGCAATGTGTTGCAATTACTGTATTTAAATCATTACATGTCTGGAGCACACCCTGTTTTATTTTGAGACGCTTTTTTCCATGCCAAGGTTCTCAGTAACAGGCTGAGATTTCTTACTAAGTCTCTCTTGATAGATTTACAACTTGTCTGATGTATCATCAATTGCTCTTGACGTGCCAACGGCATTGTCATCAGAGCATTAGACGTATACAATGAGGGACTCTCAGGATGGGAATACCTTTCAAAAGCTGTCCCTAATTAAAGCTGATTGTGTGTATCATAAGCGAGGACACAGATTGTGCTGTTCCCCGTCTCTCGGGTTTAGTTGCATCTCTGTCTATTTCCAGCTGACCAGCTGTGATGGAAGCATGCCGATGGGACTCTCAGATTTAGTCAAGACGACCGCCTCAGTTTCAGTTCCTGCCCCTCCTCTTCCCTAGCATCAATCACTCAACACCAAGTGTGTGTGTGTGTGTAGGTTGGAATGTTTGTGTGTGCATGTATGGACACCCTGAAGTGACCTCGGCCCAGATCACATCATTAGCCGTAAATCTGAAGGCTCCCACAAAACAAACACATTTAGAGCACATTTGGGCATTCTTCCTCACCGTCTGATTTACACACAGATGAAATGAGGTCTTACACAACACCTGTCTCTCCGATCCCACGATTCCCCCTTCACGTGAGTGATGTGGCCATAGACTGCCCCACCTCCATGTCTGTGAAATACACGAAGGCGCTAATTGAGCAGCCTAGGCTTAGCCTATCAGGCTGCGAATTCCCCTTGTGCTGATCGTTGATATGCCCCTTGGGGGCCTGTAAATGTGGCAAGAGTCCAGAGAGAGTCCTGGACCTGCACAATGAGATCATGCACCAAGATTTGGAACAGTTGTGTAACAGCACTCACGTATCATGCCACAGAGTTGGACACTTCACACTGTGGATCTCATGTACTCTTTATCCAACAAAGCCTGTGAGCAGTTGGCTTCGTGCCAATGAAATTTAGAAAAGCCCCCACATGAGCTCCCGGTCTTTTCCATTGCCATGCTGACATGCAGAAAGAGTCCTTGCAAGCTGTTTGTGACTTACTTAAAAGGACAATTCACTCAGATATTATAATTCTGTCATCATTTATTCACCCTCAAGCTGTCATGGAAAACAGACAAAATAAATGTTTTTATCCATACAAATAAAGTCAATAGTGTCCAAAACAACTTTTGTCCCCATTGACTTTTATTGAATAGACAAAAACATTCTTCAGAATAGTCTATGTGCTATATTCCATAAAGCTGAATAGATCAGTATTCAGACTGATTATGAATGGATTATAAATGCCATAAGTGATATTTTGATGACCTGGGTTTAGTGCTGAGAGTGTTCTGATTCTAAAATGAGATGGCAATGCAAAAACAAGCTTCTCAAAAACAGCTAATAATGATTTTTAAACATTTTAAAATTGCTTAGCGGCTGTGCTTAGCACACAAATGAGCCAATACTGATCGTCAACTTAGCAACGTTAAAATAACAATGCTTGTCTCCTTTTAAGCTCACCAAACAGATTGCATCCTCATGGCATTATGGGAATTGCTGTTTGCGTGTAAAGTCACACCATCTGTTGTTTGTGGAATGCTCTCCATTGCCAGTTTTGTTCTTAATGATTTTAAAGAATGCTACAACTTTTAGCATAGCGCTAACTGTGAAATGTGCTTTACTGATCAGTCAGTCTGTTAAAGTGGTTCCAAGTATCTTTCACTAAGTGAGTTTTGGGGCTTCCCTGAGCCGCCACAGCCTGGCTCTAGTTTTATGAGTATTACAGTATCTCTTGGATGGACTTCACACTTAGCAGAAAGGCTACATACAGCTATGACATTGGATACAAATCTGGCATCGCATTTTTATTGCATTTCATCCTGTAAATGTTTTTTTCCCCTTTCTCTATTTTGAGATCACGTACATTTTCTCAGCCTGGAACAAATCTCATCTGGCAGTTTTAGTGCTCCAGTAAGTGAGACGTCAAAACAGGTGACATTTTTCTTTGCATAAACTCTATCCTGTAAACACAGAGAAGAGGGGAAAATAGAAAGTCCCAGTGAGTAAAACATACTAGTATTTAGAGATTATAGGGCAAGGGTTGCAGATGTGTGATCCAACACTTTAGACTCAATATCAAAGTTGAATAAAAGTTTTTATTATATAGGATTCATTTTGATCTTTAATTAAAATATTAATATCATTTATCTCATTCCAGGTCTTTCTTTCTTTATTGCCATACCTTCCTATATCACACCATTCAACAGACTAAATGAAACTAATGATCTGATTGGCATTATATCATGTAGTAATGTGAGTTAACATGCTTCATGAAAGTTATTAACGAAACTCACAACAAGATAAAGTAGTAAGATCCAGATGATTTCAGTGATTTATGGGTGCCTTCCAAAATACCTGGCGTTCTATTTATTTAGCAGATGGTTTTCTGTGTTTATTCTCATTTTATATAATTTCTTGGGCATATATAATTTATTTTGCATAAAAGCAGCTCAGAATATGCGCATACTGTAATAGTCTTTCTGAATAAACTGATTTGTGGAATATCAAATAAAAAAAGTAATAATTTTCTTGGTATGTCCTTTCACCCACAGGACCTGTAAACCTGATCCACGACTGCAGAGCAAAGGCAGGCAGACTGCCGAGACTGACAGAGCTTTTTTATTTTTAAATTATAGTGACACAGCATATAGAGAAATCTACCGAACATCCCTGCCCATGTATGTGCAAACAACCAACATCTCCTTCAAATTACTGTTTGATCTAATCAGGGTAGGATTTTGAAAAATATTGTGAATTTTGTAGCATTACTGTTTTTTTTTTTTGTTTTTTTACAATGTATTACAACAACAGAATTTAACATACAACTTTATTATAAACATAGCTTATACAAAGTTAGGTCTTTTGGGCTCTGATAACATTATGTCAGATAACATGTTCATCCTCATGCATCCTCAGTCATCTCACACCACTGACTGAGGACTGTAAATAGTTAGAGTGGAGTTAACCCTAACTGGCCTCCCTGTTGCATCTCTGGCTAGCAGCCAACTTCCTACCACTCTAATTTAGACTGCTCAGTAGTTCACACCAAGTACCAAATCAACCCATCCTTAGATCAGGGTCACTACTGTTAATTAATACTAAAACTATAAAAACAATTACTTGAAATAAAATAATAAATAATGATGAAATAAACATTTCTCATTTTCATTTACTTTAAGTTAATGTACTAAAATAACTCAAACTAAATAAAAAATAAATAAAAACTGTATAGATATAAATACACAACTAATAATAAATGACTTAAACTTTAAAATTAAATCAGAAAATATAAAGATAAAATCCAATTCAAAATTAACAAAAAATATAATAGTATATTGATTATACTAATATAACACTGACTTAACAGTGATTAAACAGCCAAAGGTTATAAGCAGATACCCTGTCCACTGGAACTTTATGTGTGGTGTTTGCATAAATATGAATAGAATGTGCATTATTTACTATAAAATAATTTACATTAAATAGCATAATAAATATTTATACCATTTTTTTTAAACAATATTTAAATGAAAATTTTTTCATTTTGAACATATTTATTATTAAATAAAAAAGGGGATTTGAAGTTTACATGCTGAGCTGAAACTAAGAAAATAATTGTGGTGATATTTATGCTGTATTAAATTCAAATGGCTTGCAATGTTACTGGCAGGCCCCTGGGCTGATTTATAAACACATAAATTAATGATGCAATGTACAACACTGTTTTAATTTAAGCAGAAGGTGGTAATATATTTGTGTTTACAAATCCATCTTGAATTACTCACACTATTCAGGCCGTCTGTACACCAGAGCTGCTGTACGAGGCACTTCCCAACTTTCCCAAAAAAGGTTACGACAGCCAAGGCTGACGTTTCATTTTTGTCCCCTACCCAGAATGCAGCGGGCCACCAGACGAATGGAGTTGTTGTTTTAGTGGGGCATGTAACTCTCCGCGCCACTGGCTCTGATTTGCATGCTCAGAATAAGCCCAAAGGCGTCCAATTACACAGCTCTCATGGATTGCTTGGTGTCACTTATCATCTGTTTGAGGGATATGATGATTCTGCTCTTCATGTGTAAAAGGATAGCGTGAGCTTCTGGGCCCCATTTTTTTGTGGAGTGTTACCACTCAATTGGTGGGAAGATCAGCACAAACCCACTTAAAATAGTGAACCTCCTCCCTTTTTGGTAGCATGCTATAGGCTTCGGAACCCCTACAAGGTCTGTAGTGCAACAACTTCCTTCAGGGTGAGCACATATTGATGATTTATGAAAAATTAAGGCTAGAGAAGCGCTTTTTATTGAGAGTGACAAATGATCCCAGATGATTTGGTTTCTTGTGTCTGATAAGCCAAATTTCATTTATATCACAAAGAGTTGTATTGGTATTTCTAATGTGTTATATCATATAGTCTCTTTAGAAACATATATTAAAATGAACAGCACCTGGGCATGACATAAGAATTAATCTGCTCCAATTTCTCTGTCCCAGTGCTTTTAGCTGGTTATTTTAATGGAAGCCGTTAGGTCTTCGGTTTCAGAAGCTTGGTGCAAAACCATCACAAGTGTACGAAATTCCCGAGGAAGAAACCCGAAGCTCCCTGTACTTTCTTGTCATGCGTCTGATTGAACTACCAGCTGCATGTTTGCTCCTCCCCACACTCAGGCCTGATGAGTATGTGTATATGCGTGTGTATTAATCTGTTGCCAGCTGGGAACAATATCCTGATGCTGAATGAGTGTGTTGAGTAAAACTCCAGCATCAGTGATTTTGTTGCCAGAGGAGCACCTTGGACATCCTGTGCATGTGTCCTCAGAGATGGAGCTTCCCTCGTCCTGATCCGCACACAGTCGGACAGCAGAGCAAAGATGCCTCAGTACTGGTGGTATTAGGCTAAATTTATGTTTTATACCTGTATAATATAAATATTTCACTCTTATACAACAATAAATAGCCTAAGTGGCAATTATGTTCTGCAAAGATACTTTACATTGTTTATTTACTGATGCAACTGCAGACTATATTAATTATATGCATATATTATATATATATTTAAATATGAAAAAGCGTAAATTGCAACAGTGCAATTAAAAGTCAGTTTGAGATTCCATTAGTATTCTTCATAAGGTGTTGTGTTCACGATTGGCCACTGCGTGTCCTAAGTTTGAGGTTGTGTTTCTGGATAATGTCCTGCAGAGGGCGCCACACTTTGCCTTGTTTCAACCCCACTGCAGGGCCTTGTCTGATTGAGTTACATGCATGACAAAGAGCACAAAGCTTTACAGACCGAGTCTTGAGGTGGGCCTGGAAGTCTTTGTGGAATTTGGTCTAAGCAAATGCTGTTATTTTATTTTGTTTACTGAAGAAAGAAAAGGACCAAAAACCTCTACAAATTAATACTACTACAGACTACAGTGAGTGCGTAATTATTAGTCAAGTCAATATTCAGATTTTTCCAAGCACATTTTACCAATTCCAAACCACATCAATCTTAACAATTACTATTAAGTAATTGTTAATGAGGAAAGTTGTGGAGGTGTAAAGTCAAAAATTATGAAATTCCCATGAGAAGGATGCAACATTCTAATTAACAGGTTGAGAATCAAATCTGCATATTAACTGCATATATAGTCTGTATAGAGTTCTGCAGTAATGACACATTTTTGTAGACCATCCCGGAAGTTAGCATCACCCTGGTTCCCTCGACAAAAACCCCAAAATGTTTTTCCATTGGCTTTTGGATTATTGCAGAAAACAACAAGCTCTGCAGTCCCATTTGGCAACTTGTTAGCTACTGCCTTTTTAAGACTTTTTTTTTTTTGCTAACACATTTCCAGGTTTTGGCCTACAAAAATATGTCATACCTGAAACACAATTCTTAGAATACCATGTCCCATGATGCAATGTTCTTGACTTGACATTCCATTTCCCATTCCATTCCACTATTTAGTTAGACTGCCAGATGTTAAGATATGATTATTACACTGAATTAAAAAAAATAACCATATTTATTTTCAAGACGAGAAAGGATGCTACTCACGTGATGAGGTCATTGTTGAAACAATGTCGAAACATTTATTGTTGCATAATGCCTATTGTTTCCACATACTATTTTTTTTTTCAAAATAGCACTTTATACAGTCGTATGAACTTGCACTGAAATGATCTATGCATTTTCATACAAAGTTTTGTTTGTGCAATGTTTCATACACAATATGAAGTTAATTTAATTTAGCTAGTGAAACTGGCAAGATGATAAAGGTGGTATGCATCTTCATTAAATGTACTAAAATGCTTAGCTAATTAATGTAGGACCTTTATTTGTAAAGTAGCTATTTCAACAAAGTTTGCGAGTAAGTAGGTATTTGCTGGTGTGTATGCTTGTATTTATTTACAGGGTGTGGAGAAGGCTGGGTGGAGGCTGTCAGAAGATATGGACACACACCTGTTGAACACAGAGGTGTTGAGCCAGTAGGTAAAGAAGCATGGATTAGTTCTCTACCTCAACTGAGAGATTTTCTCTATGCATACAGATGGTGAGTGAATGAGTGTGTGTGTTTCTTGACTGACTTCGTCACAGTACCTATTGAGTCAGCTCTCTGAGTCATCCATTTCAAGGTTGCCTAGTGACAACGGCGGGGAAATGTTTCCTATTGCGCATTCGCTGATGCTTGGTACCAATATTTATTCAAGCACTGCAGTAAGAGGGCCAGAGAAAATAATTGATGGATTTCACAAGATTGTATGTACGTTTGGCAATCCGTAAAAAATGTTTACCTGTGGATTCTGAACGTCCCTTGTTTTTCATGCTTACCGAATCAACTAATAAAACTGATATATGGTGGGATTCGGTTACTCTGAATCAGTGTTTCCAAAGCTTTCTTGTCTTATGTACCCCCATAGCCTATGAGTAAGGTTCATGTAAACTTTCATTTACACAAGTACAGAAATTGAAACTGGACATCATTCAGCATTTTTATTAACATTATTAAAATGACCTCTTTTTAAAGATTTTTTTAAACTTATTTAAATTTAATTGTTAATATATACTGTTTTAAATTAAATTAAATTAAATTTAGGTTTAGTTTTATATGGCAAGTAATGTAATGCTAAATTTCTCCAAAATCTGTTCTGATAAAGAAACAAACAACAACAACAAAACCACATCTACATCTTAAATAGCCTGAGGTTGAGAACATTTTCAGAAAATTTTCATTTTTGGGTGAGCTATTCCTTTGTGGTTGGCAATACCTGCTGAAAGCACTTACTCTCTCAGTAAGTCAAATGTAAAAGGTTTCAAAGTTTTTTCAACCTTTGCATTGAGGCATCATTTAGTAGCCTCATAGCTAAAAAAAAAAAAGAGCCCTCATAGGTCTTTGACTGGAGTCCATTACAGCATGATGCTCCTGCTACAGGCCGACACACTCCTCTCAAGAAAGATGACCTTACCAGTGAAAAGGAAGCAAGTTAATATACCCTCATGCACCTCAGATGCACTATGCATTTGAATGCTAACATTTAAGTCAAAGATAAAGTTGAAACCAGCACACATTTACAGGAAAGCCAACTGAACTTTAGGAAAATTATGTAAAGTCTGTTTGGTTCCAACAGTGTGTTGAATGATAGATCGTGAAGTGGTTTTACAGGTTTCCTGTGAAAAGAAGCGTCGTAACAGAAGGTCTTGTGTTGCTAGACAAATATTTACTGCTACCAAGTAATGCACGGAGGCTAGTGTGTGTGCTGCACACTATTTCCTGTTTTGACACAATCCACATTAACAAGAAAACAACCAACTCTACAAAGCAGGTGGAGACACCTACTGCACATATTCATGCCTTCTGAAGCTCAGAGGCATCCCCTTACAGTTGCAGGATTAGTTGATGTTGACCTGCTTTTCTCTCAAAAGCAGAAAAGTCTCTGTTCCTGTTAAATTATAATTTTTTAATTTTAATTTGGTCAATGGAAAGTCATTACATTGTTATTATTATTAATTATCAGTGGTTATTAATGTTTTGCATGGTCTGCAAAATATTATTATGAGTTAAATGGTTTATATTACAGGCCATTTTTGCAAGTGTATGATCTTCACCAGAAATGTGAGATGGGCACGCATTATATATACAGGTGCATCTCAATAAATTAGAATGTCGTGGAAAAGTTCATTTATTTCAGTAATTCGACTGAAATTGTGAAACTCGTGTATTAAATTTAGTGCACACAGACTGAAGTAGTTTAATCTTTGGTTCTTTTAATTGTGATGATTTGGCTCACATTTAACAAACCCCACGCATTCACATCTCGCAATTAGAATAGGGTGACAGCATCACTAATCCCTCAAAACACATGCAAAGGATGCCTGGCCTTCAAAAGTGTCTCTCAGTTTGGTTCACTAGGCTACACAATATGGGGAAGACTGTTGATCTGACAGTTGTCCAGAAGACAATCATTGACACCCTTCACAAGGAGGGTAAGCCACAAACATTCATTGCCAAAGAAGCTGGCTGTTCACAGAGTGCTGTATCCAAGCATGTTAACAGAAAGTTGAGTGGAAGGAAAAAGTGTGGAAGAAAAAGATGCACAACCAACCGAGAGAACCGCAGCCTTATGAGGATTGTCAAGCAAAAACGATTCAAGAATTTGAGTGAACTTCAAAAATGAATGGACTGAGGCTGGGGTCAATGCATCAAGAGCAACCACACACAGACGTATCAAGGAATTTAGCTACAGTTGTCATATTCCTCTTGTTAAACCACTCCTGAACCCCAGACAACGTCAGAAGCGTCTTACCTGGACTAAGGAGAAGAAGAACTGGACTGTTGCCCAGTGGTCCAAAGTTCTCTTTTCAGATGAGAGCAAGTTTTGCATTTCATTTGGAAACCAAGGTCCTAGAGTCTGGAGGAAGGGTGGAGAAGCTCATAGCCCAATTTTCTTGAAGTCCAGTGTTAAGTTTCCATAGTTTGTGATGATTTGGGGTGCAATGTCATTTGTTGGTGTTGGTCCATTGTGTTTTTTTGAAAACCAACGTCACTGCACCCTTTACCAAGAAATTTTGGAGCACTTCATGCTTCCTTCGGCTGACCAGCTTTTGGAAGATGCTGATTTCATTTTCCAGCAGGTTTTGGCACCTGCCCACACTGCCAAAAGCAGTGTTTGGTTAAATGACCATGGTGTTGGTGTGCTTGACTGGCCAGCAAACTCACCAGACCTGAACCCCATAGAGAATCTATGGGGTATTGTCAAGAGGAAAATGAGAAACAAGAGACCAAAAAAAGGCAGATGAGCTGAAGGCCACTGTCAAAGAACCTGGGCTTCCGATACCACCTCAGCACAGTGCCCAAACTGATCACCTCCATGCCAACGCCGAATTGAGGCAGTAATGACAGGCAAAAGGAGCCCCTACACTCTTTAAAATAAAGGTGCTTCTCGATGCCATAGTAGAACCTTTTTGTCTAAATGGTTCCATAAAGAACTTCTGAAGAAACTTTCTGTTTCACAAAGGTTCTTTGGGGCGAAAGAAGGTTCTTCAGATTATAAAAAGGTAAGAAAGATATGGTTCTTTAAAGAGCCTTTGACTGAACGGTTCTTTGTGGAAACAAAAATGGTTATTCTATGGCATCGCTTGAAGAACATTTTGAAGCACCTTTTATTTTTAAGAGTGGTCCCAAGTATTGAGTACATGTACAGTAAATTAACATATTTTCCAGAAGGTCAACAATTCACTAAAATGTTTTTTTAATTGGTCTTATGAAGTATCCTAATTTGTTGAATTGGTGGGTTTTTGTTAAATGTGAGCCAAAATCATCACAATTTAAAAGAACCAAAGACTTAAACTACTTTAGTCTGTATGCATTTAATTTTATTTAATACACGAGTTTCACAATTTGAGTTGATTTACTGAAATAAATGAACTTTTCCATTATATTCTAATTTATTGAGATGCACCTGGTATATATATACAGTGGGTACGAAAGTTTTGACCCCCTTAAATTTTTCACTCTTTGTTTATATTGCAGCCATTTGCTAAAATCATTTAAATTAATTTTTTTTTCCTCATTAATGTACACACCGTACCCCATATTGACAGAAAAACACAGATTTGTTGACATTTTTGCAGATTTATTACTGAAATATCACATGGTCCTAAGTTTTCACACCCTTTGCTGTGACACTCATATATTAACTCAGGTGCTGTCCATTTCTTCTGATCATCCTTAGATGGTTCTATAACTTTATTTGAGTCCAGCTGTGTTTGAATATACTGATTGGACTTGATTAGGAAAGCCTCACACCTGTCTATATAAGACCTTACATTTCACAGTGCATGTCAGAGCAAATGAGATCATGAGGTCAAAGGAACTGCCTGAAGAGCTCAGAGACAGAATTGTGACAAGGCACAGATCTAGCCAAGGTTACAAAAAAAATTCTGCTGCACTTAAAATTCCTAAGCACAGTGGCCTCCATAATCCTTAAATGGAAGACGTTTTTGACGACCAGAACCCTTCCTAGAGCTGCCGTCCGGCCAAACTGAGCTATCGGGGGAGAATAGCCTTGGTGAGAGAGGTAAAGAAGAACCCAAAGATCACTGTGGCTTAGCTCCAGAGATGCAGTTGGGAGATGGGAGTAAGTTGTAGAAAGTCAACCATCACTGAAGCCCTCCACCAGTTGGGGCTTTATGGCAGAGTGGCCCGACAGGCACATGAAAGCCTGCATGGAGTTTGCTAAAAACACCTGAAGGACTCCAAGATGATGAGAAATAAGATTATCTGGTCTGATGAGACCAAGACTTTTTGGCCTTAATTCTAAGCGGTATGTGTGGAGAAGACCAGGCACTGCTCATCACCTGTCTACTACAGTCCCAACAGTGAAGCATGGTGTGGCAGCATCATGCTGTGGGGGTGTTTTTCAGCTGCAGGGGACAGGACGACTGGTTGCAATCGAATCGAGGGAAAGATGAATGCGGCCAAATACAGGGATATCCTGGACGAAAACCTTCTCCAGAGTGCTCATGACCTCAGACTGGGCCGAAGGTTTACCTTCGGCCCAGTCTGAGGTCCTGAGCACACAGCTAAAATAACGAAGGAGTGGCTTCAACAACAACTCTGTGACTGTTCTTGAATGGCCAGCCAGAGCCCTGACTTAAACCCAGTTGAGTATCTCTGGAGAGACCTAAAAATGGCTTGTCCACCAACGTTTACCATCCAACCTGACAGAACTGGAGAGGATCTGGCAAGGAGAAATGGCAGAGGATCCCCAAATCAAGGTGTGAAAAACTTGTTACATCTTTCCCAAAAAGACTCATGGCTGTATTATATCAAAAGTGTGCTTCTACTAAATACTGAGCAAAGGGTCTTAATACTTAGGACCATCTGATATTTCATTTTTCTTTTTTAATAAATCTGCAAAATTTCAACAATTTTGTGTTTTTTCTGTCAATATGGTGTGCTGTGCGTACATTAATGAGGAAAAAAAAATAACTTAAATGATTTTAGCAAATGGCCGCAATATAACAAAGAGTGAAAAATTTAAGGGGGTCTGAATACTTTCCGTACCCACTGTATATATATATATATATATTGGCAGATGTTTTCTGTATGTGTATTATGAAGATGCATTTCCTTAGCATCTGTTCAAGTCATACTGACATAACAGGTTGTACTTTTCACCCTCTCGTCTGACCAGCTTTTGGGTCATGGAAAAACTGACATGTCCCCCTCTTTCCCCTTTTATGACGCTGCGTGAGTCAGGCTTTAATGCACTAGTCCCTGGCTGCTGTTTTGTCCAGTCAGATCACAGATGATGACATAAGTGGCAGTATGACATCAATGGGTGATGCATGAAAAATATCTATTTGCTCACATTACACAGGTCAGATTAGCGAATCAAATGTGTGTATAAGCACTAAAATTAGATGGTCTGTTTAAAAAAAATCATTATGTAATTGTGAGGAAGCAAAACAGAGAACATTATTAAGCATAATGTTATTGGATGAAGCATGTCAGATAATTTTGGAATAGTTCCTGCCATTCCAAACTCATATGATGCAGGAAAAGCAGGATGAATGTTCACGCTGCTCTTTTGACCAAGTCTTTTGGTCTTTTTTCTTCACATACTTATGTCATCACTCCAAAAGACTTGTATTTTATATACCACACAAGTCATATCAATGCTTTTATGTTGCTTTTTGTCAGTTTTGTAGCTTTACAGCCCCAGGTTACCAATAAGTGTCATATGAAAAGAGCAACTTGAACATTCTGCTAAATATCTCCTTTTGTGTAGAAGACAACATCATATGGGTTTGGAAACAAACTGAGGGTGAGTAAAAGACTTTGAATGAACTTTCATTTTGGGATGACATAACATCATCTAATCCTTCAAATAAGCATTCATTCAATGAAACAATTTAACTTTGACTTCCTTTAAACACTCTCCTGTGTGAAGAAACATCAGGTGTGCAGAGCAGCATTGAAAGGCTCCATGTTTAAACAGCTATTTTTGCATTTAGCCTTGAAGGCAGCCAGCTGTGAGCTTTGGGCCTTGATTGAGCCATGAAACATTATGTTTGTTTACTAATCAAAATGGTTTGTGTACATGGTCCCTTATGACCTTAAGTTCTCATCAAACACCCCATTAAGCTTCTGACAATGTTTTCATTTGTCATTTACATCTCACAATCTCCCCTTGCTGGAATGTAGCGCTTAGCATGGGGTTGCTAATGAGTGACTTATTTACTCAAGGGAAATTCGAGCAGGACTTTAAAGATACCTTTGTGTGAAGTATGCAAATCAAAAAGTTATCTTGAAATTTAACACAATGTAGAACAGTTGTAAATTATAAAGGTGTGTTATGCATGAGGTGCAATATATCAGTACTATGGAGTGCTGATAAACTAGAGTACTACTACAGTGGATACCTGGATGGATTTGCATGAATGAATGGTCAGATGTTCTTTAGTTGTGTTTGTATAGTTTTTATGCCTGTTTGTAAGCATGGTTTTGTATGAGGCTGTTTTCTAAGTCTGTACTTTGCTTACAGGCAGATTGTTATCAGTGTAAGTGGTGTATACCGGAGGTTCCACACTAAATAAACTGAGGGTTGAGATAGAAACTGTTTCCATAGTATCAGCACTGAGACCAGAGCAGGGAGTCAGTCTTGCCCAGCCTGTGTCCAACGCTACTTGACCAAGGCCATCAGTGATGTGGGGGAGGGAACATTTGAGCTGATATCTGCTGTGAATTAAACAGGTGTGAAATGTGCTTGTTCCCAGAAACTATGCGAAAATGTCCTGTTTGTCCAACGCCACGTTACTTGTCTTACTATTATGTATAAAAAATGTGTATCCATCCCTTATGCAAAATTATGTTTCTAGTCGTCCTTATACAATGCTGCAAATATTGTATAAAACACAACTGAAGATTTGAATGAGAACAAAATGGACTTATCTTAATGCAGGCACTCAGAACAGGTTCACCGTATTCAGGTACAAAATAAACATGTCTGTGTTTGATCTGTCTGATACCACAGTTTATGAATAGGGTGGTTCTTTGCACACATCTACACTTAAACAAATAAAGGTTCCAGTAAGAAGCCTGATACTTACAGGAGAGGCTCAAAAGGTTCCAAAAAGGACTTTTTATTCTCTTAACATTTTGTTCTTTAGACAACCATGGCTCTGGTGCTTTAAAACAGTGTGTCTCAACATTTCAACATGAAAAAATAAAAATAATCCTCACAGCCCCACAAGTAAGATATTTTTGACACAAAACATGTGAAATATATATATATATATATCGAACCTAATGCCCAATGTAATTAAATAAAAAAAATACAATAAATATATATATATATAGCCTATATACATATATAAAAATCCACAGCCATTATATCTACCAAGAACCATATAGCTCAAGAAGGCATCACCATAAAGTAAAGCTCTGAAAAGTGTTTAAATGATATGGCCATTTGAAATGCAAAGATCTAACTAAGCAAATATTAGACAGTGTTTCTCTTGATAAAGTGCCATAGAAATAGTACAACCTACCAATTCAATCTTCTGCATGAAACCCACCACTAGGCTACCATGTCTGTATTGCTCTTTCTCTCTTTCTTTTCTTTTCTTAAGCTACATGCACTTGATGTTTATCAATGAAAAGTCCCCACTAATGTAATGCAACAGTATGTGATTTGCATTGGTAACTCCGTCCACAGCTTTAAAATAAAAGCATTTATAATCCTCACTGTAGGCTGTGTAGCACCTACAGTAACAGCAGCTATATCACAGACCGCTATTACCATCTGAAAGCGTGAACAAAGCTTCAGATCGCTGTTTCCGACGCTTGCGCCAGCTCATGGGTGACTCGAGACCAAGCGGATCCCTCCTTTGATTGGCCACAAAAGCGCTACGTGGACGTCGAGCAGCAACAGGTAGAGCGCCTGACCGTTATCCTTTCATTCTGACTGCGGCTGTCAGGACGACAACAGCGCTTCACGTCAACTATTATCGCTCTCCGCAAGCCTCTTATCGCGCAGACATCGCCACGAGTTTGGTGGAAATTTATTTCGAGGTAAGCAAAAACTTTTTTTCCTCCCCCCAAAAGCAGCGATGATTGACAGCTTATAAGACAGCAGCGACAACGCATAGAGACGATGTGCATTTTCGTTGTTCACTTGATGAATCTAGTTTAATTATGTCAGCATTTATGGCATAACATTATCAATAGTTGACTTTTCTGTATTTTATTATCAATAGTAGATTTTTCAGTATTTTCTGACAAAGGTTTACACTTTTGTTAACCTGGGATAAATAAGATGCTACCATAGTGTAGGTTAGGGAAGGATATTACACTATCTAGAAGAATGCCTTGTAATCTAAACAGACAGATAGTACAGGATGTTAAAACAAGCTAAAGCTTACTAAGTATTCAGAGAGCACTTGAGATGTACTTAATCTTCATATAACATATTTTCAGTATCCACTTCATTGAAGTCATTTATATAGATATATAATGGTATTTTGCATGTTCATTTCCTCCAATCAAATGTGAATGATAATATCCTAGGGCCTACACCAGGGTGTGGGTGAGTCAAGTATGAAGTCCAAAGGAAAGGGGTCAAAGCGGGGCAGACAGTCTTGGGCAGAACAGGATGACCCAGACTTTACGCTGGAAACAGAGCCAGGTTCCAGCGAGCAGGAGGGTTCAGAGGCATCCGTGAGGTTGGGTGGGACATGGAGAACACTGAGGGGTGAGAGGCACGGCGGTTCCCGCGTGGGTACACGTCGCAGGCGACTGCACAGCAGCACTAAGGAACGCAACGTCCGCAGGCTGGAGAGTAACGAGAGAGAGAGGCAGAGGATGCACAAACTCAACAATGCCTTTCAGGCCCTACGAGAGGCCATTCCTCACGTCAAAACAGACAAGAAACTTTCCAAGATCGAGACTCTCACACTGGCAAAGAACTACATCAAGTCCTTAACCACAATCATCCTGGGCATGTCAAACGCCTGCCTGCCTCACGCCGAGAGTGACATGGAGACTAACGCCTCCCGGCTCCTGCAGTGTTATCAACAGCATCTACAGGAGGAGGGAGAGGAGGATCTGTCCAACTACCTGAGCCACATTCACAGCTTCAGCCAAGGCAGCTAACACACACACTGCCACAGACTCAGTGAGCGCTGTGTAAATACGTGCATGACGATGAATACCAGCTCTGAAGACTAACAAAAGGGTCTATTTGAATAACCCCGAGTTTACAAGCTAAAGCTGGTCCATAAACAAGCTCATTTATGTACAGAATATGCACCGATTATGTCGCCCACAAACAATGTGGTAGTTATTTGCCATTATCATTGCCAAATTGCTAGCAGTAACTCTTTGGCTTATGAAAGGACACAGTCTGCTGGTCATTAATGTAGTTCACCCCAAAACATGACAAAAGAAGATGCTTTGCTCAATGCTCATATTAGTGAAAGTCAATGGGGTCCAAAACAACACTGGACCCCTTGACTTTCATTGTATGGACAAACAAACAAAAAACAATGTTTGTGTTCCATGAAATAAAGTCATACAGGTTTGGAATGACATGAGGGTGAGTAAACAATAAGAGTTCTCATTTTTGGGTGAACTATCCCTTTAACAGGGTGAGTATTTCTTATTAAAAATGCAAAGTTTCGGAGCAGATTTCATATTTATTCAGAGGACACAAACCATGCACCTAATGACATTGAGATGAGTTTACTGTACCCAAATAATGACTCTTTATTCTGTTATTTGTCTACATTTAATAATTTAAAACTATATTATCCTTTTCTTTTTCCAGTGGTTTCTCTCATGCCTGCATATAATATCTTTGTATGTACAGAAGCAACCTTAAATAATGCCTTAAAGGATGTCCCACAATTGATGCAGTTTCACATTAGGACTGCAATTACCCATAAATATTCCAAATTTATACATCCACATGTACAACATGACTTAGCAGGATAGGAATAAATCTAACTATTCATCCTAACAAACCATTTGGAAAGATTTGTTATAAATACTGTTACTTTCTGAAAATGTGCTGCCTTTAAACAGAATTAAACCACATATATATCTATGAATGAAATCAAATATGCTGACATCCTGAGAAATGTTTCACAACATTGTCTCCACATTTTCAAGTGCAAAATATTGCACTCTTACATCAGTGACAAAAGTGTCTTAAATAAAGTGTCTGAACTTACACTACCCTTCAAAACTTTAAGGTCAGTAAGATTTTTTTTGTGATATCTTATGATCACCATTGCTTTTATTTGATCAACTGTAATATATTGTGGAAATTGTCATATGATCCTTCAGAACTCATTTAAAAATGCTGATTTGTTGCTCAAGATACAATTATCAATGTTGAAAACGGTTGTGCTGCTTAATATTTTGAAGGTTTTTTTTCAAGGATAAAGTTCAAAAGTATAGCATTTATTTTTGAAACAAATCTTTCACAATATAAAATCTTTTACTGTCATTTTAGTCAATTTAATGCATCCTTGCTGAATGGATGCATTAAAAAAATCTTACTGACCCCAGATTTTGGAACTGTAGTGTATTTGTACAGTACCACTGTGCTGTCTCAGCTTTGAATACGAACATAAATCAATAACCCAATTACAAGCAGATTATTATGAAATGATTACAGACTCTTTTACGTTGTTTTACGGCACTGCAGCCGAGCAGGAAAATTCCAGAAGCAGGTATTTGTTTAAAAATGTTTGTGTGTGATGTTCAATATAAAATGCTTGTAGTGTACCTTCAGTAGCTTACACTGGGACTTTTGTATTTAATGCCCCTGGATTCAAATAAAGAATCAAAAAAGCAAACGGGCAATTGTGATTTTACCACAGATGAATAAATAAACATAAAATTAAGATCCTCTTACCACAAGTACTATGTAAAAAACATAATGACGAATGATGGGAGTGTTAAAAAGGAAGAGGGCATTACTGAATGTGGCCTCAATATCCACGAGAGCCCTCAAAACAAGAAAACATCTTCCAAGCTAACTATAAAATGTGAATTCAGTTGAGGTACAAACAAAAACACAGAGCGGTCTGCATGTGCAGGCGCTTGAGTCACACGATTTGTTAAGTGGGATTGAGTAATTCTGCTCTATACAAGAGAAGTGCTACAGAAGGGAAGAAAACAATTCATGGCTACAGTAGAGACGGTTAGCATAAAGACTAACAGCCCACTGGGTTTCCGTTCATCTCTGGCTGGTTACTGGTTTGCAGTGGACGTGCTGCCGTCTGGTTGCTGCCGTTGTCAGTCAGGGATGGCATCAGGATGCGAGGTGCCTCCATGGCATTTCCTCTAACTGTTATATGATCCCATCCACCCTGAAAGAAACGGATGATTTATCATTTTCTATCCATTCTGCACAGTACTATTAGTAACTAGTGAGCATGAAGACAATGCCAGCAGAGCTCACCCCAATGCCATAGTCCCACGAGTGTCCTTTGGGTTCATTCAGCAGCACCCCCTGCCGGCGACACACAGTGCCACAGCTCAAACTGTGACTCCCCTGCACCTTATCTGCAATGATCCATACCTTAAGAAAAAACAAAAACAAATCTGGCATTTAGCAGAGCAGCAAACCTGCAGTAGTTAGACTGCAATAACTAGTTACAAGGAAATGGTCTAGACCTGGTCCAGAGGTCCCACAGACACCTTGCGCACATTATTGGAGATGTGCTCCCATGATGAGCCCTGAGGGTAACTGGGGGTCACACCATGTCTGTACCACAGGTTACCTGCTCACACAAAACCATACATAGAATCATTACTATAACAATGGGTCAATTTATATTTGACGGTTTTAAATAAAGCATCATGTGTAGAACTGGTGATTGCTTTAGACTGCACAGGAAGCATGGATTCTCGCGATTCTGCTCTCTCCTCGCTCTATGATATATATATATCTATGATATATATAATATATTAATATATATATATCTAATCTTCGTTTAATATTACATATATACATACCATTTCAAAATTTTGTGGTTCGTAATTTTTTAATTTTCTGAAAGAAGTCTCTCTGCTAACAAGTCTGGGATTTTTAAAATAAAAATACAATAACACATAATATTTGAATTACAATTTAAATAACTATCGTATTTTATTTATATTTGAAAGGTATTTATTTTCTGTTATGGCAAAGCGTAATTTTTCAACACGCCATTACCTCCATTTTTCAGTTTTTCACAAATGATTCTTCGTAAAACATTCTAATATCTGATTTAGTGTTAAAATAGATATTTTTTTATCATTTGAAACATTTGCTGGGAACTGTGTACTTTTTTCAGGATTATTTGATAACTAGACTTAAATAAAACAGCATTATTTTGAAATAATATGCATTTTTCATCTCACATTATATTATATAACTCCTTGTTGATAAAATGATTAATTTATTTAGAAAATCTAATATAAAAAAAAATCATAATCTTGAATCTTGCTGTAAAAATACAGTTACACTTAAGTTTGATCAATTATTGATGTTAAGTAATTTTTGTCATTAAGTAAGCAGCTTTTAGGAGCAATACCAAGACACCAAGATATACAAACAGATCAGAGTACACATTTTTCCATTGATTAGTAACATCTGTGCTTCCCCACTTTTGAAAAGTATCAGTGGCCACTGATGTATTAACAGCTTTTTATCAGTGTGACATATATAGGTGTACCATTTTCATCTACTGTGTATACAGATGTCCTGCCCACTGACACCTGTTTAAGCTTCTGTCCGGTTGGAGAGGGGATGTGATACCAGCAATCTCCTGCAAACAGATCAAACCTTTCTAATGCTGCTGCAGAAATACTAGCAATGCTGCAACATCAGCATGACAGGCATGACTTGCATTAAAATGTAACGTAAGAGACAAGTATGTATTGTTGTATTTTCATGGGGTCATACATACACAGTAGGGATGCACCGAATGTTCGGCAACCGAAATTATTCGGCCGAAAATAGAAAAAAAAGCTCTTATAAGCCGAATAAGCGAAAAGACCGAATAAACTATACCGAACAATGACTGACGCGATCAAATAGAGGCACGCACTAATGCAGCAAACATGTCGGCAGTGTGAAAATATTTAAATCTATCAGAGAAAGACGCAGAAATCATTACAAGCACGAAGCACCGACAGCGAGAGACTGTTTAGTTCTGCATCACATGTCTCCCGTGAGAAGAAGAGGTGCTGATTCTGTGGTTGAGTTTACGGTTGATGATTGAAATCACGAAATGGCCTCAAACGATTAGTAAATAAACTGCAGAATGTTATATTTTCTAATGCACGCACGAATTGCATGTATTCTGCCAGGGTCCAAAGCGTGAGGAAAATCTGTGCTAAAACTGTGTTACTCGTCAGTTGCTCAGTAACATTTTTGTGAATTTTTTTAAAGGCATGTGACAATGTGCTACGTGCAACAAACATCTTCCCAAATTCGTAATGAATTCATAAATCTGCATGCTGTTATCAACAAAAAGAAGCACTGAGATTTTCCTGCGGGTTTCTGCCAAAATAAAAGCAGAGAAAAAGCGAGAAAAACCGTGTTCGGTATTCGGCCCAGTGTTTCATTTTGTTCAGCTTCGGCCAAGAATTTTCATTTCGGTGCATCCCTAATCTACAGGCTTTATGATAGAAGGTTATTCCCTCGCCTGCCGGGTTCTGGGTGGACACAGAGCCCCTGAAGAACGTAGAGCCATCCTTAGCGATGGCCCAAACCTGGTGGACAGCACCTATGGAAATCAACTTGAAGGGCTGGTCGGTTCCAACATGTAACCATGACGACCCCTGTGATCAAGCCACATCATCAGTCAGGGTTACAATACATCATTCTGGGAAGCCCCTCACAGTCATAATGTTTGTGAAGTATTTGTACACTATTTGCATGGGAACTAACACAAAACCAATTAGCGGACTTCTAGAAAATAAGGAACTTGGCTCTTACTCCAGGGGTAAGTGAAGTGACACCCAGACGGCACAAGACGTCTCCTTTGTTGCTGATGGCCCATAATGGCACCTGTTCCACTGTGCTCTTTGGTCCACAAGGCAGGATTGTGATGTCACTCAAAGGTATAGGCGGGACTTCCTGCCAGGGGCCAGTTGTTGTGAGTTTACACTTTCTAAGGTGGAAGATGATGGTTAAGAATTGGTGATAGAGGAGTCAAATTTAACAATTACAAAAAATGGTTTCTTTATGATTACAATTTTGAGGAAGTGCACCAACACTGAATAAATATTTCTATTGGCTACTTGACAAAAATATTAAAACAACACTATGTTTGTTTTTGTCTTTTAATATTTTTTTTATTGTCATTTACTTTTTTACAATTTATTCCTAATAATTAACTAAATTAATCCTTCTAAATGTCAATTTCAGTATGGTGGTGGTACTGCACAGGCAATATGCAGATGATCAAAAACCCTTTACAGAATCATGTCATAAAAATCATTGCGTTAAAGTACTTTTTAATTGATTTTGTTAACACTTTATAATCAGGTCCCGTTTGTTAATATTAGATAACTACATTAGTCAACAGGTGCTAACAATGAAAAAACATTAAGTGCTAGATACCTGGCCCAACGTCTGCGGCGGACAAAGTCCTTCAATGTTTTATATCCGTGGTATGACCTAGAAGGTGAATACATTCAGAAAAATCAACGCGTTAGCTCGCTCTCACACTTCCAAGATTGTGCTTTTTTATGTTATAAGATACACTGGCAAAGCTAATAACCAATATAACTTACACAGGAAAGTCAGCTGCATACTGCCAGCCCTCTCTGTCTGTCCCACCTGGCACAGCATAGTCAATAGTCCAGTCTGACACCTGCATTACGGAGCATGCACACATACAGTGGTTTGCAACTACGAAGCAGCCGGATGTCATTCATAGTTAATTTCAGTGACAAGTTCTTTATGTATTGGGAGGAAATGGATAACAGCACAAACCCAAGTCCAGTTTGGGGAGGGTGGTTTTGTGTTGTTTTTAGTGCACTCCTTCAGACCTGAGGCATCGCTCCACATGTAACGGTCAGTAGGGAGACCCCTGGAGGAGAAACAGTGAGGCACAGCAGAAAGCATACTGAACACTCCTGGATTATAAACATCATGCTCAGTATTAACCTGTTAGTGTAACCAGTGACAGGATTCCAGCGCTGGTTCTCATAGATAGATACACTCTTCACATCAGTCTGTGTGTAGATGTTATCTGTGCTGCTTGCCAAACCTGTGTGTGTGAGATAAATACATTATGTTATCAAAATACATGAAAAACACTGATTGGTTTAGAAAGAGGTGACGCATTTACCCTGGAAGAAGCCTCCTCCATAGCCTCCTGTGTGAACCCAGGCAGTGTGGTCATAGCCAATCCCCCACACCACACCAAGACTGTTGGACTCAATAATACGCAAATGCCCGCCGACTTGATGCCAGAACCTGTCCAGGATAAAGATTTTTGTTTTGTTTTTCTCACAGAGCAGTCATGGACAAATATAACGTTTATGAATATACACTTGTTCAAACGTTTGGGGTCAGTAAGATTTATTATTTATTTTTTTTAAGAAATCAATACCTTTATTCAGTAAGGATGTAAGGATGGAAATAAGACCTGTACATTGTCTATAAATGCTTTATATTAAGAATCCTGAAAAAAATGTATCATGGTTTCCAAAAAAATATTAAAACAGCTGTTTCCAACATTGATAATGATAAGAAATGTTTTTTAAATAAACATATTTTATTATATTACAATGATTTCTGAAGGATCATGTGACACTGAAGAAATCGCTGCAGAAAATTCAGCTTTGCCATCACAGGATATATACCGTATGCCATCATAAATTACATTTTAAAATATATTGTAAAACACTTATTTTAAATTAATAATATTATTATTCTGAATATTTCACAATAATACTGTTTTTACTCACTAACACTAAACTTTTAAAGGTAATTCTTTAATAAGGGGTTCATTGACCTCTTTAAACTATGTTTCATCTATGTTAAACATTTATCACAAGGATTTTTATCTTTTTTGAACATTCAAGTGAATTTTGGTATAATGTGTGATGCTGTGGATCTTTTGATGTTATGTGTGACTGTAATGATGCATGCTATTATTATTATTTTTCTTTTTACATTTTTCACAAGTTCACAAGGAAAAACCCAATGGTTCTGGTGAGACAATGTTCTTAGTGCATTGTAGCTTCACTTGATTTTAACACTTAATACAGTTACTATAAAAATGTATTAAAAAGTTGAGAGTAGTTAAATATCTGGATGGGGGACAAGCCTAAAAATGAAACATTTTAAGACTCTTAACATTTTTTTTGACGGTACTATAATCCATCCTTTAAGTAGGATGCTTGTTTAAAAAAGTTCAGAAGTGGTCCACTGACTGAAGAATCACTTATTTACAGTAAACTTGTTCACAAAAAATCAATCAATCATCTGATTCTTACATCTGATCACAGGGTGTAGGGTAGGGAATTGCCTCTAGTTCTTTTGTGGGTTCGCTCACAAAGATGTCACCCCTACAGGTGACCGACCAGATGGCTTGTTTCGAGGGAGGGCCCTGAATACCTCTAGAGTCACAGCAAGACATACTGAGCAGAGCCAGCTGATAAGATGAACAAACTGTCAGTCAAACAGAAAGGTAATCGCAAAGTGCAGTGCAAGTTGTTGAGAATCAATGATTTATGTTCCCTCCTCACCCAGTCGTGCATCTCCAGCTCTGTGGGCGCAGCCAGGCGGATAGGCCACCTCTGTTTGGTTCGCTCTGCTGTATAGATGGCAAACGTGTGTTTGGAGTCATTAAGTACTGGCACCAGGATTGTCACTTCATTAATGAACACATGGAGATACTGGACAGAGAAAGAACAGAAAAGACACAAAGCAAAGGTAAAACAGGTTGAACTGATCAAATAAGTCAATTCTAGACCACATAAAATCACTTTACAAGCAGATTTCACAGATTTATGTTCATATACACCATTTAAAAGTTTGATGTTGGTAAGATTTTTCAATTATTTTGAAAATTTTGACTTCTTTTTATTTGACAAAAATACAAAAACAATAATATTGTGATATATTAATAAAACGTTCTATTTTTTATGATGTTTTTCTAATATGCTGATTTGGTGCTCATGAAACATTCCTTATTATGTTGAAAAACGTCTGTGCTTAATATTTTTGTGGAAACTGTGATACATTTTGTCAAGATTCTTTAATGAGCAGAAAGTTCAAATGTATAACATTTATTTTTGAAATAGAAATCTTTAGTATAAGTACACATCTTTACTATCATGTTTGATCAATTTAATGCACACTTGCTGAATAAAAGTGTTAATTTCTTAAAATAAAATCTTTGATCAGTTGTGTATTTCCTACAGAAACTGTTAGCAAGGCCTTGTACGTTTTTGTATCAAGATCTTGTACATTTTAGATACTTTTATTAGGTTCCAGCTACAGTATAATAATGTGGAATTAATATTTTCCCAGTAGGGAAAAGATAAATGTGTGCCAAAAAAGAATTTGATCAACTTTTAGCAGTACACTAACCTTACTAGATGGCCTCAAACTAATAAACATGGATTAAAATCCACAAAAACTACAATTCTGATTCCATAACGGATGTGAGGTTACCTTCTTTTCATCATTAAAGGTGTAGTAGATGAACAGAATCCCATCCTTGTTGCCCTCTGCTCCTGAAAACTGCTCCAGTGCAAACTGAACATCCACCCACTTATGAGGTTTCCAGTCTCGCCACCACTGCATAGTGCCCTTCTTCACCCACACAGACTATGAGAAGAACAGGAATCAGGGTGAGTTATCAAATTAGACACTTTTTTTAGTAACTCTTCAGTTCTACCAAGCTGAGAACCGCTGTCACTGTAACTGTTGCTCTGACTTTTGATCTAAGTCTTGGAGCACTTGTATATGAACACTTACTGTTGCTATATCAATGACAATCTGGATATAATCCCCCCCCAAAAAAGACAAACCTGGTTAGTATTGATAAAAACGGAGAAAAATTAGATAAACTGTTTTGTGTGTGAGGACTACCTGTTCAATGGCTTGCTCATAATGCATGAAATTCTCCATTTCTCTCTTGGAACGCTCACTGAGCTGCTCAAATATTTGTTTACGCCATTCTGCCGTTTGAGCAGGTGTAATGGAGGGAGACATGGCCTGCATGGAGGAGTTCAGGGCTGAGGAGACAATCACATTTGGCACAGTCATGTACAAAGTGAATCATCAAATTCAGTTACACAGAAGGTAATAGGACTGCACGATACGTGACATTGCGATTTTTGCTTTCCTACAATGTTGCAAAAAAAAAAAGAAAAGAAAAAGCTGAAATCATTTTTTGACCAATTCAATATGACTATGAAATAATATTTATTTTTTATTGTGATTATGAAATAAAAAATTAAACATATAAACAAAATAAGAAACATATTGCAATAATACTGTAAAGAACACAGTAAAAGAAAAGAAAAATATTTTACTGTAAAATTACAATACCAATATTTATATTCTAATTTCTTCATTTTCAAATGTTAAAACAATTAAGCTTTTATTTTGACGGTTTGCCAGCAAATAAAAACATGTGCTGCCAATTTCATACTGAAGCTTGGCACTGTGTGTTCAATGACACGCATGGAGCCCATAATATCAGCGTCACAGTAAATGAACCAAGCTGTTCTCAGAAGCTGAAGCACTGTATAAATGCTGCACTTCACTTTGAAACCGGTTAAGCGTATATTAAATTAATTAAACCTTGACAATTGCACTACGCCATATCGCAATATCGATTTTCTTTCAACACATCATGCAGGCCTACATGATACCCGGCTGACCTGTGGCTGTAGATGAGTTGAACCAGTTGAGCTGTGTGTGACACTCAACCAAACATCCCCCACCGCTAACCCAGGCCCATTTTGGATGCTCATCTGGCCCATAAGGCTCCTCCAGGGCCAGGATATAGGTGACTACAGAGGACAGGCTGTTGGTTTCAGCTGTGTCTCCAGGTCCAGATGCGAGGTGCATCTGGGCTTCCTCTAGGTCAACATTGCTCCATTGAGGATCCACCCCACTTGATTGGCTAGGAGACAGAACCTGAGCTGGGGAAACCCTGTCCTCCACCTCTTTTTCTGTGTGATCCTCCTCAGGAATAGATGGGCCAGCTGGGGGGGCGTCACGGCGACTGATTTGGCCATCACGGTCAGACACAAGCTCTGAGATGAAGCTGTCACTGGTCACTTTGGGGATGCGTGGTTTAAGGGCGTCTCCCATCTCAGGTGTTGGGACCACTTCAGCCCCGGTTCTTTCAGTCTCAGGGTCTGCATCACCCAACACTGATGCTTGGGACTGCAGACACACCTCACCACCAAAGAAACAACCAGCGCTGTGAGGTGTAGAGACACACATTGTTAACACGTACAGCACTAGAAGTTTGGAATCACTTCGATATGTTTATATTTTTGAAAGAAAATTTGATATATCAAAAAGAGTCAAAAACATTATTCATGTTTCCGATAATTGTTATAAATTTTAACCTGTGATGACAAAGTGCTTTCAGTATCCATCAATCCAGTCTACTAAGAGAACATCTAATGAAATTGTCAATTATCTAGCCCCTCTAATAAGAACGCATTGGAATTCACTGAATTGTGCAAAAACACTTTAAAATGAACAACTAATATTGTAAATTAAAAAAACTATAATTAAATGAAAAAATATATAATTTGTCACATACATTGCAAACTATTATACTACCCAACATTTAATGAAAAATATAAATATTATTTGTCACATATGACAATACTTTTATGCCACATTGCCTTTTTCAGATTCTAAATTAATGACTCCACTTGCATTGTTGAAGTCTACTTTCAGTTTTAAAGAAACACCTTTCTCTAGAAATTAATCAGTCTATTGTTCTTTTGAGGGATGAAGGCTGATCAATGCTTCAAGCCCTGTTCTCACTGCCAACCATATGCACGCAGTGACAAAACAACCTGATCCCATTCATTTGACTTCTGTCGTTCATTCAGTGACTTCTGGTCAGACGAGTGACGAGTGACAGTGGCTGGATGTAGGCATAACAGGATGTAGGCGTGTCCAACATGACAATGTTGAGAAATGTTTAACTTTTTGCTAATTAAGTGTGACTTTCAGGAGCGACAACCAATAGGAGTGTGGATTGTGTCAGAGTGCAGCACACATCGGCCATCATATGTCTACATTATGTTCATCATATGTATATAATCAGATTAATGAATGCACTGAGCACAGAATGTTACTTTCTATTCTTTTAATATCTTAGTTTTACTGGCAATATATGTCATTTGCAATAAAACCTCTAAAGAAAGGTCTACCAATAACATTAGCACAACTGAACTAGGAATGTCTACTAGTGACATGAAGTTAACTAACCTCTGAAGGCTGCTTGCGCTGGCGCTAGAGTGGGAACGTTCACTATCTCTGGGCACAGACACAACCTTCCAGGCCTTCCCACTCAGCTCGCTGGCAGTCACACCCTGGCGGAAATATACGGCCCGGTCTTCAAAACCAATAGCCCACACCTGAACACAGATCTCAGTGTAATAACTGCTGAAATGGTTTTAGAACATATCATTCTCACTAGAAACACATTCTTAGATGAATACATAAATATGGCATAATATATGGTATTTTAACACCAATATTTTTACATTTGTGTATAATGTTTCACACAAGAAAAATGACATTTATACCACATTTTCATATTTGTATTTATTTATCTCATTAGGGATGCAACGATTCACTCAACTCACGATGCGATACGATTCACGTAACTGATTTCACAATATGATTTTTTCACGATTTTTAAGACAAATTATTAATGAAAAGGTGTTCTTTTATTATTGCTTGGACAAAATGCTGCACATTTATTTGTGAAATTGAAATGTCAAATAACAAAACTAAATTTAAATTTGAAAACAAACCTCAAATCAAATCAAATAAATAATCAAATAAAAAAAATCTCTTCATATAAACAAGGGCTTGTGCTCTCTCCATTCAAAATTAGAGGCAACCATTGCATTTGAATCACAAACAAAGATGCTATGTACATGCAGCATGAGCAGCTTTTTAATCTAAATTAGATTGTATAGTTTGAAATTTAAAACAAAAACAGAATGCTCTGACTTTAGTTTTGTGAAGTCCTTTGTTACCGCTGTAAGCAAAGCAGCGCTGCTCTTATAAACAGTCAAGATGAAAAGAAATTACCATCTAAACTTTTCTAAAGACAGTCAGTTCCCCTCAGAGATACACTGATATAACCTCCCACCCCCAAGTGTATCGCGATTCGTTTAACATCTCAACCGATTTGAATCGTCACATATTTGTATCGATGTTCAACTGGCTCGCGGTGCATCGTTACATCCCTATATCTCATGGATGAATACATTGATTCATATGAAAGTTTCTGGGTTAAACCTTCAAAAGATTTTAAGTGTCTTTTTTCTGCTTTTTATGTTGAAATGTGTACCACACAAGTACAGTTATTCAATGTAAAATCAGAGACAGGAATTAATGAGAGGAAACATTACTAATCTCTGACCTGGTCATTGAGACCCACGTTGATCATAGCCATCTCTCCAACCATACCTATCCAACCTGAACCACAAGGATTATGAGAATTCACACCCCGTCTAAACCAGACCTATTAGAAATAAAGAGATGTGGAAAAACAAGCTAAGTAACAATAATAAAAAAAGTACATATCGGTTCAAAAGTTTGGGGTTGGTAAGATTTTTAAAACATTTTTTAAGTCTCTTATGCTCACCAAGGTTGTATTTGTTTGATCAAAAATACAGTTAAAACAATAATATTGTAAAATATTTACAGTACGTGTACTTCCCTGGTACATACATGGCAAATATCTTGTACCTACAGGCAAATGACTGGTAACACAAGGTGCTTACCTGAAGTGTATGTACATGGTAACAAATAAGACACATGGCTGTATTTAACAGTAGTGTAGGTACAAGATATTTGCCATGTATGTACCAGAAGTACACTACTGTAAAATAAAGTGCTACCAACATTTCTTATTATTATCTTGAATCCGTTGTGTTGCCTGACACATTTTTCATTTTAGGATTCTCTGATAAATAGAACATTCAAAAGGCAGACAGCATTTATTTGAAATAGAAATCTTTTGTAACAATGAAAAAGACTTTAGTGTCACTTTTGATCAATTTTATGCAACTAATATAATCAAATGTACTAATTTCTATCAAAAATTTTTATTTTTATTTTTTACTGACCTCAAACTTTTGAACAATAGGGGAATATTCATATCTAATATAGGCAATATATTATGAATTATAATATAACTTGTATTACAAAAATATTAATAAATTGGAATAGAAGCACTTTTATTAGTGGTCTCAGGTTTTGGACTCCACTGTATGTGTAAGTGTAAAATTATATTAATTAAAATATGACTTACTTTATGATCTTTAGTGACAGCCCACACTACATTCACACCAACAGCTATGTGTGTGGCAGCCACTCCAGTGTCCGGCGACTCCACCGTGACCCATGATGACCCTGTGATTACATCAATATTATCGAATGTCTATCATCTACCCAAATTGTTATTTTTGTTTGTGTGTGTGTGTACTGAACCACTACACTCACCCTTCAGGCAGTCTCTGCCAATGCCCTCTCTGACCAGCAGATCACCCTCCCACAGGACAGCCCACACCAGGTCACCCGGGCCGCAGCTGATCTGCACAACCTCCCCTGGTACTGGCACCTCCTCCCAAACGGAGCCCTCGGGATTATGGTGGTTGATGCCACACCGGAACCACACCTGCTCGAAAGTAAAAAAAAATTGATCTTCTTGTCGATAAATGGAAATTCATTTGAGTTCTAAGAACCCAAGGATTCATACACTCTGTATAGCTTTGTAAGAACTGAAAAATGTATGAATTATAAAAGCATGGGGTGTTGTTGGACACTGTATGTAAGGCTGGAACAAACGGAGTTCTGACCTTTCCCTGCAGAGAGACCGCCCACAGTGACAAACACCCTCTAGGCTCCTCAGTGATCTCCCAACCACCACAAGTGATGTCATTAAACGGGTCAGGAAGAGATCCAGTCTGCTCTAAGGGGATCTGCTCTCACATATAAAATTCAAGGACACATAAGTTTTCCCATCAACATTAAAGAGAAACACTTATGATAAGTCCTCTGTGCTGGTACAGACCTTGACCCAAGTTTCCTGTGCCTTGTACCTTCTGTATCGTATCCATCTGCGGCGACGCACGCAAGAGTTCCATTTTTTGTCTTTTGTGTAAGTGGCTGGAAAATCAATGGCATATGTCCATCCCTAAAAACACACAGAAGATCAGCTATGGCTAAAAGCAAGTGTAAGCTGTGAAATAACTTTTTTTCGTGATTTTAAAGATGTCAATACTGACCGCTTTCTCTGTGGGCTCCCCTCCAAAGTTTTCATCCACATACCAGTCCGCCTCCCACTCCCAGTTCTCAGAGGGCAGCTGAAAGTCACCCAGAGGCTGGTGCTTCAGCCCTGTGACATCACTCCACTGCCAGCGATCACTCGGCAACAGCCGGTCCGAGAAGCCATCTACAGGGTTCCACCTCTGTCAAGGAACAGGAAACACAAAAGTGAGTCTCGTTTGATAATAAATGCTATAGGGTTAACAAAAAATAATAGTGTTTATGATAAAATCTAGTTTCAACCACGTGCAAAGTTTTTAGCATGTACTCTTTGTATTCATGTTGCAATGAATACTTATAACTTATTTTCATACACCTTGAATACATGTGAGTAAATAATAAATGCTAATAAATTTTATAATATATTATATATTTTTTTATAATTATATGTGTATATATATACACACAGTGGGTACGGAAAGTATCCAGACCCCCTTAAATTTTTCACTCTTTGTTAATATTGCAGCCATTTGCTAAAATCATTTAAGTTACTTTTTTTTTCCTCATTAATGTACACACAGCACCCCATATTGACATAAAAACACAGAATTGTTGAAATTTTTGCAGATTTATTAAAAAAGAAAGACTGAAATATCACGTTGTCCTAAGTATTCAGACCCTTTGCTCAGTATTTAGTAGAAGCACCTTTTTGATCTATTACAGCCATGAGTCTTTTTGGGAAAGAAGTTTTTTCACACCTGGATTTGGGGATCCTCTGCAATTTCTCCTTGCAGATCCTCTCCAGTTCTTTCAGGTTGGATGGTAAACGTTGGTGGACAGCCATTTTTAGGTCTCTCCAGATATGCTCAATTGGGTTTAAGCCAGGGCTCTAGCTGGGCCATTCAAGAACAGAGTTGTTGTGAAACCACTCCTTCATTATTTTAGCTGTGTACTTAGGGTCATTGTCTTGTTGGAAGGAAACCTTCGGCCCAGTCTGAGGTCCTGAGCACTCTGGGAAGGTTTTCGTCCAGGATATCCCTGTACTTGGCCTGTACTTATTCATCTTTCCCTCGATTGCAACCATTCGTCCTGTCCCTGCAGCTGAAAAAAACTCCCACAGCATGATGCTGTCACCACCATGCTTCACTGTTGGGACTTTATTGGACAGGTGATGAGCAGTGCCTGCTCATACTGCTTAGAATTAAGGCCAAAATGTTCTTTCTTGGTCTCATCAGACCAGAGAATCTATTTCTCACCATCTTGGAGTCCTTCAGGTGTTTTTTAGCGAACTCCCAAGTGGGCTTTCATGTGTCTTGCACTGAGGAGAGGCTTCTGTCGGACCACTCTGCCATAAAGCCCCAACTGGTGGAGGGCTGCAGTGATGGTTTACTTTCTACAACTTTCTACAACTTTCTCCCATCTCCCGACTGCATTTCTGGAGCTCAGCCACAGTGATCTTTGTGTTCTTCTTTTCCTCTCTCTCACCAAGGCTCTCCTCCCCCGATAGCTCAGTTTGGGCCGGACGGCCAGCTCTAGGAAGGGTTCTGGTCTCCCAAACGTCTTCCTTTAAGGATTATGGAGGCCACTGTGCTCTTAGGAACCTTAAGTGCAGCCGAAATTTTTTTTGTAACCTTGGCCAGACCTGTGCCTTGCCACAATTCTTGTGTCTCTGAGCTCTTCAGGCAGTTCCTTTGTCCTCATGATTCTCATTTGCTCTGACAGCACTGTGAGCTGTAAGGTCTTATATAGACGGGTGTGTGTGGCTTTCCTAATCAAGTCCAGTCTGTATAATCAAACACAGCTGGACTCCAATGAAGGTGTAGAACCATCTCAAGGATGATCAGTAGAAATGGACAGCACCTGAGTTAAATGAGTGTCACAGCAAAGGGTCTGAATACTTTGGACCATGTGATATTTCAGTTTTTCCTTTTTTAATAAATCTGCAAAAATTTCAACAATTCTGTGTTTTTTCTGTCAATATGGGGTGCTGTGGTTACATTAATGAGGAAAAAAAATTAACAAAAGATTTTAGCAAATGGCTGCAATATAAAAGAGTGAAAAATTTAAGGGGGTCTGAATACATTCCATACCCACTGTGAGAATATTATATATAATACTATATATACACACAGCTTTGCTAATGTTATTCCTTTTTTTTTTTTTTTTTTAACATTAGTTAGCGAAGGCTTTTAATCCAAGCACTTTACAATTAGGGCAATATAAGCAATCAAACAACAAAAGAGCAACAATATTTATTTGTGACCAGCCCCCTGGTTATTCTAACACAGCTACATAAATAAAATAATAAAAAAATAGATAGAACCTAGAAAGAGGATAATGTTAGGGCGTCCAGTTAGTATTATTTTTTTTATAATAAGTAAAAAGAAAACAAGTAGATAGAATAGAAAAAGAATAGAGAATGTTAGTGTTAGAGGGTCAATTTTTTTTTTTGATTAAATAAGTAGAATAAGATAGAATTGAAATAGAATAGAGAGTTCTAGTGATAAAGGGTCAAATGTAAATGGAAGAGATGTGTCTTAGACGTTTCTTGAAGATGGCTAAAGACTCAGCTGCTCAGATCAAGTTGGGCAGGTCATTCCACCAGCAGGGAACAGTTAAGGTAAAAGTCCGTGAAAGTGATTTTGTGCCTCTTTGGGATGACACTACAAAGCACCGTTCACTTGCAAAATGCAAGCTTCTGGAGGGCACATAACGATTTATAGTTATGAATTTAGGTAAATTGGTGCAGATCCATTGGTTGTTTTGTAGGCAAACATCAATGCCATGAATTTTATGCGAGCAGCTATTGGTAGCCAGTGCAAGTTGATGAACAGAGGTGTGACATGAGTTCTTTTCGGCTCGTTAAAAACTACTTTTGCTGCCGCACTCTTGATTAGTTACAGAGGTTTGATAGAAGTGGCTGCAAAGACCCGCTGAGAGAGCGTTGCAATAATCCAGCCTGGACAAAAAAAAGAGCTTGATCAAGGAGTTGTGTAGCATGTCCTGATAGAAAGGGCTTGGTCTTCCTAATGTTGCACAAGGCGAATCTGCAGGACTGGGCAGTTTTAGCAATGTGGTCTGTGAAATTTAGGATGAAATGAGAGATAGAGTTGAGTGTCATCACCATAGCAGTGATATGAAAAGCCATGTTTCTGAATGACAGAACCTAGTGATGCCATGTAGATAGAGAAGTGGTCCAAGAAATGATCCCTGCGGCACCCCAGTAGCTAGAAGTTTTAACTTGGACACCTCACCCTTCCAAGATACCTTGAAGGACCTATCTGAGAGGTAAGACTCAAGTCACTGGCGTGCAGTTCCTGAGATGCCCTTTGCCATGAGGGTTGACAAGAGGATCTGGTGGTTAACTGTGTCAAAAGCACTGTGCTGGACAGATCCAGCAAGATAAGTATTGAAGATTTGGAAGCCACTCTTGCCAGTCTTAGGGCTTCAGCAACCAAGAGCAGGGCAGTCTCGGTTGAATGTCCACTTCTGAAATCAGACTGGTTGCTGTCCAGAAGGTTGTTCTGTGTGAGAAAGCCTGAGACTTGGTTGAACCCAACTCGTTCAAGTGTTTTTACAATGAAAGTAAGAAGGGATATTGATTTGTAGTTTTCTAAAAGTGCTGGGTTAAGAGTGGGTTTTTTAAGTAGTGATCCGAGGTTGTTTATGATTAAGAGGTTAAATTTAAGAGGCCTTGTTTAAATGCTGAGGGAAAGACCCCAGTGTTGAAGGGATGTGTTAATGATGTGAGTGAGTGCAGGTACAACGAAGCGAAATTGCTGAAGGAGATTAGATGCTATGAATCAAGCGGACAAGTAGTAGGATGATTGGAAAGGAGATTTGTAGATTTTCTTCTGCCCTCTTATAGCAGAGATAAGACCTGAGCACGTGTTGTGGCTGGTAAGATGTGTTTGACAGTTTGTGATGTGGAGAATTTTTTTAAGCAAGGACACATTAGATTGGTCAAAAGTGACAGTAAAGACATTTAGAATGTTAACAAATATTTCTATTTCAAATAAATGGTTTCATCAAAGAATCCTGAAAAAAAAAAGAATATATCAGTTTCCACAAAACTATTTGGCAGCACAGCTGTATAAGAAATTTTACTTGAGCACCAAATATTAGCATATTAGATTGATTTATGAAGGATAATGTGGCACTGAAGACTGGAGTAATTGCTGCTGAAAATTCAGCTTTGCCATCACAGGAATACATTCTTAAAGGAAATAAAGTCAAATTAAAAACTAACTGTATTTTGATCAAACAAATTGTAAGCATAATAGACTTAATTTTTACATTCTTTTAATTTAAAAATTTTTGCACATGCCAAACTTCAAACTTTTGAATAATAGCATATAGATAAATCATTAATTATTAATTCATTAATATTATTGTGTTTTTATGGAGTAACACCACATGACACTGTAAAACCTGAACTGAAAAGGCCAAATTATCAGATATTTAAAAGACTTATTAGCCCAAACACACAGTAATGATGGTCTGCATGGGCCCTCTCTTTGATATAATTTCCTGTATATATTTTTTCTGCTTGTTGGTTGAACCCCATAACAATGATTTGCTGGATTTTTTCCAAATACTTATAACAGTCTGTATATTACTATTGAGCACACCTGGTTTTCATATGTCTCCTCTTGGTAGCGGATGGGCACATCACTGGCATGGATGTACAGATAGATTTGGTGGTCACAGGCAATGCTCCAGCAGCACTGCTGTATAGCCGTAACACTCTTGAACTCCCATTGGCGCATCGCGAAAAAAAAAAAAAAAAAAAGAAAAACCAATGCTCCCACTGCTGTCCCGTTGTCGAAAGGCTATAAACCCTCCCGTACACATCAACAGCCCACAAGAGGGAGCTCGGCATGATGCACCCTGCTGTAAGAGACAAAACACAGAGATCTGCAGATAAACAAACACCTCAGCATCAGTTTATGGCTACAAAAAGTGTTTAGAAGTATACAAGGACACAAAGTGAATTGCTCTCAAATGAAGCAGAATTTCCTGCCTACTCTTTTCTCTGCTTTGATAGCAGATCTGCAGTCAGCTGATTCTCATTACTGTTTCTCATGTTGCCAAAACAGTGCTGACCTGTTGACAACTGCTATTTTGTTGCCTTCTAAGCTATAACTGAAACCCATGATCTCAGCAATACACCAAAAAGCTCCAAATAAATCACAGACTACCCTTACAAAACACTACTGTGGTGGTACCATGTTTAAGCATGTTACAGTATGAGATTATAATGCCATGGTACTGAATGATTACTATATTTAAAGGGGTCATATGATGCGATTTCAATTTTTCCTTTCTCTTTGGAGTGTTACAAGCACTTGGTGCATAAAGAAGATCTGTAAAGTTGCAAAGACTAAAGTCTCAAATCCAAAATCCAAAGAGATATTCTTTATAAAAAGTTAAGAATCAACCACGCTTACCTAAAACGGCTCGTTCTAACACGCCCCCACATGTCTACGTCAGGATGTGCTAAGATTTGCATAACGCCGCCCAAATGTTCACGCAAAGAAAGAAGGCGTAACTTTTATTTTCGCTGTAGTATTGTTGTTGCCGCCATGTCATGGAGACGCTGTGTGATTCGTTGTGAAAGCGAAACTACTTTGTTTGGCCTTCCAAAAGAGGACATATCCGCTTCGTCATGCCTAGAGCTTATCTGTGCTGATCGCTGAGGAAATACTACAACTTTGCGCTTTGGATCGCTGGATTGGCTTTCACCGTGGACGAAGCGAGTCCAGCCAGGGGTCGTCACATGTGGTTGCCGCAAGCCCGCCGGCCGCTCCTTCGTTGAATCCGCCGGCCGCTAGCCCGCCGGCCGTTCCTCACTCTAGCCCGACGTGTGTGAAGATGCTGTGTGTTTCGTTGTGAAAGCGAAACTACTTTGTTTGGCCTTCCAAAAGAGGACACGACTAGAAATCAGTGGTTAAGTTGTAATTACAACACTGTTCCAGAACAGTTCAACCCAGATATTCAGATGTATGCAGCACATTTTATGGAGAACTGTTTACTGAACCTGGTAGAGTAGACTACAATTCCGGCTGTTCTGACTTCGGAGGCGTGGGGAGACTGCGAAGTACTGGGTTGGGTTTTATTATAGTAAAAAAGTATTTGCCACTGACGATTCACACGCGAGTTTTGAGCAGTATAGAGTAGTGCTTGTTGTTTGTCATTTCTCTGATCACAAATACAGACATGGATTTATGTTTACACGGCACGATGCAGATGCAATGCGTAAAAAGACAGTATATGTCATTATAATCCGTAATTATGTCCCCACTGGATGCAACAAATGCCTCGTTTATAATGGGTTTTAAAGGGGTCATATTAATGCGATTTCCAGTTTTCCTTTCTCTTTGGAGTGTTACAAGCTGTTTGTGAATAGATAAGATCTGTAAAGTTGCAAAGACTAGTGTCTCAAATCCAAAGAGATATTCTTTTAAAAGTTAAGAGTTAACCACGCCTAACTAAAACGGCTCTTTCTAACACGCCCCACATATCTACCTCACTATGTGAAATATTTGCATAATGCGCCCAAATGTGCATGCAAAGAAAGACGACGTGGTTTCAGTAACCGCAGTTAGTGTTGAAGCAGCCATGTCAACATATTCTGTTACACCAAATACACAAAATAATGATCTTTAAAAAAGCATCATATGACCCCTTTAATGTTTTTGTTCTCGTCACGCTCTGCGGACAGGCATCGGGGGGCACATTATGATAACTTATCCCGTCACCGCCCGCTTGAGGTATTCGGCCAATCACAACGCACTGGATAGCTGGCCAATCAGAGCACACCTCGCTTTTCAGACAGATGAGCTTTGTTAAAATCGACGTTTCAGAAAGGCGGGGCATAGAGGAGAAACAATAATGTACAGTATGTGGAAAATAATGTGTTTTTTAGCAACATCATATGACCCCTTTAATCACTATTATCAACATAGCAGCACTGCAACTTCACAAAATGCCATCATATTAATAGTTTGAGTAAGTAAGTAGTAATTACTATGGCAGATACTATGGTAAAAAATAAAAAATGGGAGTAACGTACCATTTATGCAAAAACAAACAAACAAAAACATAAAAAACAATATGTAATACCGTGGTATTTTTTTGAACCTTTTTTATTACTGAAGTTCAAAATGTTCAAAACGTTACTAAAGCAACATATATATATTTTGAGAATGCATGTTGTTGTTGTTGAACGCTTGTGTGTTGATGCAGGTAATGCCGGATAGCACGCTAGCTAGCAATGACAGCACATAAGAAATAAGCCTGTAACGTTAGAGTACTTGACAATAGCTTGTTATCTGCAAAAAACTGGAATACGACTATGCTACAGTAAGAAGAGAAACATTTTGAAATGAATGACTGCAGCTGCCTGTCTTCCGCAGTGACAGGTGCATGACCATTACAACAGGAAGGTAAAAATCATGGCAGCTTATGCATCCTCAGTAACTTATAAATGACAGAATATATCAACTGTAGCCAGCGTTACTTACATACCTTATCTGTGTCAAGGTTGTAAGCACTTAACTTATGTTGTCATTTTGAGACCATCCGGCTTTGCGAAATTGCACGATATTGACAACACAGAGATCCCAAACAGGAAGTTACAGGATTGCTGCATTGGCAGCAATAGCTTATCGGCCCGTCAAGGGGCGCCAATAACTCATTAAAATCATAAAGGTTAAAACATAACGTGATGGTAGAGGTTGTTACTATGGTGCCCCCCACACACCCCATCTTCATATTTTCTTTCCGTTAAACCTCTAATGTTAACACGCATATATATTATTAGCACTTCTGTTACGTTATATTATTATTATTACTATTAAAATCTCTCTTTCCATCTCTCTCTCTATAAATACACCCTCAAATAACAATACATTTTAAACATTAAAGAGAGAAAAAAACATTCCAAAATCGAAGCATTTTGCAACAGTCCTTTTTTTTTCAAAAGTGTGGAGGTCTTAAAACATTACTAAACTTTTTTGCACTGAGCACCACCCATAGGATAATTACTTTTGTTGCACCATTCTGTTGTCGTGTACTGCATCTTTAGACGTAAGACTATAGATTGCTTAATAAAATCGGTGTCAGAGACTCCTGCTATATTGTGATTATATTAACTGCATTCTCATGCCTTTTTGGTGAAGTTTTGAGGTAAAAGAGAAAAATACAAAACATCAAAGTGTGGCTATTTTTCTGTAGGTGAAGGTCTGATTAAGAGAAACAGCCAACGCAAATATAGCTGCACTGGTTTTAGTCGCACTTAAGAAAAAGTGCTGAGGTAAATCAGTTATCTGCTATATGATCTGATCTAGTTTTACAACATGCTGGTATTGCTGGATACCCTCACCTCATACAAACCCAGACTGAAATGACACTGCGGTCAAGCCAGCCGCCAAGTCGAAAAGCACGGTCAATCTAGCCGCCACGTTATTTCGAGGGTCGCGCATAAACTGCCTATTACGGTAAAACCGTCAGAGAACTGATCTGAATGCAGTGCTCCTCATCCAGCGAACGCGATTCCCCCCCCCCAACACACAGTCAGTAACTGTCTGATGTTGAATACCAAAATAAAAGCCCTCCAATACTCATATTACAAAATAAGAGCAAGAATATACGCTTGCTGCATCTCTACATTCAAAAAGCTATAAAAATAAAAGCTCTGGATTGCACAGACCAGTTCCACCTCAGATTGAGAGTACACCTTCCCACAGTGTCAGCTGTGTCGTTTCAGGACTGTCTGATTTGGAATTACAAAATAAGAGCTCCCACAACTTCCATATATATGCAGTTTTGTCTACATTCAAAAAGCTATAAAAATAAAAGTTCTAGATTGCACAGACCAGTTCCACCTCAGATTGAGAGTACACCTTCCCACAGTGTCAGCTGCGTCGTTTCAGGACTGTTGATGTGGAATACAAATAAGAGCCCCACAACTTTACATATATATGCTTTTTGTTTCTAATTTCAAAAAAGTATAAACGTCAAAGGTGTTTTCTGGATTGCACCGCCGTTCCACCTCAGATTGAGAGTACACGCTTCCCACAGTGTCAGCTGCGCGTTTCAGGAACTGTTGATGTGGAATTAAAAATAAGCGCCCCCACAACTTCGTATATATGCTGTTTGTTCCATTCAAAAATATAAAATAAAAGTATGGAGTGCAAACCAGTTCAACCTCCAGATTGAGGGTCACACCTTCCCACAGTGTCAGCTTGGTGTCGTTCAGGACTGTCTGTGTGGAATACAAACTAGAGCCTCCCACAACTTCCAATATCTGGTTTGTTTCTAATTCAAAAAGCTATTAAAATAAAAGTCTGGTGCACAGACCGTCTCCACCTCAGATGAGGTACACCGTCCCACGCGTCAGTGGTCGTTCAGGACGTTCCTGATGTGGAATTCAAATTTAGGGACCCCACAACGTTATATATACTATTAGCGATTTGTCTCTAATTTCAAAATATATAAAAAATAACAGTTTTCTAGATTGCAAAGACCAGTTTCCACTCAGTTTGAGAGTACACACTTCCACGATGTCAAGCTGCGTCGTTTCAGGATGTTGATGTGGACTACAAAATACAGCCTCACAAATCTCATAAATAAGGTGCTGCAATCTCTTCTACTTTCAAAAAGCTATAAAAATAACCAACACCAGCAGATGACATGGCAGCCCAAATCATCACTGACTGTGGAAATTCACCACTGGATTAAGCAACATGCAGGTTCTGTGCTCTCCACTTTCCTCCAGACTCTAGGACCTTGATTTCCAAATGAAATGTGAAATGTACTTTCATCTGAAAAGAGGACTTTGGTCCACTGTGTTTTCTGAAGTCCACAGTCAACGCAGCCATCTACCAGGACATTTTAGAGCGCTTCATGCTTCCTTCTGCTGACCAGCTTTTTGAAGATGCTGATTTCATTTTCCACAGGACTTGGCACCTGCCCTCACTGCCAAATGTACCAAAAGATGGTTAAAAGAGACTGTCACTGCCTACATCACCAAGTGCATTGATGATGTAACAGTCACAAAGACCATCACTGTCCGGGCCAACCAGAAGCCGTGGCTAACAGGGGAGGTCTACGGACTCATGAAGACGCGGAACGCTGCCTTCAGAGTTGGAGATGAGGTGGGCCTGAAGACAGCTAGGGCCAATCTATCCCGCGGCATCAGAGAGGCTAAGTGACAGTACTCCAGGAGGATAGCCCATCATTTCAGCGACAGCAGAGACACTCGGAGCCTGTGGCAGGGGATACAGACCATTACGGACTACAAGCCCCCACCACGCACCTGTGACAGCACCATCTCTCTGCTGAACGAACTGAACATCTTCTTCGCTCGCTTTGAGGCACAAAACAGCACCACTGCACAGAAGACTCCACCTCCTCCCGGCGACCAGGTGATGACGCTGTCCCCGGACAGCGTGAGGAGATCCCTCAGCAGGATCAAAACACGCAAAGCTCCGGGTTCTGACAACATTCCTGGGCATGCACTGAGAGACTGTGCAGTGGAACTCACAGATGTCTTCACAGACATTTTCAACATCTAGCTAAGTCAGGCTGTTGTCCCCACATGCTTCAAGGGCTACCACCATCATTCCAGTCCCGAAAAAGCCTCCATCCTGCTTCAGTGACTACCGTCCAATTGCACTTACCCCCAACCTCATGAAGTGCTTTGAACGGCTAGTCCTGCACCAATCAAAGTCTGCCCTCCCCCCCTCAGTGGACCCTGCCAGGTACATATCCCCCCGGTCAAAAAACGTTTGCCATAGTGTTGTGACTTCAGGATGATGGTGCCGCAGCAGCATGCTCCTATGACCGTCAATGGTGTGACTGTGGAGAGGGTGAGCAGCACCAAGTTCTTGGGTGTGCACATCACAGAGGATCTCACCTGGACTGACAACACCGCAGCACTGGCCAAGAAAGCACAGCAGCGTCTCTACTTCCTCTGCAAACTGAGAAGAGCCAGAGCCCCGGCCCCCATCATGTGCCCCTTCTACAGAGGCACCATCGAGAGCATACTGACCAGCTGCATCACTGTGTGGTATGGCGCCCTCAACGCGTCCTGCCGCAAGACACTTCAACGCATAGTGAGAGGCAGCTGAGAAGATCGTTGGTGCCTCTCCCCTCCCTCCAGGACATTTACAACACCCGTCTCACCGCAAAGCCCTCTGCATTGCAGGTGATCCCAACCACCCGACACACAGCTTCTTCAGTCCGCTGCCATCAGAGAGGAGACTGCGGAGTCTCCAGGCCAGGACCAGCAGACTGAAGGACAGCTTCATCCATCAGGCTGTCAGGAAGCTGAACTCCCTCCCGACCTTGCCCCCCCTCCCCTCTTTTGCCCCACGCACCACTGAGCTCTGACCCTCTGACGGACTCTCCCATTCCCCCCTCCCATATACACACACACACACTGTCACTTTACTCAGTCGTGAAATAAGCTCTTTGCACTACAAATAATTTTTTTGCACTACATCACTATATCTGCACTGTTGTATATCTTTATGGTTTGCACTCTATCCTCCATTGAATTGTGCTTATATATATATTTTTACTTTTACATTATTGTTAGTGGGTAGTTGTATTTTGTATAGTTGTATTTGTCTTTACTCTGTATTTATTTATGTATGCCAAAGGGTTGAGAGTTAAGCAATTTCAATTCTCTGTGTGTATTGTGCTGTAACATGTGGAAGAATGAACAATAAAGCAGATTGACTTGAATTGATTGAAAATGACCAGGTGTTGGTGTGCTTGATTGGCCAGCAAACTCACCAAACCTGAAACGGGTATTGTCAAGAGGAAGATGAGAGAAACCAGACCCAACAATGCAGATAAGCTGAAGGCCACTGTCAAACAAACCTTGGCTTCCATACCACCTCAGCAGTGCCACAAGCTGATCGCCTCATGCCACGCTGCACTGATGCAGTAATTAAAGCAAAAGGAGCCCCTGCCATGTATTGAGTACATGTACAGTAAATTATCATACTTTCCAGAAGGCCAACAATTCTCAAAAAATGTTTTTTTATTGGTCTTATGACGTATTCTAATTAGTTGAGATAGTGAATTGGTGGGATTTTGTTAATGTGAGCCCAAATCATCACAATTAAAAGAACCAAAGACATAAAATACTTCAGTCTGTGTGCATTGAATTTTATTAACCACACGAGGTTTCACAATTTGAGTTGAGTACGGAAATAAATGAATTTTCCATGGCATTATAAGTTAGTGAGATGCCTGTATATATGGAAGTTGTGGGGGCTCTTATTTTGTAATTCCACATCAGACAGTCCTGAAACAATGCTGCTGACACTGTGGCAAGGTTTACTCTCAATCTGAGGTGGAACTGGTCTGTGCAATTTAGAACTTTTATTTTTATAGCTTTTTGAAATTGGAGACAAAACAGCATATATATGGAAGTTGTGGGAGCTCTTATTTTGTAATTCCAAATCAGACAGTCCTGAAACGACACAGCTGAAACTGTGGGAAGGTGTACTCTCAATCTGACGTGGAACTGGTCTGTGCAATCCAGAACTATTATTTTTATAGCTTTTTGAATGTAGAAAAAACTGCATATATATGGAAGTTGTGGGAGCTCTTATTTTGTAATTCCAAATCAGACAGTCCTGAAACGACACAGCTGAAACTGTGGGAAGGTGTACTCTCAATCTGACGTGGAACTGGTCTGTGCAATCCAGAACTATTATTTTTATAGCTTTTTGAATGTAGAAAAAACTGCATATATATGGAAGTTGTGGGAGCTCTTATTTTGTAATTCCAAATCAGACAGTCCTGAAACGACACAGCTGAAACTGTGGGAAGGTGTACTCTCAATCTGACGTGGAACTGGTCTGTGCAATCCAGAACTATTATTTTTATAGCTTTTTGAATGTAGAAAAAACTGCATATATATGGAAGTTGTGGGAGCTCTTATTTTGTAATTCCAAATCAGACAGTCCTGAAACGACACAGCTGAAACTGTGGGAAGGTGTACTCTCAATCTGACGTGGAACTGGTCTGTGCAATCCAGAACTATTATTTTTATAGCTTTTTGAATGTAGAAAAAACTGCATATATATGGAAGTTGTGGGAGCTCTTATTTTGTAATTCCACATCAGACAGTCCTGAAACGACGCAGCTGACACCGTGGGAAGGTGTACTCTCAATCTGAGGTGGAACTGGTCTGTGCAATATATAACTTTTATTTTTATATCTTTTTGAAATTAGAGACAAAACATCATATATATGGAAGTTGTGGGGGCTCTAATTTTGTAATTCCACATCAGACAGTCCTGAAACGACGCAGCTGACACTGTGGGAAGGTGTACTCTCAATCTGAGGTGGAACTGGTCTGTGCAATCTAGAACTTTTATTTTTATAGCTTTTTGAATGTAGACAAAACTGCATATATACGGAAGTTGTGGGGGCTCTTATTTTGAAATTCCACATCAGACAGTCCTGAAACAACGCAGCTGACACTGTGGGAAGGTATACTCTCAATCTGAGGTGGAACTGGTCTGTGCAATATATAACTTTTATTTTTATATCTTTTTGAAATTAGAGACAAAACATCATATATATGGAAGTTGTGGGGGCTCTTATTCTGTAATTCCACATCAGACAGTCCTGAAACAACGCAGCTGACACTGTGGGAAGGTGTACTCTCAATCTGAGGTGGAACTGGTTTGTGCAATCCAGAACTTTTATTTTTATAGCTTTTTGAAATTAGAAACAAAACAGCATATATATGGAAGTTGTGGGGGCTCTTATTTTGTAATTCCACATCAGACAGTCCTGAAACGACGCAGCTGACACTGTGGGAAGGTGTACTCTCAATCTGAGGTGGAACTGGTCTGTGCAATCCAGAACTTTTACTTTTATAGCTTTTTGAATGTAGACAAAACTGCATATATATGGAAGTTGTGGGAGCTCTTATTTTGTAATTCCAAATCAGACAGTCCTGAAACGACACAGCTGACACTGTGGGAAGGTGTACTCTCAATCTGAGGTGGAACTGGTCTGTGCAATCCAGAGCTTTTATTTTTATAGCTTTTTGAATGTAGAGATGCAGCAAGCGTATATTCTTGCTCTTATTTTGTAATATGAGTATTGGAGGGCTTTTATTTTGGTATTCAACATCAGACAGTTACTGACTGTGTGTTGGGGGGGGGGGAATCGCGTTCGCTGGATGAGGAGCACTGCATTCAGATCAGTTCTCTGACGGTTTTACCGTAATAGGCAGTTTATGCGCGACCCTCGAAATAACGTGGCGGCTAGATTGACCGTGCTTTTCGACTTGGCGGCTGGCTTGACCGCAGTCAAATGACAGATTCAGATTTTTTTACAACGGACACACAGTAAATTTCTTACTCACCTGCACCAGTTTAGCCTGTACAGCATTTTTATAGTGTATGGGATAAATAAAGTGTTAGAAAATTAAAAATTCATAATCAGGACAGAATAATTATTCACCATTATTCTTCAAGGAACAGGACAACTAAGCTACTACTGAGAATAGTATTATCAGAGAAAATATAACAGAACAATGGTCAAATAATATCCAACACATTTCAAATAGACATATATATCTTTATTTCGGAGTAATGTGGTATGAAAAGAAAAGGGGCAATGAATCAATAAAAATAAAGAATACACCGTTTCCCCTACATGATAACATGCTTGCAAAGACATAACATGTACACAACCATACAAGACTTCATTAAAAAAATAAAAATCTTGTATTTAGCTAGGACCCAAGGATTTCTCTTACATAGTGAAGAATGCTCATGAGTTTGATCTGATGTCCAGCTAAAGCCAAAAAAGCCAACATTCAACTGTGCAGCTAGTAAGAATGTTATCACCACACATTGCACTCATCTTTAACATGAGGAATAAACAATTCAACTGTGTCTTTACATGGTCCTCCTTTAAACATGAAAAAGGTGTTAAGCATAAGGAATACATCAGCGTTTTAAAACAATGAAACTGTATAACAAAAAAAAAGGCTAAATTTAATCCATACTAACCCAGAACACTTTGGCAACTGGCAAACCTCACACTACTTTACTGGATTTTGAAATGAAATATGATCTGGTTATGTGACATGTTTCTAAATAGGGGATGCAGTACTCAAACCTTAAAATATACATTTGTGATTTTGGTTTACCTTTACAAGGCCCCAGACACAGAGGACCAATATGGTCAGAAAATAGCTATTCAAGAGCCTGTTTGGTGCTGTGCATTCTCTTGGAAACTCAAGTGTATGAATCCAGTTACAATTTAAAATAATAATTTAATCAAAGTCTAAAATTCTTATAAATAATGCCTCCTGTAAATTTTAATCTGCTGGTTTTCATTTTTAGAAACTTTAAGGATTAAAATTGATGTAACAGAACCCTTTCATTTGGTTCCTCTGCCATATCTGCAATGCATCAATATAGGCAAAACCTCTGAGACACAACTTCACATAAGGGCACGGGCGGCATGCAGTCTCATCATATGTTTGGTGCAGATCTGTCATTTGTCATGGTGGGCCGTAGTTTGACCGTGGCAAATGGATTCCCACCCCTGATGAGGGAAACAGGCATTGTGATTGCAGAGAATGGGTTAAATGCTAGTGCACTGTAGTAATACTGGTAATTAATTCTGTAAAAATATACTCACCCAAGGAATGGCGGCACTGAGTGACCATTTGGCAAAGACGCCTGTTGTAAACACAAAAATAAGAATAAAAAGTGATCAGCATAAACGGTGCTTCTATTCTTTAGAACGTAAAGTGCAGAGTTGGTTTTCCCCGTCAGACTGGTTCGATTAGGATGTCAACACATGATTCTGTCACTTCACTAGCTGACTAAGTACCTGGAACAATTGCAGTGTCCTATGACCTCATCATATGCGTCAGGAATCTTGATAATCTTGAAACGCTTGCTTTCGCTGTCTGAGCATTGAAAATCTAATCACTTCAAGGGACTATGAACTTTAAACAGTCAAGGAACATGCATGTTTCTTTATATACAGTATCTCACAGAAGTGAGTACACCCCTCACATTTTTGTAAATATTTGATTTATTTTCATGTGACAACACTGAAGAAATGACACTTTGTTACAATGTAAAGTAGTGTACAGCTTGTATAACAGTGTAAATTTGCTGTCCCCTCAAAATAACTCAACACACAGCCATTAATGTCTAAACCGCTGGCCACAAAAGTGAGTACACCCCTAAGTGAACATGTCCAAATTGGGCCCAAAGTGTCAATATTTTGTGTGGCCACCATTATTTTCCAGCTCTGCCTTAACCCTCTTGTGCATGGAGTTCACCAGAGCTTCACAGGTTGCCACTGGAGTCCTCTTCCACTCCTCCATGACGACATCACGGAGCTGGTGGATGTTAGAGACCTTGAGATGCTCAATAGGGTTTACGTCTGGAGACATGCTTGGCCAATCCATCACCTTTACCATCAGCTTCTTTAGCAAGGCAGTGGTCGTCTTGGAGGTGCGTTTGGGGTCGTTATCATGTTGGAATACTGCCCTGTGGCCCAGTCTCCGAAGGGAGGGGATCATGCTCTGCTTCAGTATGTCACAGTAAATGTTGGCATTCATGGTTCCCTCAATGAACTGTGGCTCCTCAGTGCCGGCAGCACTCATGCAGCCCCAGACATGACACTCCCACCACCATGCTTGAATGTAGGCAAGACACACTTGTCTTTGTACTCCTCACTTGGTTGCCGCCACACACGCTTGACACCATCTGAACCAAATAAGTTTATCTTGGTCTCATCAGACCACAGAACATAATTCCAGTAATCCATGTCCTTCGTCTGCTTGTCTTCAGCAAACTGTTTACGGGCTTTCTTGTGCATCATCTTTAGAAGAGGCTTCCTTCTGGGACGTGGACAAAATTCAGACATTTGACTGCAGTGTGCGGGTATGGTTCTGAGAATGACAGAGCGGACACCCCACCCTTCAACCTCTGCAGCAATGTTGGCAGCACTCATACGTCTATTTCCCAAATATAACCTCTGGATATGACGCTGAGCAAACTTCTTTGGTCGACCATGGCGAGGCCTATTCTGAGTGGAACCTGTCCTGTTAAAAAGCTGTATTGTCTTGGCCACCATGCTGCAGCTCAATTTCAGGGTCTTGGCAATCTTCTCATATCCTACACCATCTTTATGTAGAGCAACAATTCTTTTTTTCGAGATCCTCAGAGAGTTCTTTGCCATGAGGTGCCATGTTGAACTTCCAGTGACCAGTATGAGAGAGTGAGAGCGATAACACCAAATTTAACACACCTGCTCCCCCATTCACACCTGAGACCTTGTAACACTAATGAGTCACATGACACCGGGGAGAGAAAATGGCTAATTGGGCCCAATTTGGACATTTTCACTTAAGGGTGTACTCACTTTTGTGACCAGCGTTTAGACATTAATGGCTGTGTGTTGAGTTATTTTGAGGGGACCAGCAAATTTACACTGTTATACAAGCTGTACACTAATTACTTTACATTGTAGCAAAGTGTAATTTCTTCAGTGTTGTCACATGAAAAGATATAATAAAATATTTACAAAAATGTGAGGGGTGTACTCACTTCTGTGAGATACTGTATGATAGAAGGGTTTACTGGGAGTATTCTAGAGTTAAAATCTGACCAAGGCAGGCCTTATTTCATATTAAAGGATTAGGCCATTCAAAAATGATCATTCTGTCATTATTTACTCACTCACGTCATTCCAAATTTTAACTACAGTTTATAGTCACAAAACAAAAACACCATAAACGTACTCCATATGATTATTTTTTTTCTGAACAACAATAAATTATGGCCGCAAGCTCTCAAGCTCTAAAAAAAAAGAATCCCCTTAAAAACTAACACACGTCGGTGCCAATAGCTTTATGTGCAGCGCACCGAGTCCCGGCTCGTGGACCTTTCCTGCTCAGCTCTACCTCTCTTAGCTCTCCTCTCTCCATTTTGTTCTGTAATTACTACTGTCTACTCAAATAAAGGCAAAAAACGCAAAAATAATCTAAAAAAAAAAAAAACAACAAAAAAAAAACATACAAACAACGCACACACTATAAAAGTACTTCATGTGACTCCCCCCTAACCTCCAAAAAAATACTCCACATGACTCATTTTGTAAGTCATAGCATGGTTTAAGGAATAGAATGGCGGACAATTAAATAGGAGTTCTTGTCTTACAGAAAGTTGCATGACGATTTTTGTGTTCCACAGCAAAAAGTAAAGCCATATAGGTTTGGAATGACGTGACTGAGTAAATTACAGAATTCCTATTTTTGGGTAAACTATCCCTTAAAATGCTCATCAAAAGACAGACTTTGGTCATCAGACCTGCCACAACAGTCCACGTGTGTTTACCAGAGTCACCACCCCACCATCATATGATTACATTCAAGGTGAATTAGCTATGCCCTGAGGCAGTACATGTGGCTTGAGGTCATTCAGGAGAGGGAGCCAGATACTAGGGGTGGGCGATATGAGCTAAAATTCATATCACAATATTTTACACTTTCCAGGCGATATTGATATTATATTGCGATATGAGAAAACAAAAACATTACAGGCAAAATATTTTAACCTTATATAACTAGAAAAAGTGAGGGATTGGACATAGACTTGAAAAGCCTTTTTTTATTGTGCCACTGTTTTTCCACTCTTTGCGTGTTTGAGTAGGCCAGTGGTTCCCAAACCTTTTCTGTCGGGCCTCCCCCCTTTTGTAGAGAAAAATATTTTCAGGACCCCCCCCCCTTTTTTTTTTTTTTTAAAGTTCTTATGCTAACCAAGGCTACAATTATTTATTTATTTTTTTTAAACCGTAAACGAGATCACGTGACCCACCGTTAGCACTGGCGATTGCTCAGTTCGATTGCTCCCTGACTCGGTATCCTTAAGTTTTTTCTCAGGAAAACTATCAACATTTGGTTAGTTTTGGACTGTTTTTCTAACGGAGCTACAAATGAAGATGGCAAAACGTTAATTGACACTGGCTTCACCGGAGAAAAAGCGAGTTAAAAACCATAATTATGATCCTGAGGGGGAACTTCGCGCCATAGTTGCCGACGAGTTAAAGATAATAATAATTCATTTTATTTATGGGCACCTTTCAAGACACCTTACAATAATAAAATACATAATTAAAACAGGACAACACAAAAAATAACAATACAACACAAACAATAATACAAAGAAAAAGCAATACCCAATAACATAAATCACTCAGGATAGGCTAATCTAAAAAAATTAGTTTTGAGAAGCTAAGATGCACCTTAGCTTTATTAGAGAATTGTTTAAAGAAGAATTCGCCCCGATTGTGGATAGACTTGGAGTTCTGGAAAAGGATGATCGTCTGATAAGAAATAATATTGATAAAAATGCAAACAGCTCTTCGTCACGCAAAAAAAGACACCATGGAGGTTAAGCTAGCAGTGGACTCCCTTCAGGAAAAGTTGGCGAGAATCGAAGACAAAAGCCGCCAGTCCAATATCCGTCTAGTGGGGCTGAAAGAGGGGTTAGAAGGAGATGACCCTCTGGGATTTATACAGAATCATCTTTCTAAATGGATTCCCTTTCTTGCTGGCAAAGTAGTGGAGATAGAAAGAGCCCACCGTATATATAGCGGTGAACATTCAAAATCAACCCCTCGTACGTTCATCTTCAAGATGCTGCGTTATCCAGACCGGAATGCAATCCTGAATGGAGCCTGAACCGCTGGACAAATTCTTCATATGGGAGCGCCGCTGCTTTTCTTCTCAGTACCCACACGGCGTCTAAGAGGAGAGAGATGGCATCGGCGAGGAAGAAGCTAACTCAGCTGGGGATATCATCCTTTTTGGTCTACCCCGTGGTAGTGAAAGTTACTCACCAAGGGAAGATTTCTCTTCTCGAGACACGGCGGAGGTTGAAAAGTTTGCCCTCAATCTGGATCCCGCCACAAAGTTTTCTCTGAAGAAAGCTGTAGCGGTTACGTTTCGAGAATCCAAGGTGAATGAGGATGAATCTGCAGTTCCTATGAAGGACCTTGCTAAGAAAATTTGATTGTCTCTTCATCCGAAAAATGACCGGGTCAGATGTAGACAGACAAGCCGGACTGCTAGGTTGGCCGCATATCCAAAGACTTTGAGGGCAGGTAGAAGAGTGTGCTCTAACTCTTTGCTTACTGCCCATTTTGTTAATGTTCTTGTTTTTTTGTTCTATGCCCGGGACTGCCCACGTAAGTTATTCAGTCTAGTGCTGGCCTATATATTTGTTTGCCTAGATGCCTTTGTATATGCATGTGTTCTGATCACAGTTATCTTTCCGGGGGATTACTTTATGGTCCTCCCACATTAGTTCTGGTTGATGTGGAGTGCTTTTCTTTTTTAATATATGGCTATAAATATTTTATAATGGAACGTTAATGGGTTAAATAGCCTTATTAAGCGAACCAAATGCTTAGATTACCTACGATGCAAAAAGGTCTCCATTGACCTTATACAACAGTCTCACTTGAAATAAGCAGACGTGCATCGCTTCCAAAATAAAGTGATTTTACTTTAAAGTGATCTCTTCCTCTTCAGTGGTCAACAAAACTAAAGGGGTGCTGATAGTGTCTAAGCGTAATATTGGTTTTTCAATTATAAGATCCGGTAATGAAACAGAAGGCCAAATCACTGTTTGTTTCCCTAAATAATACTAAATATGTCTGTATATGCACCCAGTGAGGGTGATTCCAAATTTTTTCAAGAATTATTACATTTAGTTGTGAGTTTAGAGGACTGTCTTGTGGTCTCATTTTAATGCGGTGTTGGATCCCCAGTTAGATAGATCTCATGCCTCTAAGTCTGATTCAATGATCTCTGGATGTTTTAATTCATTTTTGCGACATTCCAATATATGCAATGTTTGGTGTTTACAAAATGACGGTGCTAGGTACATTCTTTTCAGCTCGTCATAGAAGTTATTCAAGGATTGATAATCTACTTATGTCCCCTTCACTTATTCCCTATATTAAAGTTAATATTCTACCAATTCTTTTATCTGATCATTCTCCGATAATTACATCTTTAACCTCTGCATCGTTGGGCGCCAAACGCAACCGTTGGAGATTTAATACCTCCTTGTTGCAGGACTGTACATTTGTAGCTGATTTACGCAGCTCTTTGACAGAGTTTTTATAGATTAACAGAGATTCAGCCTCTGACCCCCAAGTATTATGGGAAACCACTAAATATTTTATTAGGCGTAAATATATAAGTTTTTCATTCTTTAATAAAAAGCATAGGGAGAGCCGTAAATTTGAATTAGAAAAACAAATTGATCTACTAGAGAGGGAATTAAAAGAATTTTTGTGAAACCAAAGCCAAAACAATAAATGTTCTTAAATCAGAATTAAAATCCATATATCTACATAGAGTTGAATTCATCATACATCGTACCAGACAATCATATTATTTTCATGGAGAACGCTCTTCCAAGCTGTTGGCTTTGAGGTTGAAAGCTAGTGAATCTAAGGCTAGTATATCAGCTATTAGACATGAGGGCTCAGTATATATTCAACCTAAGGATGTAAATAGAGTATTTGAAAACTACTACCAACATCTTTACACTTCAGAATCCAACTCTGACCCAACAAATTTTGATTTATTCCTTAAACATTTAAATCTTCCTAAATTAAATGACTCTCAGCGCAACATATTAGATAGCCCTTTGACAATCAAGGATTTAAAATCGGCCTTGGATTGCATGAGTAGTAATAAAGCCCCTGGGCTAGATTCCCCCAGAGTTACTGAAGACATTATGGGACATAATAGCACCCTTGATTCTTAACTCTCTTAACTTTGCGTTAGAAAAAGGGGCTTTACACAGGGACCAAACCACAGCTTTAATAACTTTGCTGCTGAAGAAAGTGAAGGATTCACTCGAATGCTCTAGTTACAGGCCAATTAGCCTTCTATCCACAGATTCAAAGCTGATGGCCTTAAGATTTTATCGATGTATAGGAGACTTGATTGACTATGATCAATCAGGTTTTCTAAGGGGGCAAATCTGCAGAATGTACATAGGCTTCTTCATATTATTCAACAAGCAGACTCATATACAGCTTCCTCTGCAATCCTTTCTTTGGATGCAGAGAAAGGATTCGACAGAATTGAGTGGAGCTTTTTGTGGTCTGTCCTAGAGCATTTTGGGGTTGGCTCGTTTTTTCTACAAGCAGTCAAAACTATTTATTCTGAATTCTCAGCCAGAGTGCTCACTGGTTCTTACATTACAAGCGATCAGACAATGTCCTGCAATAGCTCCAATAAGTTGTATGAATACGTCCCATCAAATTTCACTCTACGCTGATGATGTTTTGTTATATATATATCAAACATCACAGATTCGGTTAAGGAATGCTTACAATTATTTGATACATTTGGTAAACTGTCTGGTTATAAGATTAATTGGAACAAATCCATACTTATGCCCCTTAATTTAGCTGCTAAATCAGAGATTCAGACCTTACCCACTATGATTCCTATCAGTGACCAGTTTAATTATCTTGGAATCAGAGTTTTGCCTTCATTATCTCGCATTTCCAAGTGGAACTATCAGTCTCTTCTGGATAAGATTAAGAGCGATCTTCTGTGTTGGTCTCTACTCTGGTTGGCTCTTCATGGAAGGATAGCCACTGTTAAGATGAATATACTTCCGAGGCTAAGCTTTTTATTTTCAGTGTTACCTCTGACATCACCTACTGGCTATTTTAAAGAGATCAATACAGCAGTATCAAAATTCTTGTGGAATAATAAACGGCCTAAAATTCGCCTTAAATCTTAAAATCTTCTAAGATTAAAATCTGCACTGAAAGCTTACGGTGTACCCTGGTCGATTAAAATATCTCCTCATCCTATGGTAAATTGGATAGATTCTAGTATGGCTTCTAGAAGTTTTGTGAGTATAATTTATAAATCACTTGCAGTACAACAGTATTCAAACACTCTGACTGAGGGTTTCTGGGAAAGAAAACTTAACACGTGATTGATTGGGACAATTTCAGTCAGGGGACTGAAAGAGATTTGTATAATGCAAAGAGACTTCAGTCACGTCTCCCTCCAGAGAGGCAGTTTATTCCAGCCGTCCAGGCTTGTGTGACTGAAATGAAGAGGTTTTGGGACAAGCCTTTTTCCCCACTGTGTGCCCGTCAAGGGCTTCTCAAAGCTGGATGTTCAGGGAATGGAGGATCCTCCCCCTGTTGAATCATCTGTGGCTAATCATTTGCACCCAAGTCGCAGGGCAGCGCTCTCTTCAACCGGAGCCTCACTGCCAGGGAAAACAGAGCGCTTCGGCACCTCTGTTTTTCAAAAGATCTATAAATCATCTGCAATGGCTATTTGTGCTTTGAACGCGACGTCCCTCCTTACTGCCTATCAAGCAGAGTTATTTGAGGAGATGGGGGGTCAGCTGGACTCCAGATCTCCCAACCCAGCGCTCTGGGAGGAGATGTGTCATCGCAGATTTAAACCTGTGCAAGTCCCGCGTAGCCGTTCAAATCTGCGGTCAGAGTATGGGCTTACCGGTTGTGGGAGAGAGATCGCTATGGCTGGGTTTTTTCAGGCTTTTTGTCAGGCCTCTCTGACAAAAGAAGGTGGAGTTTTTAGATGCCCCTATTGATGCCTGGTGGCGCCAATGGATAGCCCTCGGTGGACGGCCCAACACTCCGTCGGCTCCTCCCCATCATGGCGAACGGCTGCGACTCCTCCGCTCCCTCACGGACGGCAGCCGTCCCTCCACAGTCCAGGCGGCCAGCAGCGAGTTCGTCTGCCCCCCCCGTTAACTCACTCCAGCCCACCGCCTTGAGCGTACATGGCTGCAGACTGCCCCGGCGAGGGATCTCTGGCAGTGTGTCCCTCCTTCCTCCCGGGTTTTGGCACCAATGTAACGCAGTTTGTAGTTCGGGAAGAAAGAGGCGGGAAGGAGGAGGCGGGAACCAGCGAACATTCAAACATAATATAATAATAAAATAAACAAAATGAAAGTAAAGCAGCAGCCCCTCACGGACGACTGTCACGCACAAACAGAACCAAAACACAAAATAAAGTCCAGGCCTGGTCATCTCTCGTCTTGCACTGTCGTCACTCCTCCTTTTATCCTTCCAGAGCTCCAACGTGGGACTCGAGACCTGTGAGTGGCGCAGGTGTCGTGCATTATCACTTACTCCACCGGCCTCGCTCCGTTCCCACGGCTCTCGGCCCTGCCCCACTCTTCACAGTACACACTAGTGACACATCTGGAGAGATTAGGTTTCAAGATAAACCAGATGAAGAGTTGTCTAACTCCTGCACAGGAAATAGTCTACTTGGGTCTCAGGTTGAATTCAGTGATGTTTCGAGCTTTCCTATCAGAGGATCGCATCAAGACATTTCACAGCTGCCTCTCCTTTTTTCAACGAGGGAGATCAGTCTCTTTCAGAATGTGTCTTCGGCTACTGGGTCTGATGGCCTTGACAGTGTCAGTGGTTCCCCTGGGACTGCTGCGAATGAGGGATTTTCAGATCTGAACAGCGTTACAGGGCATTCGCCCCAGAGTGCGCGTCTCACCAGAATGCAGGAGCGCAATTCGTCATTGGAGAGGCCTGTCTTTTCTCAGGACAGCATGCCCTCTGGGTCCTGTTATGTTAAGGAAAGTAGTGACGACAAATGCATTTCTCACGGGCTGGGGAGCGGTGTTCGAGGGCAGAACAGTGAGAGAAATTTTGTGCATTTTCTCAAGAATCATCATTTTTTGGTCAGGAAGGACAATACAACAGAGATAGCCTACATAAATCGGCAGGGAGGAGTTTGTGCTCACAAGCTTCACTTGTTAACGAAAGAACTGATTATGTGGAGCAGCAGGACCCTCCTGTCGTTACGCGTGACACATATTCCAGGAATAATGAACAGGGGAGCAGATTTACGGTCCAGAGGGAATCCTCTGTACGGGGAGTGGAGACTCCACCCCCAAGTGATCCTCATGGTGTGGCAGAGATTCGGCCGGGCCGCTGTAGATCTCTTCGCATCGCGCAAAGACGCGCAATGTCTCCTGTTCTTCTCTCTGGCCGGCGACGATGCACTGTTGGGTGTGGATGCTCCAGCCCACGAGTGGCCAGGCGTGTTACTGTACGCATTCCCTCCATTGAGCCTGATCGAGCCGACACTATGGAGGGTTCGGCAATGCAAACATGTAATGATTCTGATCGCGCTATACTGGCCAGGGAGACTGTGGGTTGCGGAGATTGTGCAACTGCTCTTGTGTTCTTGTGTTCAGCATGCAGGGATCTCCTCTCACAAGCACGGGGGGGAAATTTTTCACCCCTCCCCTCAGAAACTAGCTCTCTGGGCCTGGCCCGTGAGAGGCTAAATCTGAATGCAGCTGGGTTACCTCCGAAAGTGATAGAGACAATTCAGAACGTGAGGGCTGCCTCGACACGTTCTTTATATAATCTCAAATGGAGGGTGTTTGAGGGATGGTGCGCTGATAGAAACATTGTTCCTTTCTTGTGTTCAGTTTTGGATGTGCTGTGCTTCCTACAGGACCTTCTGGATAAGGGCAGAGCCTTCTCTACAGTTAAGGTTTATCTATCCGCTATCTTGGCATGTCATGTTGGTCTTAACGTGGGTACTATTGGCCAACACCCTCTCGTCTGTCGATTTATGAGAGGGGCACGTAGGCTACACACCCAGTATCGAAGCCGCTGGTCCCGCCTTGGGAGTTGTCCGTAGTTCTGAACACGCTCTCAAAAGCCCCTTTCGAACCCATTGATAACATTGCCTTGAAGCTGCTCGCTTTTAAGATGGCTCTGTTACTTGCTCTCACTACAACAAAAAGGGTGAGTGAGCTACATGCTTTATCAGTTCACTCCTCATGTATGATGTTCGCTCCGGGGGTTGAAAAGTAACTTTTAGACCTAACCCGGCATTTGTGCTTAAAATGTTTGATCACGCTGGTGCAGTTCAATCAGTGGACCTGCTAGCTTTTCATCCACCACCTTTTTCATCCCCAGAGGAGAGGTTACACAGTTTATGTTCAGTTCATGCTCTGTATACGTATGTTCAGAGAACCCACACACTTCGTAAGAGCAATCAACTATTTGTCTCGTGGGCTGACTCTTACATCAACGTAACAATCTCCCGTCAATGCCTTTACCACTGGATGGTGGAGGCTATCGTGTTATGTTACAACAATGCGAATATAGAGCCCCCAATAGGATTACGAGCACACTCTACTATAGGTATGGCTACATCCTGGGCTCTGTTTAGAGGCATTTCTATTCAAGAAATTCGCCTGGCAGCCAGCTGGTCTTCTCCGCACACAATTGCTCGTTTTTATAGACTGGATGTGACAGAACCCTCTCTTGCCCACTCAGTCCTGGGAGTGAGTAGTCAGGGTGAATAATGCAAGTTATTAAGGGGCGAATTCCTCATATTATTCTGTTTTCACCTCCGTCGGGAGTAATGACTCCGATAACAACCTACTCTTTCTTTAGTCTGCTTCGTCAGCATATCGGCAATACGGGAGTAGTCTATTTCCCATAGTGAGATACCGAACGAATGTTAGAAAGAGAACGTTAGGTTACTGACATAACCCCGGTTCTCTGATAGCATGAAGTGAGGTATCTCACAAACATTGCCCTCCTTGCCTTTACTGCACGGAGAAGAGATATGTGGAGTATGACAAAACGGCAGGTAGCTGCGGTTTATATTCAGGGAGGCGGGACTCCCTGATCGGTGCAGCGATTGGTCTGCCATAGTTGGCAGACGTGGTGCTATTGGTGCTTCCGCGATCGGTCACGCTTGAGGCGTTCCCATAGTGAGATACCTCACTTCATGTTATCAGAGAACCAGGGTTACGTCAGTAAACTAATGGTTCTATTTGCTTTTGTCACATCGCGCCGCTCGAGTCTGGTGTAGACACGTTGTTTTGGTATTTGTGAATCTTTAGTATATTCATCATCTGCTTTACGTTTACCTGGCACTGGAAGTCCTTTCACAAACTTGTAACTTTCATGCTTAGAGCAGAACCACATCGTTCATTTATATTTCTACATGGCTCCCTGCAATACAACTCTGATTCTTCAATCGCACCATCTAGTGGTCTGTTATTGATATAACCACAACTGCTACAACTGATAACGGAGCGCTCAAGCAGGTACTGAGAGTCATGTTAAGGTAATTAAAATATGTCAAATTATTATCAAAATATTTTGCGCTCAATTATTTACTTATCAGGCAAGTGGCCGCATGATAAGCGGGAAAATTACGCAGTGTAGTCTTTATCACCCTGCAGAGGTTTCTTTTGCAAAATAATCTGCTGACTGTACACTATCCCTTGCCCCCTGGTTTGGGAACCACTGGAGTAGGCGATTAGCACTCTATTAATTTGGTCTGTTACGATGCTCTATGTCAGGGTTCCTCAATAGGCGGCAATAGGAGAGAAAAATGTTTGGCCTGCGCTAATTTCAAATAATGTGGCATGAAAATTCAAATGCAGCATCAGAAAGCGACATTAACTTACATCGTGTCTACACCGATGTAAGTTAATGCAACAAAATACAATAGAACTCAACTTATTATAATCAGTGATGCTGTCTACACTGGATGCGGCGCGGCACGACAAATCCCCGACAGTAAACTGTTGCCTCGTTCTATTTATGACGTGCTGACACAAAGTTCAAATGATTTGCAATGCTTTGTCGCATCCAGTGTATATATATGACGTGACAGCAAAAACATGGCAAGTGTGAAGTAAAGAAAAGTGGACACTGAAAATAGATGATTCAAATGTGAATGGACTGAACAGTTGTGAGTCATACCATCTTTGTTATGGATGTTGGTTCGCAGCGAGTTCACAGTTTTAATGTAAGTTTGCTTTAGCCTAATTTATTTTCAAGATCTGAGGTAAAATATCTATTTTTACTTTCACTATGGCTATAAAGATCACGCAAAATAAATGTTCAAACTCACATTAGACACTTTTAAACATTGAATAAAGCACATAATCATTACCTGAGATTATCACTGTCATATTTTGTATGTTGTTTCTCCTGCAATTTCTAAAATAGAATTCAGTGTCGCTTATTGTCACGTGTTGCTGTCGTGGGTGGTTAGGACAAAAACTACATGGAAAAGATACTTTTTTATCGCGTCGTGTCTGGTTGGGACACACGGTGTTACAGTTTGATCCCCCCAAAAAAATTAAGTATAAAAATATTAATACTGACAGATCTAATAATTGAATCTGCAATTAGGGAAAGTGGAGAGAAGAGATCCAGTCTGGAGATGAGCAGGAACAGCTGATTTGTATGGCAGACATGGTGATCCAGATTTTTTTTTCATTTGTTTTTAATATTCAACAGGAAAAGTTCTTCTGTATCTAAATGCAAAAAATGTTCATAATTGTTTGAATAAAACAGACTACTGGGGGGGAAAAATCTGAATATTTATCTTGTGACCATCTTTTGATTATTTTAACAAAAGCCAAAACAATAATATAATAGTAATAATAATAATTTGTAATATAATATAAATATTCCTATAAAATAATAATAATAAAATAAAAAAAATATATATATAGGTCAGTGGCCCTTGGCTTCGTATCGTTGGCAGAATTCTGCCCTCGGCGAAAACTAATTGAAGAACCCTGCTCTATGTGTTTGATTACTAATGCCTGTGTAGTACGGCGTTGCACACAGAGGACAAAAACATTCAGCCTTGACTCTCAATCGTTATTTGTGTTAAAATTTGCAAAGTGTACCAAATTGAACAAAACAATATAAATGCAAAATTTGAATTCATGAATATATATCGGTATCCTTGGTATAGCAAATTCCATATCATGGAACAACATAATACCAGTTATCACGTTCATACTGGTATAGCGCCAAAACTATACCAGATTACTCGATTCAGTCTGACATCGGCTGATATAGTACAGCTCTATTTGTCTCCACTCTCCCTCACAATGAGAAAACCAGGTAGGGAGCATTTTTCAGATGTCTTTTTATTTTTCACAATGACAGTAACGCAGAGCATTCATCTACCCCTCCCTAGGCCCCCTGGCAAAGAACAGAGGTTACATTATTGCAGGTCTTATAATGTATCCTTTTGTGGTTATTGCTACTTATGTAGATCTAATTTGTACAATTTAAAGTCCAAAAGGTCCAAAAGAGACTATTAGTGAAAATACTTTAGATAATTTTATATTATATAACATATATTTGCATTATTTTCTATAACATGAATTTCAGAATGTCTTAGTATATGTTTGAAGCCCTTTTACTTTAACAACAGCAGCTCTCATGCTGCATAAACTAAAAAAAAAAAAAGTTTGTGTAAAACCTGATGATCATGTTCTCCAGCATGATTTGAGATCATCTATAGAGCATCTTGAGCTCCAATGGAAGAACATCTTCACCGTCTATACAAAGAGCTTACATGATGAGTGTCACAAACTTATTTTTTATGATTAGTGACTTAGAAATTGTGCAGTCTTAAATATTTTTTTTTACAATTTTTATATATATAATTTTTGACTCTCTGAATATCACAACAGCTGCATTTATTTATTTATTTATTTATTTTTTAATATGCCAAATTGGGGCTCAAGCAACATTTCTTACCAGTGTTGAAAACAGCTGTGCTGCTTAATATTTTGTGGAAACTGATTCATTTTTTGACAAATAGAATTTTCAAAAGAACAATATTTATTTGAAGACATCTTTTGTAATCTTATAAATGTCTTTTGTTTGTTTTTTTGTTCCCAGCCAAGTTAAATATTTTATAAAGCCACAGTGTTGTACTCATCTTCAAACTGTTCTGTGTGTATTTTCTACGTGCAGCCTCTGTGCAGTAACAGAGGTTTAATTTTCACCCTAGAAGGAAACCTGATCCGATCAGGGGACTCCTCCCAGAATACACCAATGACTTTGCCTACCTCATTTCAACCACAAAAGGATAAGAGGCCCAGTTACTCCTCTCCATCTCTCTTTACAGAAATTGGCTGCTTTTCCAACTAACTTTGCACTTAGCTTTCCTATTCACCAGCGCAGTGTGTTTACCGTGTTCTGTGGAGAGGGGGTGGAGGGCTTAATGGGTCTGTCCCTGGATGAGTCATTGTAGTCAGGCGGGGGCAGCAGCACGGGCTCCTCCTCGTCTTCCTCTGGCTGCTCTGGATCAGTCACACTCTGGCTGCGCAATGGGCTCTCAACTCTGCTGAACAAAATACATAAATTGATGTCATACTGTTTTGTTAATGGATGGATAAACATTGTTAGTTTCAGCAGAAATCCCATCATTTTCACTCAAATACAGACTCACCTGTTTGCGATCACTGGGTCATTGTAAGCCTGGCAATAAGATGAGGGAAACCAGCCCCGTCTGTAATTACAAACAAAAAATATCCATAATGTGTATCATGATTTTCTAATAAAATGGGTATCAGCTCAATTTCCATATGCATTAAAAGGCTTTTTGATTCAACCACGGTTTGACTATTCAAAAACCACTGTATTGGCACAAATGTAAAGTGAAACACCACGTAGTATGAAGAGTACATTTGGTTTTGGTTGCTTAGGAACTGTCACACCGCCAGCTGTGCATAACTCTGAACTGAGCCTTCAAGAATGCGTCATAATACCATAAAGGGTATTGAGGGAAAATCTTTGTACTTTGGACCTCTGAAATCGCAAAGCTGCTCATTAAAATATGCAAAACAAATAAGACCACACAAATCACAGATGCCTTCACAGCAGTACATTCATTTGACCTCCCGTTTGTATGTTGCTATGGATGAATGATTAAATATAAATATTAATATACAGAATACATGCACCTGTTAGCTTTAAAATGATGTTTTTGATTTATATCCCACTAGTGTCACCAAATGTAATCACAAAAACTGTCATTATCACATTGTTTTTCTTTACATTTTTGATAGTTTAACTAATCAAATTAACTGAAATTCAGCTCTTCAGTAATGATGAACAGTTTAACAAATTTAGTTGCACATAAATTACATTTATTATGTGCTGAGTTTTTATGATAAAGCAGAGCTGCACAGCATAACAGTTTTGCTCATGTTTGTTACTAATGTCTGTGTGAACCAAAAGTTGCAACCCGCTTTACTTTAGTATGTACTTCATACGTATTTCTGAGTATTGAATTAGAAAAAAAAACAATAAAATAGAGAACGGGGTTGAATTTTAGTGCACATCTTTGCCATTTCTAGTTCGCAGCAGACTGATGGTTGGAGGAGAATGGTTAGGGATGTTCCATCCAAGCCGTCAAACTGACATCAGAGGAGAAATGCCATTCCAGAGGGGAAGCAATTTTTCAGATTTTGACTAAATATTACAATTATTTTTTTTCTGTGGATGAACTTGCACCAATTAGTTCTTCACCACAAGACTAGTAATGTGTTCTAACAAACGAAATATGGTACATTTTGATTAATTTTTTTTTTTTTAACTACTAAAAGCAGAAATAAAATTCAATTCATATGAACCCATGTCAACGTTTTGTTTATATGATTTAAATAGGCAGGGATTTGGTTCTATGCATTGGCTATTGATTGGATTTTGAGAGAAGTCTGTCGTGAAAGATCTTTCATTGAAAGCATTTATCTACATCTTCATTTACAAATAATTCCTTACTCAAACTCGCTCTAACAGTGCCAGCTCAAATGCCAACTCACCCCAATGGACCACACTGGAAACACATTTCCAGGTCAAGAGAACAATGTAAATATACCTTTCAGTTGGAAATAAAAGACAGCGATAAGAGGAGGACAGACACCCCTTCATCATGTCTAAATGAAGGCACCACTTTTGTTTTGTGCAATTTACAATGAATTTAGGTCCAAAAAATAAGCCAACTGCCATGCAAAGGCTTACGCAGTATGTTTGTTTCCTCTCAGTGACGTAAAGAAGCACCTCTAACATGCCTGACATGTTGAACATGTCTCAAAGTTTGCAAATTAGGAAAGTAAATCTAATGAAAAGAAGCATGGAACCAGTCTTTCCAGCTCAAGAAAGCTGATGCTGCTAACATTCAAGTCAAAGGGCAGCATGGACAAGATAATGTATGACACTGCAGTGTCCTCAATGTCCCTCATGTTGTTCCAAGCCTCTAAGACTTACTTTCTTCTCCAGAACACAAAAGATGAAATTTTGAAGAATGTTTCAACTGTTTTAGTGCATACAGTAAAAGTCAGTGGCATCCAAAACAACACTGGTCCACACTGACTTTCATTGTATTGACAAAAAACAAAAAATACAAGAAGTAATATATTATAATTTTATATTATATAAAGACTATATAATATAGATATACTATAATATAATTGGAGTAGTGCTGGGCAACGATTACAATTTTTAATCGCATGATTTTCTGCGATTAATCGCATTGTTATGCACGAAATTCAATAATGAATTCAAAAGTACAGTATTGCGCACTTTTATTTTAAATGTACTGCTGTATGAACAAAAGTGCAATAAAATTTGGTTTGCAAACACTTTAAACAAAAAAGTTGCTTTTTTACACGCCGTATTCCTTTACATAGAAGCAGTTAAAATATTTCTTGTAAATCTCAATTTATAACATTAATTTAATCAAATTAAATATAAAACCAAAGCGATTTGACACTGCAGGGCATTAACGGTTTTATAGAAAATATTTTATAGTTTGTCCGCCCAAAGCCTCGATCCATAACATATAAACAGGCTACCTTCCAAATAGAGACCTGCACTATAGTGCAGGGACATACCGCAGCAGCGCGACAACACTTGGACGTCGCGGTGCGGGGGGGTAGAAAACTGTGTGTGCGGGACGCAGGCGAATAAGGTGTATCACACTAGGTCGTTTTGAAACCGTTGCCCGAGCGCGTCTGACCGACAAAGCCCGGTTCGTTGGAGTGTGTGAGTGTGTGATCGCTCCCGTGCCGCGGTCATTTAGCCGTCCCTGGCTCGGTTTGAAGAGGTGGGCCAGAGCGCGGTTCACTTGGGCTCAGGCGCTGTATGCATGTAGTGTGAGCGGAGCACGGAACTTCTGATACCTGCAGCATGATTGTGTGAACATTTCTGAGCGGCAAAAGTGATAGATCTGTAAAGCAATATATTGTGAGAGGGCCGTGTGTTACTGCATCCCAAACAACTCAAAATAATAAAACACAAAGTTAACAAAACGATGCACTCCACTGCGCTGAGCGAGAGCGCTTCTCTGCTGTCTTCACTTGGCGAGTAGAGAACTTCCAGTTCCCATTGTGAAGTCTGTGAGCGCTCATGTGAGCGCTGCTGCAGTCTTTGGCCCACCCCAAATACTCTCATTGGTTGAAACGCGTGATGACACCCATCCCAAGCCAATACCGATCAACATCCCTCCCCTCCGGTGACCCATGGTTTGTCTGTATGTGTATACAGAGCCAGTGAGCAACGGCTTGCATAATAATAAAAAACTGTTAAGCGCGCTACAATAATTGTCCGCAGTTAATTTTATAATCAATATGCGTTAACACGATAAGCGTTACTTGCTAGCCCTAATCCTGAGATTCTTAAAGCTGGAGTACAATAGTGTGCCTCTTATGGCCTTGTAGTGAAAAACCTGGAAGCAGCGTGCGCTAGCTCCTTGAGTGGGTTGTGAGTCGGCAGGGCTCCAGCTCGGATGAATCTAATGTTCTGAAGAGTTTGTGTGGCAGTCAGTCACCGCACCGGTTTGGATATTGTACTTTGCACTCACAGATTCTAGCCTATGTCTTAGAATATAAGACTCAAATAAGCATTTTCACCGGATATTGTCATCTGAACAAGTAACAAGTCTGCCACGTTTGTTCTGACCAACTGAGGAAAAAAGCATTACAATAAATCGCGCTAACAATGGGATTTAATCTAAATAAATTAATCTATATCACATCAACCAGCAAATTATTATTAGTGTTATACTTTTCTCAACAGAGTTAATGTTAACAACATCAGCATTACGTGACTATGTGAGTATAGTTTGTATTAGCGTGTAGATTTCAATTTCCGCATAGTCTAATCTAATTGTCATACTTTTCGAATTTCATATTAAGAAATTCTTTTAACCCAAAAAGCAAATTCTGCTCCCTTAGAACTGGTTGTCTTTAAAATACAAATCTTGTGTAATCCCAGGCTATCTGTGATCAGAAGCACATTTAAAACTTAATTTAATTTCATTCATATGTGTTTCATAAACACAATCCTTTCTGAATTACAATCCGCCATCAAAATTATACATTTAATTATTCCAGCTGCTGTGAGAAAAGGCTATAAACGATCAGCCACCTGCAGGAACCACACATGCGATAGCCTAGTAGCCGGGACAACTTCTTTATGTTTACAGAAGTGAAGTTATGAAGCAGCTGCATGCTCGAATTTCCGGACTGCAGCTTTTTAATTTTTTTTAAATTTAATAAATTTTTATATTTTAAGTAAGTCATGCAGGTTTGGAACATCATGAAGGTGAGTAAATGAAGCAATAACTTTCATTTTTGGGTGAACTATCCCTTTAAGGATGAAAAACGAGCAGTTCTATATGATGGTTCACTTACTGTCCAGTATGTTCTAGTTCTCCATACAGCCATCCATCCCGCTCCTCTTGGATAAGCAGTGTTATGATGTCTCCATCATCAAAGCTCAGCAGGGTCTCATTATTCCCTGCTGTATGGGGGAAGATTGTTTGCACCCTGGTCTTCTTCACCACATCCATGCCACTAGACACAGACGTAGACCTAGACAATCCGTTTCCGTCTAGGCTGTCTTGATCTGTAGATTTCAAAGCAAGCGCAATTTATGTGACATTAATGAAAGATATTTCGTGGCAGTAATCAGCTATAGTAGTAATCACAGCAACATTTCAAGGAGTACCTCATCAACACAAAAGCCCCGTTTCCACCGCAGGAACTTTCCCCAAGAACTAGGGACTTTGGGCTGGTACTCGGTATGTTTCCACCGCAGGAACCAGGATCTAAAAGTTTCGGGTAAAAGAAATTGCCCCTCAGAAAGTCCCTGCTCGCGAGGTAGTACTTTTTCAAAGGTCTGGAACTTTCGGGGGCGGGACTTGGGCGCTGAACATGCTGATTGGTTGAGTTCACGCAGCATTGTGATTTCAACCACCATATATTCGCATAATTTTTTTAAATATTACTGTTATTGTGTCATGAAATGTAGTTTTAAAAGTATTTCAGGTGAGAATGTAGTTGTTTAAAACTCAAATCTGTGGTTTATTTATAAAGACAGCGCCTATTTAAAAATGTGCTTGCGCCGATATTTTTTTTTTTTTTTATTTTATTGTTTGGGAGACGTGGAGCTCCAAGCGATCACCGGCACTCCCCACGTCGCTCATGTTTCCCGACAAGAGCAGCCTCAACTCGGCTAGTCCTTCTGACATTTCCCGCTGGCTCTGATGTCTCCATAGTGGTTAAACATAAGATATAATTCGTTTCGGGTAAATCTAACAGGTAATCTTTGGTGTTTATTTTGTTAATCTATTAATGTTAAAATGAAAATGAAAAGAGGCAATATAATATTTTGTTTTATTGTAATGTAGGCTACGTCCCTGAATTACATTTCTGCGGCTATTAATATGTTTAAATGAAAACGAAAAGAAGCAGTGGTGTTTGATATCATATTTCTTCTTGTTGTAAATACAGTGAGGAAAATTGCAGTAGCCAAAGCGAGCTGACTGACGTTATCAAGTACGTTGTTGTTTGCAGAATTACCGGACTTGCGTCATCCCATCCGCGGGAGTTCACACTCCCGAGTCGAACTCGCGAACTCCGAACTACAGAGGATGCAAGGCCGAAATTTGCATACTTGGTATTGAGAAACGCATGCAGACCTACATCACCAGACTATTTGCCTAATCTTCTCGGTACTTTAGACCGCGATGGAAACGCAGACAGCAGCAGGTCTGGGGGGAAAAAAAGTTCCTGGGACAAATTGTTCCAGGTAATTTCGGTGGAAAAGCGGCTAAAGAGTAGCACACTTGATTGTTGAGAGCAGAAGAAATTAAGTCTGATTAGATCAAAGTGTGAAGGAGCCATCAGCTTGCCTGAGTACTGCTCTGATGAGATGGGGTTTTTGGGAACGTCCTGGGAGAACATGCTGGCCAGTGGGCTTGTGTGGGCTTTGAGTGATGGGGCTGGTGGTGGAACAATAGAACCGGAATTGGTCTGAATAGAAAAAAAATGCAACAACACAGAGATCTTAAAGTCAGTGTGCCTTTTTTCAACACAAAGTGAACAAAACTAAATAATTTGATGTTCTGGTTAAACAAGTGAATTTCACGTGGCTCTCAAACAAAAAATGTGCATTTACACATACTCATATGTTAATGGTGATACATTCTCTTCGGTGTAAGACTAACCCTGTCACTGTGCTCCAACGTAGGTGAGGACTCTGGTATGACTGACATTGGAGTCCGCAGACCCTCAATCATGGATATCACGGTGTCGGGCACCCTGGTGGCATCGGTACACTTATCTTGCCAGCTGGGCAGTTTGACGGTCAGCATTTCCTTGGTCTGTGGGGGAAAGTGCAAAAACAGTTCAAAGGAAGAAAGGCAAAACAAGGTGCACTACCATTCAAAAGGTCAGTATTATTTTTTTTTTTTATTAATACTTTTATTCAGTAAGGATGCATTAAATTACTAAAAAAATTACAGTTACAGTAAAAGTAATGTTACAAAAGATTTCTATATCAAATAAATGTTCTTTTGAATTTCCTATTTTTCAAATAATATATCATGGTTTCCACAAAAATATTAAAACGGCACAACTGTTTTCATCATTGATAATAATCAGCAATATTTTTAGAGCACCAAATCAACATATTAGAATAAATTCTGAAGGATCATATGAAAACTGAAAACTGGGGTAATGGCTGCTGAAAATTCAGCACTGCCATCAAGGGTGGAATTTAAATTTTAAATTGAAAAATTTGTTTTTTTACATTTCAAAAAATCTTTAAAATATTTTAACATTTTAAATGTTTTATATATTAAAACAGTTATTTTCAATTGTAATATTTCCCAATATTAAAATTGTTACTGTATTTCTGACCAAATAAATGCACCCATGGTGAGCATAAGATTTTTTACATTCAAAAATCTTATCAACTCCATACTGTTCAACAGTATTGTACATGCACCACTACTTCTGATTTCTTGTAGATCCCAAGTCTGACTGCATTAATTGGAACATCGGTGAGTTTAATATTTATTGAATAAGAAAGCTGAATATTTTCAGTTGGTCACCTTGTCGTGGAAAGCTGTTAGCTGATAGGTGAAGGCACAGTGTTTGTCCACTAGGAAGCAGAACCTCCTTTTCTCTTCCAGCAGAGCTTCCTTAAATCCTTCTGCAATAAACCTCTGTATGTCTGTCTGCCGGGATGAGATGGTCTCCATACACTAAAGATGATAATGATCATAAGATATGGCATCACATGACACTCTCATAGTTTCAGCTAAAAAGGGACAGATTTATTCTTGATTTCTTGCTTAAAATACACCTTTCTGGGACAGACCTTATTGAGAAACACAAAGAAAACATCACATTTAACAAAATGAGACATATCAACATATTTAATTCCACAAAGTCATATCACCTTATGCTAATGCAGTAATTTTCTCGTGAGTAAGTCTGTTCCAGACTGAGGATTCATTGCTTTTATAGAACAGAGTTGTTACCCAGCAGACCTGTGAAAATGACACGAGAAACAGAGCTCTGTTCTTCTTCACAGGATTCCCCTCGCTATTATAGTTCTGTGCAAGTTGTCATAGTGACCGTGAACATTGCTTGTTTCCTTGGAGTTGGTTTCTGAATTTTTTTTATTTGCAGATCATGCCTGGACAAGAAAGACCTACACAAGTATTTTCTCTCAGTGGCTTTTATGACAGCAGTGCATTACGAACATATGATATGACTTCATGGCTATATGAAGTTTTTATTTGGTGGATTTTGTCAGGGACATGACCTGGCACGTCTTTGGATGATATTTCAGCCCATTTCATAAACCCAAAATATAGATAATTACATGAGGGGAAACAAGTTTTCATATATGTACTTCATTTGCCCTCCACCCAAAACGTTTTTGCGCTTTTGTGCCTTAATTTTACATAGGACAGTAAAAGGACAGACAGAAAATCGTGGAAAAAGAGAGAGGGCAACTGGACTGGGAAAGCACCTCAATCCGGGGCTCAATCTCAGTTTGCCTGAATAAAGAAACCACACCATATGTAAGAGCACTTGCCCACATGGCTATGGCTTCAATCCAAAATGATTATTTTAAGTTTGATACTGTGTTTACAAGGGCAATTTTAAGTTCATTTCAGACTCATTGTGATTTGCAAAGCAAACACAAATCACACAAAGCATTTTATTGTGAATGTTTGGTTCAGTGAAAAGAATTTACACAATTGTGGGTGATGCTTTGTTAAACTAAGCATCTAAGACAATTTTCTTTCAGACATCTGTCTCAAAACAAGACTGAACTAAACTTAGAAGCAAATGCATTACATAAAAATGTTTCCATTGCTAACTTTTCAAAGAAACAATGTGCCTTTGAAAGGAGGAACAAAATGGTGACTGTTGATCTATTAAATCGCACTATTAAAATCTACCACAATATATTTAGTGCAAGTGTCAAATCATGTTCCTGATATTGAGCCAGAAACTAAATTGAATAGAGCTGTTCTCATTTGTCATGTAGAGCCAACCCTTTGTGATGGCTTCTATTAGCTTTTAGAATAGCAGGTTTGGATTTCGGAATAATATGTCTGTCATGAATGTTACTTGCAAAAATTGTCCACATTATGCCCTACAAAATAAATTACGGACTGTCAAACCTCAAACATGAATGTTGAAGTGACTTTTTTTTTCTTTTTTAATATGTTGCTATATAAGGACTATAATGGTTGACTTGTCAAGCATGTAAACACATCCTTGAGATAGTTGTAGTCTTCATTAAAGTTTTTTAACTTAATTTTTAATCTCATTAATAAATCTCATGGTTTATCTCACAGCATAATGTTTAATTAAAATGTGGAGATTCATCTGCCTTCACTTTTGAGTGCAACACCCACATCTCAAAATCCAATCAACAGCCAATGCATAGAACAAAATCCCTGCCTATTTAAGTCCTATAAGCCCTATCCCTATTTTTTCTTTTTCGATAATCCATTACACTCAGATATGTGTCACAATACGAAAGAAAAGATCTGTCACTACTTCCGTTTCATCGCTACTTTAAACAACTTGTTAGCAACTTAGTGCACACAGCACCATTAAAATTCATGACTGAGGTATGACTGTGTAATTCATGTTGAGACAATGTGTATGACAGTTCAAGTAAAATTAAACTAAAAACCCAGATGAAATTACAGAGGGAAACAATGGCTCCAAAATGCATTTTTTCTGCTAATTGCTAACTTTCTCCCAAAATGTAGTACTACAAACTGAACAGTTCTTTTACGTATTCGCTTAAATTATCAGACAGAAAAGACTTCCAGATAGACAGATTTCAGATTTCAAACCCTCACCTCATTTTCTTTGCTCTCATACTTAGACGAATGCTTCCCTTGACTTTTCCTGCGCAGTTTCTTCAGGTCAGCCTGTGATTTGTCCAAGAAGTCTTGCTTCAATTTGTGTTCTGACTGGTATCTTTTGAAAGTGGCCTAGAGGGATTGTAATACCATACAAATGAGATGTCCCTGCTTGCACAGGTGAGGGAATAGGACGTGTTGCTTGGTTGATGAAGAGAAAAACATGCAATACTTACATTCATGTACTTGATATCCATATCAGTTTTCCTTTCCAGTTCAGTGATGAGCTCTCTGTGGAACCTCTTGAACTGCAGCAACAATGGTAATGGAGATAAATCACCACAGAGCGATACAAATCAATCAACAGTGAAATTGCATGAAGTCACTCACTAATTCTACAACAACGATAACGTGATATAGAGAATTCCAACAAAAAGGGTTATCTTATCAGCTTAGGTGGTTAAATATTCATAACATTGTGAGTCTGAATACCGAAGATCATCTGATAAAAAATGGTTTGGGAAGGAAGAAATGCTCTGAAAGTCAAGAGAACAGAGGGTCAGCCCTCAATCCAGTCACATACCTCAGATAAGTTCAGCACACACACTACCCCGAAGGCAAAATATTATTACACGATTTATAATGTCAGCGTTTATGTTGTAGCTTCAATATCAAGTGACTACAAAAATGTTTGAAGTTACAAATACTCATGAATCTCATGTCCTAAAATTGTTCTCCAATAGTATTGCCTGCTACAGTTCTGCTCATAGATTAAAATATTCCTTGAAGATGTTTATTTCATAAAAATTGCATTTTGTATTTTTAGAACTGCTCTCATGACACTACTTAACATATTTATACACTACCTTTCAAACGTTTGGGGTCAGTAAGATTTGTTTTTTTTAATGTTTTTGAAAGTATTCTCTTATGCTCTCCAAGGCTGAATTTACGAGACCAGAAATACAGTAAAAATAGTACTATTGTGAAATGCTAATTTAATCTATTTAAAATGTAAGAGGACATTACTATAAAAACATCCTGTAAGTTTCAGAACTCAAAACTTCCTCGTTGGTCCAAAAACAGCTTTTATTGAAACCAAGCTGCCAAAATGGCTTGTTTCGGATTTTGTCTCAATATGACGTAATAGTGTGATGAGAGACTGCCCCTGCAGAATTAGATCAACATTTCACTGTGGAGTCTTTGGTAAATCAGTCACAATTTGGCGAAGGCTTTAGTTTGCAAACAGACTTTTATGGGTAAATATGGACCTGACAGTAATTCCCCAACATGCAAGTAACTGTTAATTCTAATACCTAATCTGTGATTTCTGATATGCAATGATTCATGTACAGTACAGTTGAGGCAGTTCTGTCTCAAAATCATTTATTGCTGTTTATGATTGAGTAAATCAAGCCAGTGACACTGTCTACACAGCACATCTCTTATTTACATAATGTTTGCACTGTTATTTATGATAAAAGTATTCGTGAGAGTGGAAAAACTACAATGACATCACTGCATTTGTGCACTCAACAGACATGTCTGTCATTGGCTACAATTCTCCATCCGTGCGACTGGAGCAGATCTAAATATAACGCTATAATCAACACTTTTCACTGTAGGTTAATCTCAACAGCTGTAACTGTAAAAACAGTAAACATTTTCAAAAGTTCCACATGTAATACTTATTTCATATTCAAAGATATTACCCACTCATAGCAGTGGGCGTTTACATGAAGTTTTCAAAAAGACATGCCCCTTTAAATAGAGCTTTAAATAAGAGGGCTAAAATCAGGGTAGAATGTGGCCTTTTATTTCTAAATTACAACAATTTCTGATGTAAAAATCAAAACATTTCTTATTATTATCAATGTTGAAAAAAAGACAAGCATTTATTTGAAATAGATTTTTTTATAACAATGTCATAAAAGTGTCTTTACTGTCACTTTTAACCAATTTATTGCATCCTTTGATAAAAGTATTAATTAATTTTTTTAAAAATCTTACTGACCCCAGACTTTTGAACGGTAGTGTATAGATTACATACAGAAGACAAAATAATAACAATAAATAATATAATAATAATTCTGAATTTAAGGAAATTACCCTGTTCAAAAATCACAAAAGGCTCCAAGATGTTACTGATGCTTGAGAAGGCAACGCATTACATGAAGAACTAAGGGTATTAAAACAATACAGAATTATCCAGGAACATACAGAATACCTATTATTATCTACAGCTTCTTCTGGAGTTGGAGAGGAATATGAGAAAAAAAAAAGTGATGCATCAATATCTTAAACCATATGGCATACTTACAGACTCCTCCAGCTCCAGTTGGACTTTCTTATGCACTTCTGAAATCTCCATTAACACCACTCCTGAGGAGGAAAAAAAACATTATTGCTACATTACTGATATTTATACATAGTTTTTTTTTCTTTTCTAATTTTGTTTCCATCTCAACTGGACAAACGGTTCAAAGTTGCCTTCAGACTCAGAGAGTTATCAAGTTGTACTTTGGACTTGAACTTTTCTGTACATGTGTTCCCATTATGACTACACCTTTACCATGCATTTCTCCTACTCTGTATGATATGATCAGTGTCATTTCATCTAGCTGGGGCTACAATAGTGCTGCTCATAAAAAGAAACTTTTCAGTAAACAAGCAGAGGTGAGCTGTAGCATTATCACTCATCTAGCAGTTATAATAGCATCATTAGCATGGCAAGGTCAGCAGAGTGAGTCAGTAAATGCCATCTTTGTACTGAGAGTGTCAGCACCTGCTCTGTGTTTTCCCAACCGCAGAGATGTTGCTAAAAAGTGCACAACCTTACAAAGGTTACAGCGCATCCCTTCCAAAGGATTATGGAAAGCCTAAATGGATTATCAGTAGTGCCTACAAATGCAGAAGATCAGTATCAGTAAAATCAACTTCTGATTGTATAAAAGCCAAACAAAAAACTGTAATGCAAATGAAATTTTACTTAATGCACATTCATGTTCAAACTTGCACAAAATTCATCAATGCACATTATTCCTTTTCACTCCGCCTCATGAATCTCTTTGCCACCCTTGCTTTTTCCCTGATCCAATCAGTTTCCTATCCTACAATCTTCCACCTTGAGTAATATACCGTTTCACAAATATGTCCGATTACAGAAAAAAATGGGATGTGAATGATGTTTGATGTTTATTTCAGATCATTTACAATAGTCAGTTGGTTACAATGAATAACTGGAAATCAAACAGTAGCCTACTGAAAAGTCATAGTTTTGTTGCATGTGTTGTGTTCTTTATGATTTCCGCATATAGGCCAGTTTGAAATGCCCTTACTTTTGAAACACAGCATTTAATGAAAGAAATATCAATGTGCAAATATGCCAGCCATGCTACACCCTGCCAGTTTGTGTGCCATATTATGTCTTGTTTGTATTATCTTTGACTTAAAATATGTGAGAGTGCCATCAGAGAGACTCTTTAATTCAGTACTACCAGTACTACTAAAATAGCACACTAAAAACATTACAAACATGTCTGCAGTTTGCGCTTTTTCACCATTGACACACTAAACTGTCAGAATATTGAACGGGCTTAAGAACTGATTTATTAAAAACACCAGGTGTTCTTATACAACCCCTTTTTTGTGTAATCAACACACTTAAACAGTTTGACACCATGAATTCCTATGACAAGGAAGAGGGTTTCCTGGACATGACAGGCAATGCTTTTTTAATGGCAAGTTAAAATTACACAAGAGCGCCTGAGACATGATTTCTGACAATAAATCCATGCTACAACAACAACAACTGAAATTACTGTTCCCAACTATTCCCATGATGTGTCATTCAAGTACACCTGCATTTATTTGGATAATATAAAAGTACAGCGCACTGTCAATAAAATGTGTTTTTAAAAGTATAATTAGAACGCCTCAGGTATAAATGAACAGGCTTGGGGATTTGCATGTCACTGTGATCTGTGAACGCCACACTACACACTACACCACCCAGTGGTTTTCGAACCTCTCCATGAATTACCCCCAGCACTGCACATTTTGTATGTCTCCTTATATCTGACACCCACTTCAGGTCTTGCAGTCTCCACTAATGAGCTGATGAGTTGAATCAGGTGTGATAGATGAGGGAGTCATACAAAAAATGCAGGGCTGGGGGTACTCCAGGACAGGTTTGAGAACCACTGCACTACACTAATGCATGAGAAATCTCCTGTACTAATGCGACAACCTCAGAGGGGTTTTTTTTGAAGAAAACATTGCAGACTGAAAACATTTGATAAGAATTGGTACAACTCCACTGCAGAAAGCTAGGTTAATGCCAACAGAATTGCTGGATTTCAATCCATTTTACTTTCTAATCATGTACCCTCAGTCTTCAACGATAAAAAAATAGTTACTGTTATGTTTATGATGGAGAATGTAAATTTGCTAACACAATGCCCAAATGGGCTATTGGAATTTAGTTAAAATGTTATTCCCCAAATTGTAATTCTATCACATTGCTATTTTTAGCTTGTCGTTACTACCTTTCTGGGCCTTAAGACGTTTCACTTCATTGCGTTGCTGTCTATGCAGGGTCAAACAGCTCTCTGATTTCATCAAATATATCTTAATTTTTGTTCTGAAGATGCCAGTTTTGGAACGACATGAGGGTGTATAATTAATGACAGAATTTTCATTTTTGGGTGAACTAACCCTTTACCTTTATCCAATAGCCTGCACAACCTAAGTGACATCAGCAGAAAAGGAAAGTTGTTTCATACTGGAAGAGCAAATAATAACATTTGCTTTAAGACTACAAGGGCAAGGATTTTTTTCTATAGAACATATTTAAACAGGCTTGGATTACCCCACTAATTAAAAAACCCACTCTTAACCCAGCTCTTTTAGAGAACTACAGACCGGTATCCCTTCTTCCTGTCATTGCAAAAACAACGAGTGTGTTTAACCAAGTCTCTGACTCTGACCAGTATAGTTTCAGAAGTGGACATTCAATCGAGACCTTCAATTGAAGCCTTAAGACTGGCAAGAGCGGTTTCCAAATCTTCAATACTTATCTTGCTGGATCTGTCCACTGCTTTTGACATGGTTAACCACCAGATCCTCCTGTCAACCCTCATGGCAAAGGGCATCTCAGGAACTGCACTCCAGTGAATCGAGTCTTACCTCTCAGATAGGACCTTAAAGGTATCTTGGAGGGGTGAGGTGTCCAAGTCGCAACATCTATCTACTGGGGTGCCTCAGGGCTCAGTTCTTGGACCACTTCTCTTCTCTGTCTACATGGCATCACTAGGTTCTGTCATTCAGAAACATGGCTTTTCATATCACTGCTATGCTGATGACACTCAACTCCATCTCTCATTCCATCCTGATCTCAGCATGTCTAACAGACATTTCTTGCTGGATGAATGAGCAACACCTTCACCTAAACCTGGCCAAGATAGAACTGCTTGTGGTTTCAACAAACCCATCACTTCATCACAATTTCACTATCCAGCTATACACATCAACCATAACTCCTTCAAAGACAGCCAGAAACTTTGGAGTTGTGATTGATGATCAGCTGAATTTCTCAGACCACATTGCTAAAACTGCCCGACTCCGCCGCAAATCTATACACCTCTACAACTAATCTAGAATGCTGCTGCAAGATTATCTTTAACAAGCTAAAAAGTGTGCATGTCACACCTGTTTACCAATTTGCACTGGCTACCAATATCCGCTTGCATAAAATTCAAGGCATTGATGTTTGCCTACAAAACCACCACTGGTTCTGCACCCCTTTACCTAAATTCACTACTTCAGAATTATGTGCCCTCTAGAAGCTTGCGTTCTGCAAGTTAACGTCGCTTTATTGTGCCATCCCAAATAGGCACAAAATCACTTTCACAGACTTTTACCTTAAATGTTCCCTGCTTGTGGAATGACCTGCCCAACTCAATCCAATCAGCTGAGTCCTTCAAGAAACTGTTAAAACACATCTCGTCCATCTTTATTTGACCCTCTAACTCTAGCATTATCTATTCTAATTCTAAGAAAAAAAACATCTAACACTTGCACTCTCTATTCTACTTCTATTCTACTACTTTTTTCTTCGTTAAAAGCGAGCCGGTGACACTACCATTCTATTTGTTTTCTTTTTATTTATTATATAAAATGACCCAATAACATTAGCATTCTTTATTTTTTTGACTTGTTTTATTTTTATTTTTAAAAAGACCCTCTAACACTAAGCATTGCCTATCTATCTACTTGTTTTTCTTTTTATTTATTTATTTATTTTTAAACATTGCTACGTGTACTGCATTAGGCTAACCGATACTTGTCACAGCACTTACATATTATTGCCCTTTTGTTGGTATAGATTGCTTCTATTGTCCTCATTTGTAAGTCACTGTGGATAAAAGCATCTGCTACATGAATAAATGTAAAAGTAATCATATTTTGCTATATATTGCTGTTTGTGTATAATGAGATAATGTCTGTCACAAGCAATTCCACCATAAGATGTCAAACACTTGACATTAAAGGCACAATATGTAATTTTCGCCGCTAGAGGGCACGTATTCAAAATAAACAAAGACGCAAAGGCGTAGTTTGATGACGCAGTGACTGTGTGTGGAATCATGGGAGTTGTCGTCTTTATTCCCACAGCCGATGCAATCCGACGGGAATCGGGCAGAAATCATGTTCATGGATGAGCTAAAGATTTATTAACGTAGTAGAATGGAGCAGGGTGAGGCTGAAAGCCGTCGAATGCGAAATGAGACCGCTGAACGAGCGTGGACACACTGGTCGAAAGCAGCAGAGCTTTTATTATGCCACAGTCGACTGCTTCCACTCCTTCCGGTCGTGCGTATGGGGGGGAAAAAAGCAGCGCTGTTTTATCATACTAGATACATTTGAAAGTTTTGTTATAATGCTACTCTGTGCGGTCGTCACCGGTCTATTAAAAAACACAACATATTAAAGCGTCTTTGCTGTTTCAATGTTTTCTTCAAAACAAAACCGGAAATCGAGAGGTTATGACGTCATTGGCAGGCGACACAATGACACTATAGACACGCTCGTGTCACTAGTTAAAATTGCTTATTTCTCTGGATTTAAACATTCTTCGAAACATTGGTGATAATTTAAGTACACAAGTCAGCAAAATATATATCACTATTCTAGTGGGTTTTTGATATTTTAATTTAAAAAATCTTACATATTGTGCCTTTAAGGAACTTGTTTTGTTCAAATAAAAAGCGTACACCTACATTTGAATGTTTGTGGTCTTAACTTTAGAAGAGCGTGTAAGCAAAGGAAAAAGCGTGGTGACTAAACTGAGCACTTCTTACATTCCAGTCATACAGCTCCAACTGAATGTTTAAATTCACTTTAAGAACTAATTCATTATCTAGTACCATTTGATGAGATATGTGGCCCAGACATGCAGTCTGCAGTTCATATTAATTACTATTAAGTTCAAATTGTGTTAACCAACGTTTATTTGTAACTCTCCAGGAGCTTTCTTGCAGACGTGTTGATGTTGTCAATTCTCACGTAATCAAGTCCTCATGTCAATCAAGTGTCACAAGCAATCATAAACTATGTATTAAGCTTATAGATAAGCATAAGCTTATATATAGAACAGGTTGTCATAACACTCTTAGATATCATTATGAAAATTTACAGATAAGGTTGCACCAGCAATCACTACAGCATTAGAAAGGTACAGCATAAAATGATAATATGATGCATGGTCTTAAGTTATGACTGAACTATATTGTTGTGAATATCGATGACAAGCACTCTGAGTTTGCATGTTCCACTGGAACAGTTGAGTTACGATGCTTTTCTGAAGGGGATCTGAGGTGGAAAGGTTTGTCAACAAAGTCACTGTTTACTTTGTGTGTTTATTGGTGGTCTGTGCAAAACGTGAGAGAATCCACACTGTCTGGTGGTCATTTGAGCTGTCTGAAAGGGATTCCAGGAGGAACGGGAAACGATAAAGGAAGTGAAGCTCAGTAAATCACAAAAGATTTCATCAGGAAACATGATGTTAGCTTTCACTGTTATGCTGATGATATTCAGCTCTATATTTCTTCGCGGCCCGATGAAACATACTAATTCGCAAAACTAACGGAATGCATAGCCGATATAAAAAACATAGATGACTAGTAATTTCCTACTGCTAAATTCGGAAAAAACAGGTGTTAATTATCAGACAAAAACCTCTGCATGTAATAATTTAAAACAATGTCTAACACTTGATGGCTGTGCTGTCAATTCTTCAGCATCAGTTAGTAACCTAAGTGTGCTATTTGATACCAACCTTTCCTTTGAAAGTCATGTTTCTAGCATTTGTAAAACCGCATTTTTCCATCTTAAAAATATATCTAAATTATGACCCATGCTCTCAATGTCAAATGCAGAAACATTAATTCATGCGTTCATGACCTCAAGGTTAGATTATTTTAATGCTTTTTTGGTTGGTTGTTCTGCATGCTTAATAAACAAATTCTAGCTGGTCCAAAATGCAGCAGCTAGAGTTCTTACTAGAACCAGGAAGTATGACCATATTAGCACGTTTCTGTCAACTCTGCACTGGCTCCCTATTAAACATTGTATACATTTTAAAATCGAATTACTTATAAAGCCATGAATGGTTTAGCACCTCAGTATTTGAGCGAGCTCTTATTGCATTATAGTCCTCCATGTCCGTTGCGTTCTCAAAACTCTGGCCATTTGAGAATACCTAGAATATCAAAATCAACTTCAGGCAGCAGGTCCTTTTCCTATTTAGAGCCCAAACTCTGGAACAATCTACCTAATGTTGTTCGGGAGGCAAACACATTCTGTCAGTTAAAATCTAGATTAAAGACCCATCTCTTTAACCTGGCATACACATAACACACAATAATGTTTCTATCATTCAAATCTGTTAAAGGATTGTTAGGCTGCATTAATTAGGTCAACGAGAACTAGGAACACTTCCAATAACACACGATGTTTTTGTTACATCGTGAGAAGAATGGCATCTATGCTAATATTAGTCTGTTTCTTTCTTATTCCGAGGTCACCGTAGCCACCAGATCCAGTACGTACCCAGCCCAGATGGTGGATCAGCACCTAAAGACAACCTCTACAGCCCTGAATGTCAACAGAGACCATGTCAACTAGAAGAGCCCCAGAGACAGATCCCCAGCAATACCACTCGGCCATCTCACAAGACCACAGAACCAAATGAGATCCTTTGAATAAACCACACCATGCTGGTTTTGTCTGGCCAGAGGAGAACTGGGCCCCCGACTGAGCCTGGTTTCTCCCAAGGTTTTTTTTCTACATTTGTCTTATTAATCTTTGTAATTTGCACAAAAAATTTATAATTATTTTTGCCAGATCTGTGGTGGCAAGTATGAAAAGTTGCCATGAAACAGATGTCAGTTTATAAATCACAGTAAAGCTCTGTCATTATTTCCAGACGATATGAATCAAACTGATGCTGAGTCACAAAAATTCAACAAGAACCAAACCTGTCTGGGGCTTAAAGCAGATGCAAATGTGGATCTCTCTTTGAGAAAATGAGGAAATAACTGGCACAGGATATTCCGAGACATGTTGAGCGCAATGAATCATCTGCTAGGAAATGTTAAGCCACACTCTGAACAGAGCACATCTATATCAGCGAAGGCCATATTAGGACCTCTGGGCGACGGTTTAGAGAGTAATACTCACCCATCTCCCTAGAAACGGGCGATATGGCAGCATTTTCCCCAATCTTTGCGAGTGCATCGAAATATGCCTTTCCAGCAAAGGTCATTGCTGTAAGAGAGTAAATAACTCATATTGATTAACAGGAACTGGAAGCCAAACTACCTGTATTCCAGCAATTTTGAGAGAAATATTGCTTTTTTTAATCAGAGTTTTAGGGTTTATTTGAGCTGTTTTATGCAAAAATGTAGAAAATGAACTGATGTGTTCACCCGTCACTGCTTTGTCGTAGCTCTTCCCCAGGTTAACCAGATTCCGCAGACTTGGGTTAAACTGCTCCATCACATTCTGGAAGAGCAGGAAAGAAAGCTCATATTTCGAAGTTACAGGGAAAGCAGCTTACTGCTGCTGAATGAAACTGAAGAAACTTCAAAACTGACTCAAAATAATGTACCCAAAAGATATTCTGTAAAATGCTTCAGTTTTTTTTTTTAATCAATACAATCAAGCCAGTGGTGTCCAATGTTGTTTTGGACCCCACCGACTTTCTTTATACTGACAACACTTGAAACATTCTTCAAAATATCCTCCGGGTTTGGAAACCTGATGATGAGTAAATGATGATATTATTTACATTTTCAGGTGAACTGTCCCTGTTTCTACACTTTAAAAGGGCAACTTTTCCCCCATTCTAGGTAAATCCCATGTTTTTGTCCATGCAATAAAATACAACAGAGATTTCTAAAAATATCTCTACAGTAGCTTAAAATACATTTGTTTAATCATTGACTTGTAATTGTAATTATACTGCCTATGAGATCAAAGTCCTGGGCCCTCTGGATCTCTAGTGACCTTACCCTTCTGTAATAAAATTCTGGGCAGTTCCTCTGCTAATTCCCAAGAACACACCCTTGGCAAAACAATGAACAGTCAGGTATGCAATAACAGAAACAGTCCAGCACAAACTGGTTTCTTAACTCAACCCAGAAACCCAACTGAAGCACTTTAAAATACACTCATACCTCTATTGCACAACTCACGCGCACCTTAATGACAAAACGTACGAGTGGCATAAAATAACACTTCGTTATTTAACAAACCAACACAGCTTTCACGGGGCTGTACGTACTTGGCATAACAACAGGTGGTCAAAGCCAAATAATATACATATACATGTGGTTGTCTTAATAACAGCTAATCACTGACCAATAAGATAAACGCAGTTTAAACCGACGCTACCTTATATGTGCTCTCGGTGAGTTTGTTCACGTCCTCCGGGGTTCGAGACATTTTTGCAGGTATTCTCCAAAACGTCCTTGGTGACAACGTGTTTGTTTCAACTTCCCCCGTTCAAATCGTGGCTGTCTTTTCGTCCCACCTGTTAACGTGTTGAAGGGCGACAGAGAACAGAGCGCTCGGGCGCTCTCGAGAACAACACGACACTGCACTGATGCACTAGAGGAGGATGAAACCTTTCCGCGCGACCTCATGCCACACTTGGAAAGGTGGGATCCGTGACGTCAGAGCTTTCTACGGTCAAACAGAAATTAAATAATTTTTATTTCATCGTTTTTCGCCTGCACTGTTCTTTTTGGTTACTGACTGTGGGTATATTTCTAAAGTTTATATATACAGTAAAGGCTATATATACAGTATATATTTACTGATTCCAAATTACATTCGAAAAATTGAAGTTAGTACCGTAATCGATTACATTACACAATATAATCAGACTACTTTTAGGTTACTTTTAGATTACTTTTGACCTATCTCGTTTTGAGTTTAACAATCTGAGTTTAATGAAAAGCTAAGAATTAATTAAATCATAAAAATGTTCAATCAAAATATATAATTTTAAAATCAATCAAAATAAAACACGTAGGCTACTAAAAATGAAATATTTTATTTGTTGACACACATGTCATGTGACCAAGGTCAGAGAACCATGAACATGCAAGTGTGATGATGGCTTATTAAAATATTTTTATAAATATATTAGGTGAAAGAGGATCAGATGACAAAAAAGTTTGTGAATTTATGTATTTTAATGCCAAGAGTGATAGTTCAAATAAAAAAGTATGTGTTTATCAGTAGCTGATGCAATGTTGAAACACTTTTTAAACCTGAAATGATTTTTGTAACTCCAATGGTCAAATAATGTGTCTTCCACAAAACTGGAAGACTTTCTGAATGTATAAGCATAGTCATTTTAGAAAGGACCCTTTAAAGATGAAAAAGATGAATTAGGGAGAATCAATAAATTATGAATAATTTATTGCTATTGTGTAAATAATATGCAATCATGTAATCCATAAAAAAGTAACTGTAGTCTGATTACGAGCATTTTAAATCGTAATTTAATCTAATTACAAGAAGGCCTATTTAATTTTTGGAATCTGATTACTTAATCCAGATTACATGTAATCAGTTACTATCCAGCTCTGGTTATACACTATAATAAAGTCATAAAGTCGTTTAGTCAGAGACGAAATAAGGGAATATGGTGGAGAGAGTCCGCACAGCCTGTTTCATTTAACATATCTGCAGACTGTTTTCGGCTTGAAAACTATTAAAAATACTCTTAACATTTAAATTTCCATTTCTCTCTGAGTAATTAAAGATCATTTTGTGCAATTATGGATTGAAACTGGTACCCTAACAAGCATGATAGTGAGAGTGATGTGTATATTGAAGATTGATATTAAATTCATGCGGTATCAGATGATTCAGAAATAATCTGATAAACATTTCACTTTTTACAGCGCCACTTTGTGGCCGTTTATTTTGTAGGCCTACTATAGTTAGAGTTCCTGAGAAATTCTTACTGTAGTAAAAAGTGTGACTACAAGCACCAGTCAACATGCCATATTTTAAAAGCTTTGGAATAATATGTAGAGACTTTTCCACATCCTCTAAAATCTATCCAGGCGTCTGTAGAGGAATGGGCTTGTGAATTAGTCATGTTTCTGCATGAATTATGTTTTCTTTGGCAGCACAACACACATCATTATTCAGATTAACATAAGGATTCAACACGTGGATATGATTTCAAGCCTTTACCAAACAGCATGAAAGACATTGAAAGCTTGACCCAGTCATACTCTCACAAGTCACAAGCTGTCGTCTGTACACATTTAGAGATCCATGCTGACGAGTCCACATGGACTGGTATGTATAGCTTATAGTTCTGAGTAAAGGATATAGACATATGATTTTCTATTAAGACTAATCGTTTATTCATGTTGAATGTTTATATTTCAAGCTGTAGACTGAATTCCATCAGGATCCGGAGTGTTCTGGTTCATGCTTTTCTCACACTGCTTTCCTCTCTTGCTTTTGGGATACCCGACGAGTTATCCCATCAGTTATCTGGTACGCTGACTAGTCCTCTTATGTCTTTTGACTTGGTTGGTTACTTAGTGGTTACATTGCTTTACTATTTCACTATAGGAAATGTCAAAGGAAAGATCATTTTCCGTCAAATGGAAGGGAATTCAACATACTTGCGTGGTAGTGGGAAGTTGGCATCTTACATACCCACCGTGGTTTCATTTGAGCACTTTGACTCGAGGCATACCCTGCGCTCTGTCACTTTCATATACACATGGGACTTAGGCAATGGGTGATTGTTATTTGAACAAATAAATCCATTTCAATTAACTAAATGTTTATCTTCTAAATAGTTTTCTTTACAGTTGTCATTGTTTTTTAGGGAAGTGCGTAAAGGCCCAGAGCCTTTTGTGACATGTCACTACACTTTACCAGGGAACTACACATTTCAACTGAGAATTGAAACCAATACACCACAACATTCCAGAATAACTGGGCTGTACTCTATAGATTTGACTGTGTTAGGTGGGTGCAGAATCATTATATCTTTTAATTGACTCTTTATATGTTACCAGTGGTGTTAACATGTCAAAGATTCTTGTGTTTTGTAGATGCCATAAAGACCATTGAATTGAGAGGACCTTTAACTTATAATGTGGACCAGAGCAGCAGTCTGTCCTTTCAGGTTGGAGGAAGGTAAATGTATCTCAAGAAAGTAAAAAATTATTTGGGAGGACTGTTATTTTTCATATAGTCTTTTATTCTTCATCATTCTGAAAAAAGTCAACAGACTTGACTTTTTATACTTTTTTTCTATTGCATGTGATGTGTGTAGTCCTCCGGTTTGGCTGTGCTGGAGAGTTTTGTCTGATTGCCAAACACCCAGTCCAACTTCTTGCAATTTAGTCAGGCTCTACGGGAACCAATTCAATCTGAACTACACCTTCAGATCAGTAGGAACATATTGCTTAGACCTGAGTGTGAGAAATATTATCAGCAACCTCCAGACATCCTACAACATCTATGTGCAGAGCAGCCGTAAGTATAATACATTTATCTCAAACGATTCTTCATGAGTAACTTTGAAATTTTTCCTGTATTAAGTGGAATACAAAGTAGTCCTTATGTTGTGGCACAATTGGAACATACTGTATATAATGTCACAAAATGAAAATTCATCATTTACTCACTGTGTTTTCATTCCAAACCTGCATGGCTTTTCTTTTCTTTTGTGGAACACAAAATGAGATATTAAAAGTTGTGATAAAGTGAATGGGGACATACATAGTGATGACAGAAGTTTTGTTTTTGGGTGAAATATCCCTTTAAATGCATGGAAAGATGAGCCATGTGAATAAGCATGACCATTAAAAATCACTGTTTGCGTCAGGAAATACTGTGCTTGACCACATTTGGATCAAAACAGCATCAGTTATACAGCTTAAGGCCACTGATTGTTCATTCATGATTCATTTAGCCTCAGCGTGAAGAAGTCTGAATTACCCAACAGTACAGCATTTTGACTTTCAGATTTTCAAGAAAAGTTATCAAAAGATTTCCGATTGATCTCGTTAGATTCTTGGCAACCGAATCAAACGATACCCAATTTTCCCATGTCAGCCATTTTGGGCATCGGCCATTTTTAATTTTGTAGTAAAATGCTGTATTTTACAAACGCTTTAGAGTATTGTTATGAATCTTATAGAACTGTTTGCGGGAAAGTTATGAAATAACGAATTTGACAATGTTTGTGCAAAATGGACACAAGGCTATATCTCCGCAATGCTTTAGTGGTTTCTGACCAAACTTGGTATGTGTTATAAGAGCATGACCTGAGTGTACATGAGTAGTTTGTCACAGCGCCACCTACTGATCAAAATTTTTAAAAATTACATTTTTGCTTATAACTTCCGAACAGTTTGGCCAAAGATCATAAGATTGGTCTCGTTAGATTCGGAACAGCATACCGAATTGAACAGTACCTAATTTTTACTATGTTGGCCATTTTGAGTTTTGTAGTAAAATGCTGTATCAACAAATGTCTTTAACAGGGGTCTCCAATCCTGCTCCTGGAAACGTACCATACTGCAGAGTTCAGCTTCAACCCTAATCAAACACACCTGAACCAGCTAATCAAGTTGTTCAGGACTACTTCAGGTGTGTTGAAGCAGGGTTGGAAGTTTGAAGTTTGATGTTTGAAGTCTGCAGGAAGGTAACTCTCCAGGAGCAGGGTTGGGGAACCCTGGTTTTTACTGAGTAAAGACAGCTCCTTAGCTCTTCATTTTACCTCTGTTGTGCTTGGCCCCTTAATTGCTGCTTGCAGCTATATTTTTTATGTTTTTCTTTAGTGTCTCTTATACTATATCATTAAGCCAGTAGGTGGCGACAAGTGACTGTCTTCATGAACAAGTCATTGAATCATTATTCAAAATCGTTCATTTTCGTTCAAAATACTGATTCATACAGGAACAAAACAAATTCCACGGTGTGCTGCTCAGAAACTAGATGGTTTGCCCTGTGGCGTTAGGGATGAAAAGAGTAATTTATTGTGCAATACCCTTTAAACTCGGAGTAAAATAAATTACTCCAAGTCCAATTAATGCAGAGAAGAGAAACCACATGAAGAGAGCGCGGCGCGCCAATAGTGACGGCCGTTCATAAATGATTTGTCGCTCCGTCTGCGTTTGCCCAAATAGCCTACTTTTAAAACATGTAGACAAATGTTTGCTACATACGTAAAATATGTGTTGTGCAACTTAGGCAATAGTGATATATCAGATCATTTTACTGACTTGATATTTGAATTTCGTTCAGCAAAATAAAAATCTTTTTTCAAATAATTTCATTCATCTGAGCGAGTTCAAGTATGTTCAATAGATTCTCCGAATACGTCCACATATGCAATCTTTGATCATATGCAACCAAATATATAGGTGTTAGCCTATTTATAAAATAATGCAGCAGAGTTTTGGTGTGTGTGTGTGCATTTGTGAATTATATGTGTCAAATTTACAGATGCAGAAAAGTGCCTAAATGTGTGTCGTCAGAAAGATTACTTGTCAAACAAATGAACTTGAAATCTTTTTGGCTAAGGCCTATGTGATTGCATTGTGACAGGCTACATGACCTTGCCAAATTACTTCCAATAATCCGGATTCGGAAAATTGGTTAAGATAAATGTGTGTGCCCCCTAAAAGCACAAGTGGTCCCTGCTTTTATATACAGTAAAAGCAATATCACATCAAATATTAGGCTGTGACTCAGTCATGCAGTGTCATTTCCCACTAATCTTTGTTTGCTATTTTTATGTCTCATACATTCACTCTCATATGTATATATACTTTTCCCCCTAGCTGTGAGTCTCATCTTCATATTGCCATGTGCAGCAGTGATAGTTGCTACTCTCATATTCATCTCTGTGTCAGTGTGTCGTCCACAACAGCAATCCCTCGTGTCTAAGGCTCTGGTGAGTGTTTCAGATCAGGAAAGAGAACAAGAACAGACAACAATGTGAACTTGCTTATGTATTTACGCATTTTGTGGAAATGCTTTTAATTAAGAGTAACATTCAGGTTTGTCCACTAGAGGTTGACATAGACCAGAAAGTAAATGAAACAGCCTTTGTCAGAGGATTATTTTTGGTTATCTGTCTAAAAAAATGTCATTTTAGTAATGAGTCAGTGTTTCTTTCTTTCGTGGTTGTGAAGTTGTATAACTATTCTCTTGAAAATATGAGTTAAATACTTTATTGGGATATTTTTTTTAAAGGTGATACAATGACAAAAAAAGTCTGTCCCCTACACTCTTAAAAATAAAGGTGCTTCACGATGCCATAGAAGAACCTTTTTGTCTAAATGGTTCCATAAAGAACCGTAAACATCTGAAGAACCTTTCTGTTTCACAAAAGCTTCTTTGTGGTGAAAGAAGGTCTTCAGATTATAAAAAGGTAAGAAAGAGAGGGTTCTTTTAAAGAACCTTTGACTGAATGGTCTTTGTGGAACCAAAAATGGTCTTCTATGGCATCGCTTGAAGAACCTTTTGAAACACCTTTATTTATAAGAGTGTAGAGTTTAAAGAACTTTTTAAAATTCAATGTAGTCTTAAAGATTTTTTTTAGTTTTTTAAATGGTGTTTTATCAGAATTTGTTGAAGTAAGTGTTGAACTGTTAATTAACAGAAATCAAGCAGAGTAAACTTGACTAATTGCCTTGTTGGCAGACACAGTCTTTAGAGGAATAGTCAAGTACACCCCAAACAAAAGAAAAATTTTCTGAACCTTTACTCACCCTCAGGCCATCAAGATGGGAACAGGCGGAACAGATTTGGAGCAATTTGGCATTATATCACTTGCTCAACAATGGATCCACTGCAGTGAAAGAATGAGAATGCAAAGGCTAATAAAAACACAAGAATCCACAATGTCTTGTGAAGTAAAAAGCTATGTTTGTAAGAAACAAATCCATCATTAATGTGTTTTCACTTTAAAGCATCTTCTGGCCAAAATACAGTCCATAATCCATAATAATGTTGCCTCCAGTGAACAAAATCCTTTAATCTCTGTTGTCCTCTCACATCTCCAAAAACACTCAAAATCCATCAACATATTTGTATAGAACTGTTTTGGACTGTTTTTGCTTATAGTGCTTGATTTGCAAATCATAATCTTCAAGATGGTGCTGATATCTTTTGATTCAGATCAGGGGACTTTTAACTGGTGAAAGCAGTATTATGAATAGAGGACTTATAGTTTAACCATTTAATGATGGATTTGTATATTACAAACATGCAGTTTTTCTCTTCACAAGACATTACTTGATGGACTGGAAGCGTGGATTACTGATGCCTTTATCAGCTGTTTGGACATTTAAGTGTCATTACCAATTATAATAAATGTCCGTTTTCTCTTTTTGTGTGTCTTTAGATGGCAGACATGAATTATCTTTCCTTCACAGAAATCGAGCTGCGTGCCAGAGATGCTTCGGTCACCTTACAGGATAATTCTCCTGCTTCTAAAACAAATGAAGCCCAGCCCCTTCTTCAACAGCCAGAGACTGCCTACAGCACCTAACCCTGATTGCCCTGTCTACATTACACTTGAAGTATTCATTAAAATCAATCTTTCATTGCATTATTTTGTTACGTGGTCTATCTATTTACTATTGAAACTAAGATCTTGGTTGAGATCTTGGCGGGTCTTGACGCAACACCCTGTGAATCGACACAATACAGGAGCACTGAAAGCTTTTTGCTCATCTGATTCACTCTGCTCTGTCAGTGTGAATGCACTAATGCTTTCTGTGCTCTTTTTGTTTGTACTTGAGTGGGTTTCAAGGTTTACTTCATGAAGGTTCCATTTGTTAATGCGAACCTCCTTGAAATCCTAATGGATGTTGACACTGGTGGTGAATCTTTAAAAGTATAAAAGTACATGAGGTTAGAGCGATTGCATGCAGTTCAACAAGCATGCCTTGGAATATTGTTACAATTTTCAACCTGACCCAAATGTGCAAAATGCACCGCTGTACAGAATGATCATATTTCTTTGCGAGCGATTATGAGCGAGAGCTTCCTTGTCTAAGACCTAGAGCTCTTTCTCCTGGAATGAATGAGTCTGACCTGTATATTCCTGCTGTGATGATCAATGATATTTGCCATCTGCACTAGTACCAGGAAGACAAGAATTACAGCTCCACAAGGGACCGCAAAACACCTCTCTAGGTTAAAGGCTACAGATGAGCAATGCATCATACGTCTAGTAATAACTGTGCCCTTCAGCTCAAAGGTAGCTGAGGCATTATTCTCTCCCTTAGAAGTGTAGCAGGAGTCATACTGTATATATGTGAAAGGACCTCTTTACAAAAGTTTAACAAAGATTTGTTTCCCTGTTTTTATTCACAAGGAAACAGTCATCCAATTAGTAATACTTGTAATAACTTACACCACCATTCAAAAGTTTGTGGTTGGAAAGAATTTTTTTTAAGTGCTATTGGTTCATCAAAAGCTGTATTTATTGATCAAAAATCCAGTGAAATATTCCAGTTTGAAAGGAACTGTTTGTTTTGTTATTTTAAAACGTAATCATTCCTTTGATGGAAAATTGATTGCTTACACACCACACACACACAAATTCGGATTCTTTGAGTAATAGAAAGATAAAAAAGAATTATTGGAAATTACTGTATAAATATTTTGTAACATATAAATGTCTTTAATGTCACTTTGATAAATTTAAGGAATCATCTAAATAAAGTCTATTAGTAACGTATAAAGAACATATTAATGCCTTATCTGCTATGACCAATTTTAGAGCATAATTCTACCCATACCTAAACTTAACAACTACTTTACCAACTATTAATAAGCATTATCGTTAAGCATTATTAATAAGCATCTATAATCTTCCTTATTCAGATTAACTCTGCTTTCCGGAATTCACACATCATTCAGTAATTCAATCCAATATCTACTTCACTTTAAAGCTCACGTTGACGTGTGACTGAAATGCATTTGGCAGAGCTTGCGTAAACAAAATTCTTTAAAGTGTTAATCATCTCAAGGATGTGAGCTGTGAGGAAGCTGGAGATTTTCACCCCCTGCAGGTGAAGGTCACAGAGATGCAGCTGTTTTCTTTCTAGAAGCCAAAGACCTTCCCAACTTTCCAAACTCAATACAGTATGTGCCACCACCTATGAGCTTTTTATCGTCATTTCCACCTCTCTAAAGGTCCTTTTCTTTTTTTTGTTTGTCCAGTCTTGTGAAACGTCCCTTTGTGACACAAGCTTTGGCTTGGGACTGATCTCATCCCCTTAAGACAGGCTAATGCCCTCAGAGCCTGCACCTGTCTGTCAGAGCAGTGTGACAGACAGGTTACATTCAGAAAACAGCTCTACCTCATTATAGTACTTTTCAACTTTACTTTTCTACAGTATATTTTTGGTAAATTTAGAGTAGCTAGAACAGCTGCACTAAAAAAATCCCTACTGCCACAGACAAGCAAGGTCAATGCACAATGTCTGCTGTAAAGAAAATTGCTTGCTATTATAATATATTTTTTATTTATTGGTGCTGCTGAGAAAACACACTAAACCACAAAGGATAATATAACAGTAGAAAAAAAAGGAAACAGAGCAATAAAATGATTTCTAAGCTAACTTTATTTTTCATTGGCAATCACAGGTTAGCAGTGTCAAGCAAACCCTGAATAATTGGCACGGTAAACAAAAAAAAGTATTTTAAACAAAATATGGGTATCTTGACATTCCAACAAACAAAACAACACTAAATGAAATATCTGAAAAAAATGTTTCATCTTTAAAAACAGGGTATAAAAATATGATAATATATTTCAAGAAACAGACCTTACAACATAATTCACAGTTCATTAATTGTCTTCAAAATATCTGACAGTGTTAAAGCATTTATAATCTTCAATGGGTAATTCAGTCAGTGTAAACAGAGATGGGCTTTAGACTCTAAAAAAAGAGTTGATTCTCAATATTTTTAATTAAAGGGGTCATATGATGTTGCTAAAAAGAACATTATTTTGTGTATTTGGTGTAACGAAATGTGTTTATGCGGTTTAAGGTTAATTTCCACATAATGTACATAATTGTTTCTCCTCTGTGCACCGCCTTTCTGAAACGCGTAGATTTTTACAAAGCTCATCATTCTGAAAAGCGCGGTGTGCTCTGATTGGCCAGCATCCAGTGCGTTGATGTGCTGATACATCAAAGTGTGACGGAAAATGTTAAGCCCCTACACCTCTTGATGCGTCATTCCCGGCACGGCGAGACAAAACCAATAAAACCCATTACAAATGAGGCATGTGTTGCATCCAGTGGGGACATAATTACTGATTATAATGACTTATACTGTGTTTTTACACGTTGCATTGAATCGCGAGCATAGACATAAAACCATGTCTGCATTAGTGATCAAAGAAACGACAAACAACAAGCGCTACTCATGTTTGAATCATCAGTTGCAAATTCTTTAAATATAAAAAAATGTACTTACAGGCTGTGAGTCAAAAGCGCCAGACTGTCATTGCAAAGTTGGAACTGCCCAACTTTAAAGAAACAGCCTTTGTGCCACAGACGCATTGTATGCTACTCTGCAGGTTCAGGAAACAGTCCTCCATAAAGTGTCACACGGCAGGCTTGCGGCAACCACATGTGACGACCCCGTGGATTCCGCTTCGTCCACGGTGAAAGGCGATCTGGCGATCCACAGCGTGAAGTTGATGTATTTCCTCAGCGACCAGCACGGATCAGCTCCAGGCGTGGGCGGCTGGCGGAATAGCCACAACAATACTACAGCTAGAATAAAAGTTACGCCTTCTTTCTTGCCGTGAACATTTGGGCGGCGTTATGCAAATATTTCCACATCGTGACATAGAAATGTGGGGGCGTGTTAGAACGAGCCATTTAGGTAGGCGTGGCTGACTCTTACTTTTATAAAGAATATATCTTTGGATTTGAGATTTAGTCTTTGCAACTTTACCAGATCTTCTTTATGCACCAAGAGCTTGTAACACTACAAAAGAAAGGAAAAATTGAAATCCCATCATATGACCCCTTTAAATATCTATTTATAAGAATCAATGACAGATTTTAAAAAGAAAGATTTATGGTGCCTTAAGCACATTATTACTGTAGCTCTGGCGGTCTGCAGTAATACTCAACAGGCTAACGGCACCACTGTAAATTTGATCTCAAATGTGATTTCCCTCACCAAAGTCTAAATTTAAGACTTTTGTACAACACAAGATCCAAGTGTTCCTCCTGTATAATGTATGGTTTTGTTCTTAAATCAAAAACAGCTTTGTAATGAAACATTAGCATGCTAACTTAGGCACTCTAAGACCACAGGACAACAATGCACACTCAAAGAGGACACGGAAAGCCGTGAGAACACTCTCTTTTGATCTTTTGCTGCAGTCATGCCATGTTGTAATAAATATTATTAGATGGCAACCCAGGATATCCTACTTAGAGCTGTTCATGTCCTCAGAATTGGAATTATGAGTTTTTATGGCAACACTTAACACCAAAATTAATCTGCGTAATTTGAGTAAACAATAGACGAAACCTCAATACAACATATAATGAAAATGTCTTATTAATAACCTTATAGTTTAGTCAGTGGGGCATTAGAACGTTATTCTGTGCTAACTCTGTGCTAGCTACATTAAAATGTATTGTATGTTTTTTTTAATTTACAGATTATTCTTGCATTATCAAGAAATGAACAGTAGTCGCATACATAGGATTTATTAAACAGAAATATTATGAAATAACTGCATTTTATTTCTGAAGCTGTTGCCATTTTAAGTGTTTCCACATGATAAGTTTAAATAAAATTTGCAATAATGAGTTCTACAAGGACATGAACGCTTTTTACAAGTAGTTATCTCATAATTCTGGTAATTCCAACATGGTGTGAACGCAGCGATATTTGAACAGGATACGCATACGGATGTGTGCTTTTGTGTGCATCAAAAAGGTGACATGGTAATATACCATGGAGTATAATATAAATACACTGTACATAAATGATAATCATTCAGTGATATGGTATTTTTAAGAGTACCATTGTAGTACCATCTTTCCTTTAGCCACAAATATGTCAACTATATATAGAATATATCAACGGAAATGTTCCATTTATCTGCATTTTGTAATCTATCCAGGAATATTTAAATATATAATTTATATAGTTCATTTAAGTAGATTTTTCGAAACTATTTGCTACTTTTTAAGTGATGAACACTTTTTGAGGATGAAAAGGATTTAATATCGCTCACTAATAGAATATTTGACAATATTAATTGTCAAATAGCCGATCTTCGCATAGCTCCAGCGGCCACTTTGATGCTCCACCAAACACCTCGATGTTACTGTCGGTCCAGGCCACCACATTCCCAGGTATGTAGGATGAGCAGTTTGACATGGCAATGATATCCGTGGAGCGCAGGACCCGATCCCAGACGTTAAAGTGGCTCAGTTCCCCCACAAAGGCCTGGGTTGCATCAAAGCGCCCCCCTACTACATCCTGTTGAGGCCATAAACGACAGGCCTCGTTAAGACAACAACAATAACCCCTTTTATTCACTCTTAGAGGATGTGCATGCTAACTCTATGACATTGTTTACTGCCTGAGGTCAAGTTTTATTTAAAGTGTAAAGTTCATGAGTCAGTAACACTATTGTGCAGGGATGGCATAATATTAGAGATACAGTGTGACTGTGTACTGTGAGGTCTGGGAATGCAGCAAAAACTGCTGCATCAGCTCTGTTTATGTTCTCACCTGCTCTTGGCCAAGGATAAGGACTCCTCCGGGCTTGATAGGGTGCCAGGGAGCCAGATTTTCTCCTGAGCCCAATCTTTGGCCATCCTGGTAGGCTTCCCAAAGCCCATCCCTAGTAGTCCAAGTGATGCAGACATGGTGCCACCTCCCATCACTCAGCGAGAAAGGTAGCTGTGCCACCTATTTGACAACAGGAGGTATTAAAATAGTTTAGCAATATTATTTTCTTTAATGCACAAAGTGGGATCTTAAGTTTCTTTTTTTCCATACAAGGAATTATACTGCCAAGATGTAAAACAACAAAAAAGCACCATACTAGGAACCAGTTCTTGTGGAGTTATAAAGTAAAGGTATAGTTCTCCCCAAAAACTTCTCATCATTTACTCACCCACATGTCATTCCAAACCTGTGTGACTGTTTTGGTTACCATTGACTTCTATTGTATGGGGGAAAAAATCTAAGAAAGTCATACAGGGTTGGAATGACATGAGGGTGAGTAAATGATGACAGAATTTTAATTTTTAAGTGAACTACGGTTTCAAGTCATTGTACTTTTAACATTTAATCTTCATTTACGCTCTCCAATCTCATCTGCAGTCGTGTTTTTTTTTATTTCCAGGTCACGTGAACTCGATGTTGGTCGTCAATGACGTCAATCCTCATGCAATGCATCTAGACAGTATTAATAACTTTGACACTTTTATGCTGCTTTTCCTTTTTTGAAGTTTGTCAGTATAAATCACCATCTTTTTGTACTATTTTTACAGCTATTTGTTGTAAAAAAGTATGAAATACATTTCTATTGTTTATAAACATACTCATAAGATTTCTTATACATTCATTATGTATCATCTATGTCAATGTAGAAGGTATAAGTTAAATGATGAATAATAATCTGCAGTGTAATAATAATAGTAATAATAATCATCATCAGTGTCCTCATAACATTCAATGCCAAATTTGCATTTCTTACGTTGGTTCCTTACCTTGTCATTAATGAGCAGTTCTATAGGGTTATGGCCCCATTCGATCAGTACAATCTCATTTGCCTGTCCAGGCACTCCATAGGAAAACGGGGTTCCGATGCCAGGGCTCAAACCTGACTTGAGCCACATGCAGATAGTGAAGGCGTACATTTCTGGCAGGCTTTTCTTTACTTGTCCAAAAAGGTAATTTGTGCGAAGAGGAAGAGAGATCTTGAAATTCTCTGGTGATTTAAATCCAGCTCCTCCTAAAGTCAAAAAGTGTGATTATTGCGTCATCTCTTGAATGATGTAGAAATATGCTGATGGACCACAAAACAACTTGATTACCCCCTCTGCACTGGAGGGTAATGAAGTCCCTAACTCTTTTAAATCAAACATTAAGGAAAGTAATGTGGACAGCAGAGTAGATTTTAGTGTAGAAGAAACCAAGAAGTGAACTGTAACACTATTGCGGATAAATATGGGACTATTTTATAAAATTTTGAAGCACATAATTCTAAACAGTTACAAACATTAACAAATAAATGTGGTACAGCACTCCTTAGTGTCATGTACTTGGGAAAGAAGAATGACTAGAGAACATAGGAGTTTTTTATGCAGACCTTTCTCCAGTTCAGAGATCCTGTTCATGAGAGAGTTGAGGGTACTGTCAGTGCGCTGGCGATGAGCGACTGTCTCATTATATAGCTGGGACTTCTCTTCCTCAAGCTCATTGACCTTCACGAGCAGTTGATTTTCCAAGTCCTCCAGTCTACGCTGCAGTAGATTTCTCAGCTCGTTAGGAAAGGAGGCACCAGAGATATTGGCTCGCATTTGCTGTTGCTTTGGAAAGTTAAACAAATAAATGAATAGGTTACTTTTCAAAGCTTCCTAATATATAGCTGACAGAATTGTACAAATGATTTTCTTTGCCTTATAGGACCTATTCCGTTCTGAACACTAAAAGGAAGTAGCCTACAATTCCTTTGTACATATAGGCTATAATCCAGTTAGTTTCTTTTGTACATGTTTCTTTTTAGATGTTTAATGAATATATTTAAATACCCACAAGAATGTCTTGAAGATACACCATGCAGGATAAATTAAAATAAATAATAAAAACATATACATACATTTCTGCTAAGGACAACAATTATTTACTAGGTGGTTAAATGTTTTTTAATGACTACAAATATGTTTAATAAGTTCAATTGCTGATATTTAACTGTAATGGAATGCATACACTGTAAAAAAAAAAAAGCTGTGGTTTCCAAAAAATTACAATATGGCAAGACCACTTCATGTGAAAAAAACAACAACTATATGTATTAGAGTTACCGTTCGCTCCATCATTTCACACATTCAGATTAACACCTGATATTTAAGTGGCACTGACACATTCCAGACATTTGGTCGCTTGGGGCATCGTAAGTAACTTTGGCATTTGTGGTTAAGGGATAGAGACGTACTAACTAATGCGATAATCCCTGTCAATCTTCAACGCCTCCACATAATTACCAAAACAGTCGTGGCAGAGAAACTTCCTGCACAACTGTGATTTTAGTCATTTGATCTGCTTATTTATTCATGTAGAATATGACAAAGCGTCAAACTCCCATAGCTAAAATAAACCCTCTTACCTCTAGATTTTCCAATCGATCTTTCAGACTCTGCATGGTGTCATTTGGCTCTTTAGGCACATCGTCCATTGTGTCCTTGTTCATTTTCCTAAACGTTTCGGAGTCAGACTCACAGCGTGACAGCTTAGACGTCAGCTCTTTAATCGTTTCTAACTGATTGTCAATCGTCTCCTTCTGTTGTAGGATGGTCTCGCGAAGTTGCGTGACGGTGTTTCTCAGTTCCTCCTCCCGGACCGATGCGCTTTGAACAGGCAGAGACTGCACGGGGCAACTACCCTTGTCAATGGGGACTGCGGTACAGAGAAAGCGCTCACCTTTTTCATTTTGTCCATAGACAACTTTTACACACGCCAGTGCATAGATGCACGTGAGTCCTGCGAGCAGATGAAGCATTTTGTAGCGATGTAAAAGGCGCGCGGAGAGGTTAAATCATACGAATGCCAATCTAATACTGTGTTGAATCGCAAAAATGACCTTAAACTACACATAACGAGTAAAACATTTCCATCAGTGGATGATACCCTGCTCTTTGAACACCTGACGCCGCACTTCTCGCTCTAGTAATGCTGCTTACAAGAAGAGCGACACAGTCAACAAATGAACTTCAGTGATTAGATGAATCTGATTGGCTGTAGTATTAACGTCACTGGCTCTTTTAGAGTAGCTATAAAATAAAGTTCCTAATAATGCTCAAATTGATCTTTAGGTTAGTTCACTACAGCCCATATTTATATCAATATCTCCAACAATTCAAATGTCATCTGTTCAATGTGCAATCTTGAAACAGCTGAACAAAGTGGCGTAAATTGACATTAGCCATGACAACCTCATTTATAAATAAGCACACATATCAACAGTAAAAAAATAAAAAATAAAGTTCCTAGCGCTCCAACTTTGACATCTCTAAAATGCCTTTAAATTTATCTTGTCTTCATAAACAGGCTTTAATAAGTTGGTCACTTATACATAATTATCATTTTTCACCACATAGCTACTTTATTTGGAATAATAAAAATATCAGATATAAAAATAAATCTCTTTTTTTTCACAATTGGTTTGATAAAAATATACTTTTAGTCAGTCAACTTTTAGATGATCGTGGTGTCCTTTTTACTTATGAACAATTTATGCAAGAATTTTCTTTTCCTGTCCCCTCAAGAGAATATGCCATTGTGTTTGGTGCAATTCCCTCTTGTATTATACCTTTAGTAAAATCTGGCCCTAAAGGTTCATTCGACTCTCCTCTTTTTGATAACACTAACTTATTTGTTGACCGAAGTCTTCTCAATGCCATGTCAAACAAAGACATCCGTTCAATTATTAACAGATCTCAGATTTCTTTACCTGCTTGTGTGAGTTTTTAGAATAACATTTAGTGATATAGAATGGGAAGAGTTTTGGCTTCTTCGACAAAAATTCTTCTTATCTAATAAAGTTGTTGAAGTCTCTATCAAAATTATCCATAATTGTTATCCGGTAAATTACAAACCTGCTAAATTTAACAATAGTATTTCCCCCAATTGCTCCTTTTGCCTTCAGTCTGAAGAAACAATCAATCATTTATTTTGGGACTGTGCTTATTCTAAAGTGTTCTGGGTTGACTTTTCCAATTTTATTAAAAAATATTTATATCCAAACTTTTGTATAACCCCAAAAATTGTGGTTTTTGGTTACTCCTTGAATTTAGATCCTTCTCAGTGTAAATGTATTATTAATCTATTGCTATATCTTGCTAAATTTTACATTCATAAGTGTACATTTTCAAAGAAAACTCCCTACTTTTTTATTTTCAGGAAAGATTTTGATGTATATGTAAACTCTGTAAGAAACTCTAATAATTCTATTGCATGTAAGACTCTTTCATGGTGTAAATCTTATAAGCTAACATAGTATGCTTTGGAGTATTGTTTGTAACCCTTATTGTCTTTTATTCTTACTTGTCTTTGTATTTGTTGTTCTTCTATTGCATAATAAAAAAATTAAAAATTAAAAATAAAGTTCCTAAAAAAACAAGCAGCCTTAACAATCCAGCACGTTAGCGAGAGAGTTTTTTAACACCTAGTGCTTTGGGAAATAACTAGTCTGTATGATTCTGGATTTTTATTTATAGTAGGGTGCTGTAACACATTTTGTTTCACTGGCTGTATTGATATAATATGCACATATCACTTTGCTATAAATGAGTTAGGCCTACAGTTTAAGACTTATTCTTAAACTGTGTAATTTTTTCAGACAAAAAAAGTACAATTGTTAACAAAATTATTAACATAACATAACAATGACTACCATGCTCCATCACTACCCATTGGAAACTAATATAAAAGAAATACATAAAACACTCACATAACAGACAGTGTGAGTGTGTGTGTGTGTGTTAGTCGTTTCACATTTGAAGTACATTAGAAATATAGTCTCACAGCAGAAATTGGAAAGTAGTGTTACAAACCCTCCACATATGCTTAAACATGATATTTCTAGTTTACTTAAACATTTAGCTGAAAAGCTTGTGTGGATATTATATAAAAATTATATCGCAAATTACAAGGTAAAACAAATACAGATTATACTGGTTCTGTGATTTAAGAACACGCAAATCAAATGTTACTTTCTTACCTCAAGATTAGTTTTTTAAACTGTACTTTTTTTATTTATTTATTTATTACAGATACAGCTTCTACTGTCTGGTCAGGTGAGTGGTGGAGGTCATGTATGATTGCATCCCTGCTCAGATCTAAATAATTAACATGACTTTAAACTGAACACTCTCTGGTGTACTCTATAGCTTACGTAACTACGTATGTGGACAAGATGAAGTTAAATGAGATTTAGATTAGTCTGACAGGTCTCCACAAGAGGTCACGTGCCATCTGCAGTAAAATGGAAATCAAAACAGCCAGTGCTGCATTTTAGGCTTAGTAAGCTTATTCACACTGCTGTGAGCCGTCGACAATTTATAGTTTTAGCCAGGTTAATCAATGCTCAGGTCAGTTTTAAACTATTTGAAATGTCTTATAGCTTCAAATTTTTAAAAACAAATAGTTCTAGTTATAAATAATAGAAACAGAACTAGAAAATATAAATAGAAGAAAAAATATCAACGCTGGTTTACGTAACTAAAAGTGGTGTGTCTTTGGACCAGGGCAGAGATTTCACAGGATCATTACCAGATTGTGGCCATTCACCAGAGCTAGCCACTGCAGAGAAAACTGATGCCGGGATCAGCACAAGTGTATTGCTGAGCTTGGCAGAACTTTGACACCTCCTCCCCACTGCTGGGAAGAACGCACTGTCAAAGGGACAACACACAATCAACAGTAGAATGTGTCCTTTTAAAAATAGAACAGTAGAATGTGATCCAAATGTTCATACAAACCCAATTCCAAAAAAGTTGGGACACTGTACAAATTGTGAATAAAAACAGAATGCAATGATTTCAAATTTCAGAAAAACTTATGTTTTATTCACAATAGAATATAGATACATATCAAATGTTGAAAGTGAGACATTTTGATATGTCATGCCAAATATTGGCTCATTTGGATTTCATGAGAGCTACACATTTAAAAAAAGTTGGGACAGGTAGCAATAAAAGGCCGGAAAAGTTAAATCTACATATAAGGAACAGCTGGAGGACCAAATTGCAACTTATTAGGTCAATTGGCAAAAACATGATTGGGTATAAAAAGAGCCCCTCAGAGTGGCAGTGTCTCTCAGAAGTCAAGATGGGCAGAGGATCACCAATTCCCCCAATGCTGCGGCGAAAAATAGTGGAGCAATATCAGGAAGGAGTTTCTCAGAGAAAAATTGCAAAGAGTTTGTAGTTATCATCCTCTACAGTGCATAATATATTCCAAAGATTCAGAGAATCTGGAACAATCTCTGTGCGTAAGGGTCAAGGCGGGAAAACCATACTGGATGCCCGTGATATTCAGGCCCTTAGACGGCACTGCATCACAAACAGGAATGCTACTGTAATGGAAATCAAAACATGGGCCCAGGAATACTTCCAGAAAACATTGTCAATGAACACAATCCACCGTGCCATTCGCCGTCGCCGGCTAAAACTCTATAGGTCAAAAAAGAAGCCATATATAAACATGATCCAGAAGCGCAGGCGTTTCTCTGACCAAGGCTAATTTAAAATGGACTGTGGCAAAGTGGAAAAAATTTGAAGTTCTTTTTGGAAAACAGGGACGCCATGTCATCCGGACTAAAGAGGAAAAGGACAACCCAAGTTGTTATCAGCGCTAAGTTCAGAAGCCTGCATCTCTGATGGTATGGGGCTGCATGAGTGCGTGTGGCATGGGCAGCTTACACATCTGGAAAGGCACCATCAATGCTGAAAGGTATATCCAAGTTCTAGAACAACATATGCTCCCATCAAGACGTCGTCTCTTTCAGGGAAGACCTTGCATTTTCCAACATGACAATGCCAGACCACATACTGCATCAATTACAACATCATGGCTGCGTAGAAGGATCCGGGTACTGAAATGGCCAGCCTGCAGTCCAGATCTTTCAACCATAGAAACATTGGCGCATCATTAAGAGGAAGATGCGACAAAGAAGACCAAAGACAGTTGAGCAACTAGAAGCCTGTATTAGACAAGAATGGGACAACGTTCCTATACCTAAACTTGAGCAACTTGTCTCCTCAGTCCCCAGACGTTTGCAGACTGTTATAAAAAGATAGAGGGGATGCCACACAGTGGTAAACATGGCCTTGTCCCAACTTTTTTGAGATGTGTTGATGCCATGAAATTTAAAATCAACTTATTTTTCCCTTAAAATGATACATTTTCTTAGTTTAAACATTTGATATGTCATCTGTTGTATTCTGAATAAAATATTGAAATTTGAAACTTCCACATCATTGCATTCTGTTTTTATTCACAATTTGTACAGTGTCCCAACTTTTTGGGAATCGGGTTTGTACTTGACAATCACACTGTTGGAAAAAAAGGTTAAATTTGGCAGATGTGGATACAAGAACTTTACATTAAAATGTAGGTTTGGTTGTAAGGCATGAACTTAAATTTACAGTAAACCTATATGTGACCCTGGACCACAAGTCTTAAGTCACTGAGGTATATTTGTAGCAATAGCCAAAAATACATTGTATGGGTCAAAATCGATTTTTCTTTATGCCAAAAAGTATTAGGATATTAAGTAAAGATCATGTTCCATGAAGAAATTTTGTAAATTTCCTACCGTAAGTATATCAACTTAATTTGATTAGTAATATGCATTGCTAAGAACTTCATTTGGACAACTTTAAAGGCGATTTTCTCAATATTTTGATTTTTTTGCACCCTCAGGTTTTCAAATATAAGTATCTCTGCCAAATATTGTCCTAACAAACCATACATCAATGGAAAGCTTATGTATTCAGCTTTCAGGTGATGTACAAGTCTACATTGTTTAAAGTTGACCCTTATGACTGGTTTTGTGGTCCAGGGTCACATATTTCATTAATTGATACTAAACTACTGAAGTATTATAATGACTAAATATGGTTAAGACTAAAATACTAAAATCTGTTTTTAAACTTTATAATAACTGACACCCACCATACCAATACGAAGATGCATGATGTCAAGCACACAAATACAAACACCATCATGCTAACACATGGCGCAAAAATAAACATGAATTTAACAGTAACACTTTACAATAAGGTTCCATTTGTTAACATTAGTTAGCTACATTAATTAGCATGAACTGACAATGAAAAATACTTCTAAATCATTTATTAATCTTAGTTAATGTTAATTCCAAAATTTACTAATGCATTATTAAAATTTAAAGTTGTGTCTGTTAATATTAATGGACCTGAGCTGAACTAACAGTGAATATTTGTATATTTTTTATTAACTTACGTTAACAAATAATTAAAAATACTGTAACAAATATATTGCTTGTTGTTAGGTTAATATTAGTTATTGCATTAACTAGCGTTAACCAGTGGCACTTAACTAGCATTAACCATTAGCACTTGGCACTATTGTAAAGTGTTACAATTTAACAAGATAAGATGTAACATAAAACATAAAATGTATATATCTGATAACAAAAGCTTTCAAAAGAAACAAAGTTATTTCAATGAAAACTCGTCAAATGTGAAAGGTCATGAGGAATTCTGGAATTTTCATTTATGTTTTTTTTTTACACTGTAAATTTTTCGTTCTTTTTCAGTTCCAAAAACTGTACAGTGTTTCATTTATTGTTAACCAATTAATGGATTTTCACTGTAGCATTTTCACAGTCTTTTACAGTTAAAATGGTAGAGACCTTCTTAAGTGGCATATAATGGAAATAATATAAAAGCCAGTCAAAAAAGAGAATGTTATTAATGTTGAGATCATCTGTGCATATTCTTAGAGTGATGTAAGGTATAATGGGCCACTAGCAATGCCAATGTCATTAGTTCTATTCCCGGGAATTCATGAACTGATACAATGTAGAGCACCCTGAATTCAGTGAGATTTGTAAAATGTCCTACTAAGTTTATCTATGGAAATGAATTTTGTTAGATTTGGACAACAAGATTTTGATTTTGTCAGATTTGGATTTTGTTAATAGTAAAACAGTCCTGATCCTGGATGCTCTACAATACTGCAGAAAAATGCTGATGACGAAATTTATGTCAAACACACTGTGCACATACCCTAATGCATAGAAAATAAACTATAGCCGACTTTGGGCTTTAGTGCAACTGATTTCTAATTGGAAATAGGTGGATTACAGGTTCATGGGGAATGACTTTTCTGTCATGATGCACTAGAAGTGTGGCATGGATTACAGCATGTGTTTACTGCAGTGCTTTGCCCGTTAGCTGCAAGAAATACAGCACACCCAGTCCAGTACCAGAATCAGAATTTCACAGATTATTCACTGAACAAACTCACGGAATGCATTAGAGCGGATACTAAATCAATCAGTGACTCACTTACTGCAAGTTACATTATCATCATTTCTTTAATATATCCATGCTCTAACTTGCAGTGCTACCAAGAATACAATAATATATTTTGTCTTTATTTGTATATAACAATTGGCTTATGAGGCCTGTTTGCTCTAAAAAATAATATATTATCTTTTTACCTGTATGCCTCACAGTCATGCTTTGTTTAAGGTTATCATGAAAGCGAACAAATTTATTTTCTTTTCTTTCCTTTCTTTTTTCATATTTCGCTCAAAAAAGTTTTTGGTGGGTCTCAAGATTGATTATACCTCTCTGGGTGATCCCACAATGAAAAGGTTTGGGAACCTTTGGGAACTCTTCTAGTGGACAAGTTTCAACTCATCAGATCATTAGCAGAGTGCACATGAACTAAACTGGACTTATTAAGTAAGGGACACATCCAAATTGTGCAGTGCTGAGGGCTCTCCATAGGACCACTGCTCTAGATGATTTACTCAGAACAGAAGAAGTCTGATATCACACAAATACACTGTACAAAAATACAACTGATGAAGTATAATCAATAAAAACATTAGTCATTGCCCATGAATAGAGCACTTATGACTAATAACATCTCATACAAGTGTGTTTATGAGAGATGTAAAAGCCAGTGAATAAACAAGGCCTTTCACAAAACATATCGAAATGAGTTGATGCACTCTGCAGAGAAAATGTTGTCCAGATATTATACTATGGGCCTGATACCCTACACTCATTAAACTGAAAAGATGAGAGCTCTGTTTACAGCAGAAACACATTTGTGTTGTGAACCTGTGACCCTCTTTACAACAGAATGTGAGTCAGTGAACATCTCTGTGCCCTCACAGCCTCACCTGAGAATATTCTAAATTGCCATGGTTTTTTAATCTCTGTCTTTACATCAGAAACTGACAATTAAGGATGCTGTGGTCTTTTTAAAATGAATACAAATCTGTTTCTAAACGCAAGATATATTGTGAGTGAGGGGATTAATCCATGCAAGTTTACTTTTAAAATATTAGTTTGGACTCATCTTTTTAATCAAAAGTGTCTCGATTTTTTTATCAAAAAAAAGGCGTTTCACCAGATGTATGTGGTTCAAAAAAACCATACTTCTGTTTAATCACTTATGACTTTAAATTAGACTGGTGTACAAAACAATCATCCTAGTTCCCTTTTTTCTAAAACAGAGTGGCTAAGAACGGACACCCACCCGGAAAGGGACTCTACTAACAAACTATGATCACACGTTTACACCAGCTTTTTTATTTTTGCCATTTTTTAAAGTGTACATGTACAGCCCTATACTTTGTTTTATTACCTTGGCATTAAATTACCGAAAACTGGTTAACGCTGGTGTGTGAGTGTTTCTTATACAACGGCTGAGGGAGTGACAACAAATTTGACATATTTATTTTTTCTGACCAAACCCGGAAATGTAAAAAGGGTTCATTTTCATTACTTTATTGCATTACATTGCAACTTTTCTTTTTTCAGTTGATGTAAAACTATCACATGAATCTGTTCCTCCCTTTATGCTCCCAGCCCAGCAGAGGGCCTATTGAAATGATAATGTAACCTTTCACCATCTGGGCTGTTGAAGCTCTACCAGGATTACATCTGATACCACTGCTGGAATTGTATTTAAATTAGTATAAATGGAAATAGACAGATATTTCAAAATGACACAAAACTTTAAAAAATAATAATACAAAAGTTGACATTCATTACATCAAATAATTAGTCTCAACATGCTGTATACCGCTTTCATTGTCATGTAATTTATAGATAGGCTAGTAACATATCTGACTGTCATCATTAGCCTACATTACATGAGAAAATATTAAACCAAGTGCCATTTATCAAAATGAAAGTATGACAGTACACTTTTCATGGAAAATTTGTTTGATATTTCGTTGTCTCTTCCACGAAATTCGTATGTTTTATATGTTGTCCTTTTGTGATTAATAGGTCTAAGTTACACAATAAATTTCGATGAGAATCCAGCTTTTCTGTCACCTACTTCTAATAAAAGTGGTCACATATGTACTTGCATGTTATTTGTCATTTGAATTAGGCTATTTACTCAGCATCCTTATTATTATCACAATCATTATGGATCCAGTAAAAAGCGCACATCAATGCAGCTGATCTATGAAGCATATTTGTGTCGTTTATACATTAGTGTTAGGCCTATTTGTAAACCTGATCCAACACAAACGTTGGGGGAAAATATAAACAAATGTAGTATTTATAAATCGCGCTAAATCGATTATTAAAATACTATGTTGTATACTGGGGTGCAATAAAGTTACATTAAACGCTTTATAAACAAGCTTAAATGAAAACTGTAAAGACCATCGTTTTCGATGGTCTTCGCACGCCTGCGCTCTCTTGGTATCCGTCCGCGTGGAACTATATTGCTGTCTAAATGTGAAAATCACTGCTTAGGACACAGCACGGGCACCCAATTTCACTGGAGAAAGACTAGTATAAAAGCATAAAATCAGCAGGTTACGGTTTACAAGGTATAACTATTTATACAATTAGCAAACAACACAACGGCGGACTGATTTCAGCCCTTTCCACTCAATTTCATTCGGTGTAGCGGAAGTTCATTTACAACTCCTTCCGGTCCCCTTGCTGGTAAGTTGATGCTGTATTTTTGCGAGTGATTTTGTAATTTATATGCATAATGAGTGCAGAAGTTCCTTGTTAGCTTTTTTGTGTGAAAGACAACAGCCTTAGACATGTGCACTAATTGAGGTAAAAAGTGCAACTCTTGAGTTCTGCATGTGAATAATGACATGGTGTGTGTTAGCAGCCGGCTAGTCAGTTAGCGACTGTAGGCTCTTCTGTGAATGGCCTGGTCTGCTGCCAGCTTACGCGATACTGTTACAAACACACGTAAATCCTTTTCTAAGGCTCTGTGTTAAAGGCAGCTTTGTGATAGAGGGCTTCATTTAGGTTTTAATATTAGCACTTTGGTTTGAGCGCATCATGTCATGGCAATGAGCGGGACTGCAGTAGGCGTGCGTGCTGTTGCAGTTTGGCGCGCCCACCGCTTCCCTAAACTAGACGTGAACTTCTAAAACTGTCTGCTTTAAACACTTTGTAAGTAATTGTGCCGGGTGCGATTTTATTTGTGATTATTCTTGTTGTGTGCAATTGACATTTGGTGTAAATGCAATGGCAAGTCACGTTTATATGTATAGCGCTTTATGCAAAACAGATTTGACATGTAATATAATGTAAATACCATGTTACGTGAATATGGTTATAAATCAGTACCACTGCATCTGTCAAAATACCATGGTAGTACCATCTGATACGATACTGTACATGTTTGTGAAAGGCTGAACACTAATATTGACGTTTCCCCTTATGGTTACTCTCCTGCAGATGACATGAACTTCTATTGAGACGAGCGCAGACACTAGTCTGCCCTTATTCAGTGCAATCCTGTCTGTCCCGGCCGCCACCATGTCTTTCGTGCCCACCCCAAGCCCCACTGTGGTGGATCAGACCACGCTTATGAAGAAATACCTGCAGTTTGTGGCGGCGCTCACTGACAACAACACACGTGAGTGTATTCCATTCAACTAAAAAGTTGCACTGTTAGTTGAAAGCGTTGTCTCTGCTTACTGGTGTCTTTCTCTTTCCTTTAAACATCAGCGGATGAGACCAAACTGAAAATGATGCAGGAAGTCAGTGAGAATTTTGAGGTGAGCCCTTATATTTTGCTTATTAAAAAACTTGAAATGAAAGATGCTTCCTCATTAATTCATGTTAATCCTATTCCACAGAATGTCACATCCTCGCCACAGTATTCTACTTTCTTGGAGCACATCATCCCTCGTTTCCTAACGTTTCTGCAGGATGGAGAAGTGCAGTTCCTTCAAGAGAAACCAACACAGGTGTGCTTTAGTAAAAATCATATTGCATATTGTCTTTATTAAGGCCTCATTCCGGACATTTAAATAAACATGAGGTGTCTTTAACTCTTTTTATAGCAATTAAGAAAACTTGTCCTGGAGATCATCCACCGAATCCCAACTAATGAACATCTCCGGACTCATGCCAAGAACATCCTTTCTGTCATGTTCCGCTTCCTTGAGGTCAGCTTTCTTTACCTGAATGCCAAGCCTATTCTAATGTAAAGAGCCAATAAAATAGCTTTAGAATTCTCATTTTATAGAGCACTTTTGGACAAATATTTGTATATGTAACTACATGCAAGAGGGACAGCAGAGACACAATGATGAGAGCGATGTACTTTAGTCCAGTGAATGGTACTGTGTAAGATTGTGTGTGTGTGTGAACTGTAAAGTACTAATGAGCCTGGGCGCTGAAAGTAACACTGATCTAAGTGTCCAAATGCTGATCTGTGTAAATTCTTACTTGATCGATTTGTCTTAACAACAAACAAAAAAATAGTGGTTATATAAGGGGAATAAATTACATGAAAATAGAAAACAGTTCTTTTAAGTTTCTTACAAAGGAATCAGCAGGTATATTAAATAATTTATTTTACAAATGTAATGCATCATCTTGTGAGTGTGTGTATATTTTATGTTTGAATAATAGCTCTTTGCTTCTGTGCTTCATCATTTAGATTGAAAGTGAGGAGAATGTGCTCATTTGTTTACGGATCATCATTGAACTGCATAAACAATTTCGCCCGCTGATCTCTCAAGAGGTGAGTTGCAGCCTTCTGGCACTCTGTGATGTTGACTAGCATTTACGTTTCCTATGTTTCAGTAAATGTTATTAACTAACATCTTCCTTCCAACTCTTACAGATTCATCATTTTTTGGACTTTGTGAAGCAAATTTACAAAGAACTGCCTAAAGTAGTGGTAAGGTGTTTTCACAAAAAATGGGTTTAAAGTATACGTTTGTGTTAAAAGTATGTGTTTTCTGAACCTATGTCTCTGTCTGTCAGACGAGGTACTTTGAGAATCCTCAGGTTATAGCAGAAAACACTGTGCCTTCTCCAGAAATGGTGGGCATGATCACCTCAGTATTGGTGAAGACCGCACCGGAGCGTGAGGACAGCGAGACCCGGACGGTCAGTACCAACTCCAGCACCTGTGCAAAATCCTCATTAGCTGAGTAGTTTTGACAAATATGATCAGCAGGAACACAATGATGAGAGCGATGTGCTTTAGTCCAGAGAATGGTACTGCGTGTAAGATTGTGTGTCTGCATGTGTGTTTGTGTGTGAGTGATCTGTAAAGTACCAATAAGCCTGGATGCTGAAAGTAAAACTGATAAGATCTGAGTGTCCAAATGCTGATCTGTGTGTCTTAATGAATAAAATCTGGCAATATTCTAGTAGTAGTTGTAGCTTAATGTTATTATGGTATAATTCTTTGATCTTGTTAACACAGTCATGAGTAACACCTGTATTGCATGATCTGATCACAGTTGATCAGCCGCTTTACACATGGTAGTAGCACATCAGTGTGTAAATGTATATTGCTAAAGCAGAAAAACATTATTTTTCCAATTTATTCAGTTGGATGGTTCTTTTTTATTTAAAACTTGCTCATAAATGGCAAAACCCTATTTTGTGCAGTGATTGACAGGCAGGTAAGTGGTTTTTCACTGCTGTCTTGGATACATTAAGATGGTTAGCGTTTACTGTGACCACCACAATATGTTACCCTGGACCACAAAACCAGTCTTAAGTGTCAATTTTTTCAAAAGATGTATGGTTTGTTAGGATAGGACAATATTTGACCGAGATACAACTATTTGAAAATCTGGAATCTGAGGGTGCAAAAAAATCTAAATACTGAGAAAATTACCTTTAAAGTTGTCCAAATGAAGTTCTTAGCAATGCATATTACTAATCAAAAATTAAGTTTTGATATATTTACGGTAGGACATTTACAAAATATCTTCATGGAACATTATCTTTACTTAATATCCTAATGATTTTTGGCATAAAATAAAAATCTATAATTTTGAATCATACAATGTATTTTTGGCCATTGCTACAAATATACCCCAGCGACTTAAGTTTTGTGCTCCAGGGATCACATATGTGCATTCAGTCCCAAAACTTTTATTTTTTTTGTCCTCTTTGTGGGCTGTTTACTTTCCAAGAGTTTTCCAATGCAAATTACATTTACTTAATGTAGACACTAGAGGGCACCCAATTCCTGCTTATGCTCATTCTTGCTTAAGAGTTGCTGAAATGCAGTTGCTTATAGTTTTTTTTTTTTTTTTTTTTTTTTTTTTTTTTTAAATGTCACACAAAAAGCAAATCCATATGGGTGCCAAAACAAAAAGTTTTATGGTGACAACTTGTTCAATCTCTCAGTGGCCTCATCCATCTCCTCTTTGTCGTCCAGCATACCATAAATCCCACGGGGGATCGCTGTCACTCAAAGTGTTGGCAGAGCTGCCCATCATCGTTGTACTCATGTATCAGGTGAGAGCCCATAAAAACACTCATTCAGTATTGACTTTATGCCAGCCATCCTCTTTTTAAAAGGACACGTCCCTCATTTAGACATTTGGCTCGTTTATAAAAGGTGCCGTCAATCAACTGAAACCCATACTTTATAGCTAAATCCATTGTTTTCTCAAACCTGCCACTCTTAGCAAAATGATTGTTGTGATTAGATGTTTTTGCCTTTGTCATTATGAGTTTTAATTGTAAAGGCAATCAGTTTTGAGTCAGAAAATGACAGTCCGCAGCTGTTAGGAAGCTACGATCAAACAAAACACAGCTTTTGTTTCACCTTCTCTGCATGTTATCATTATACATTTGACCAGCAGGTGTGCTTCTTTTTTTTCGGCTTAAAATATAGCAGCCACAAATATCACGATACTGCTTTCAGAAGTATGGCATGAAAATTTTCTCAAATCCTCAGGGTTTATGATTCGTTTTTAAAATTATTGTATTTATTGGTGGAATTTGCCTTTGAGTCAGACTCTAAAGTTCTGTTTTGAATCCATGAATCTTATAAATGGTGTAAAATGTTATGCAACAATGTTTCAAGCAGGGGTCTACTTTCTGTCTGTTGCCCCGCTGTTATTTGATGCACTAATTGCTTTCCTGTATGGCATTTTTCCTAGCTGTACAAACTGAGCATTCACAACGTGGTGTCGGATTTTGTGCCTCTTATCATGAACACCATCATGCTGCAGGTGTCTCCGCAGGCTCGGTCAGTGAACTCTTGCGTCTCGTTGAGCGGGTGGTATCACATCACCGCTAATGCATTTCATAGATGCAGTTTAACACATAGTGACATTTAATGCTTTTCCTGGTTTCTGCCCGTGACAGGCAACACAAACTGTTCAACAAGGAGCTGTATGCAGATTTTATCGCCGCACAGATCAAGACCTTGTCATTCCTCGCTTACATTATCCGGATCTACCAGGTAGCGTGGCATCATAGCTCAACCACCTGTTTATTAAACTTTTCTAAACTTGTTTTAATACTCATGCAGTGACTAATGTGGCAATGTGAAACGTTGTGTGTCAGGACTTGGTTGGGAAGTACTCCCAGCAGATGGTGAAGGGCATGCTGCAGCTGCTGTCTAACTGCCCCCCTGAGACTGCTCACCTGCGGAAAGAGCTCCTGATCGCTGCCAAGCACATCCTCACCACCGATCTACGCAGCCGTGAGTCATCCACTGCTAAACACTTTGCAGATTGTTGGCAGATATTCCCAAATAAGATATGCAAAGCGTTCGCTATTGTAGGAGCGCTCGCATCTGGTGTTAATTATCATGGGGTACCGCTTTGATATGTAACGGCTGCATTCTCTTTGAGCTTCACCTCTCAATCAATAGCATTTGAGAGAGGAATCTGATACACTCTTCTAAATCATTAATCCTGTAGAGAAGGTTAAATGAATCGATGAGAAACCCTGACTGTTGAGCTCTGGCATTGATGTATCTCATGGTTCATAGGCCCCTGAGCTGTTTCGGTGGGCTTCAGAGCCTGCGATGGCATCTGATAAAGTCTGTTTGTGTTGCAGAATTCGTTCCATGCATGGACAAGCTTTTCGACGAGTCAATACTCATTGGCTCAGGATACACTGCGAGAGAGACGCTGAGGTAAGAATGCAGATTAACCATCTCTAAACCAATATTATGTTTCAAGTATAAGCAGTCTGTGCAATTTTGCAGGGCACACATTTAACCCTCAAAGCCTAGTAAGCTGCCTACCTAGGCAGCATTGCAAGGCATTGCAGATCCGCTCATGAGGCTAAGTGTCTTTTTAAAAAGTAGGGAGCACAGTTATGACTCATTTTGGCCAAATTCTAAGGTAGGATACATGCTGTGCTCTGCAGAGAAGGCAATCCCAAAATGCATTTCAACAAGCAAATTAAAAAAGTATGTTGGCAAATAATATGCTTTTTTTTTTAAACCACTTACAACATAAAATCCAAATGCACAAAGCTCGGCACTTTCAACAATAGAAGGATACATGCATTGAGAAAAGAGAGAGGAAATAATAAATTAATAAAACCAAATTTATAAGACTGGCGCATAATGATATACCATTCCTCAAAGTATTACAATTATATTATCAAGATATAGAGTCCAGATATTTTGAAAAGATTCCGTTGACGAATGGCAAAGCGATATGTTGATTATAAATTAACATGTATTTATTATTGAAATTGTAATATTAGAGATGTTTATTAAAAATATCAGCTGATAGATATAAGCTGATAATTATTTTCGTGTTATGGATGGAATTATTAATTAAATCAGTTGTTTTAAATGCTACAAGTGATTTACAGTGGCATGATGATGATGGCAAAGGTAAATGTAAAAACAGAGAACATAAGCATACACAAATTAAATGTCCAGTCTCGTCCAATATGATAACTAAAAATAAATCCGATAACAGCTGGTAATCAATGGTGATACTGACACATCGTTTCATTCATTTAAGCAGAATATAATGTTAATTTGGGTTTGAGTCGTTCGTTCATCACGTGACAGTCTCATTGGTATAAGGCTATGCAGTCTGTGCCGGAAACAGAAATGAAGACTCAGAAGATGAACTAATCATTTCTGTATCTTGTACAGAACCTATAAGATGTTGCACATGTGCGGTCAACACAGAATGAACGAATCACTCTCTGTGACAACTCACCGTTCCTGTCATATTAAAGATTTGTTCAAAATGAACAAATCGTTCAAGAACGACCCATCACTATCATGCATCCTCTTGAAAAATTAAGTCTATGTCCAGTATTTAAGCGTGCTTTTTGTTCTTAACAAAACATTAAAACTATTAAGCAACATATTGTTAGCTTGGCAAACAAAAATGTTGTTCGAGAGCATCTTTTTATGGTAGAGGGTTAGGGCTGGGCTTCTGGTAAGATATGAGTTGTTTACGATATTATCGCTACTGTTTCTTTATATGTACTTCGGATGAGGTCTACTGACCCGTTTATATCGATATACAGTAGTTTGATACAAGCTCATCTGAAAATATAGCGGAGGACACAGACTGAGCTGCTGCGGAGAAAGTGCATAATCCAATTTGTTCTAAACATGTGACAAGCTTCATATTATGGCCTTTAAAAACTGGTAAGACATAGTTTATAGTTTGGTTTCGCATATTAATTTAAGCGGCTCAGCCCATCATTTGCTCTGACTGAAAGGCTGCGTGTGCCGCTGACAGAGACACACGGCTACTCACGCTGTTTAATGTGTTTGAGATGTGCTGTCTTCCTGAATGCATAACTTACATTTCACATGTTTAGTCTCCATCTGTAAATGTTAGAAAGCCATGGAAATATTTCCATTTTTCTGTCAGAAGTGCATGAGCCTTCTGCTTTGGGATTCTCCGCTAAACTTCACAGACTTCAGTGAACGAGCGCCACTGCGCGCCAAACAGACCGAGCTCAATTAAATAGGAGTGCAATAATTCTGACTAAAATATACATTTCGCTGAAATAATGTGACATGTAGAATTTTAAACCTACAAATAAGTCTATTTTATGATGGCACTGACTGTAAAGTGACTAATGGGGTAATCAAAATAACCTAACACAACTCTGTGCTTTTGTTCTAATTTATTTTCAGTTTATTTATTCATTTTTAGTTTATTGTGAATTTAACTTCCACTTTAAAAGCCTATTTTTGTTTTTAGATTGCAATGTTACAATGTTAGAATGAAATGTGATTTTATGTGACATAATATAAAGGCTTACATGGTTACGTTCACTTTATTTGTTTTCATAGCCTTTAATATGTATTGTTTTGTTGTTGGACAACATTGGGCGGTAAGTGAAATATATATATTAAATAAAAAAAATTTAAAATCCAAATAGAAAAACGAAAATACCGAGATATATACACCGTATATAGCAAATCAGCCAAAAAATACCAAGATATAAATTTTTGCCCATACCGCCCAGCCAGTAGTAGGGTTACAACGGCTAAGACCAAGTCACTTATAAGGTCGATTTGTATTATTAGCGGGTTGTCTCTTGAGGACGTGATGATTATAGTACAGCAGGGTAGCTGACTAGGTTTTGGGTGAACCAGCCCTTAATTATAAAGTTTCTGTTATTGTCATTTTTCAGCTGTGTGGACTAGAGGCCACCAGAATTCTGTTTCCGTTCCCAAGTTTCTTTGGAGCCAAAAAAAGTTAGAGTTACATACAAGGTCAACATATGCAAGACTATGATTGTTAATGTTCGCGTGATATAGCTGAGTTGACACGACGACACTGGGCAAAAACTGTGGTCCAGGGGACCATGTTCGTCGAAGTGTGCAGGATGTAGCCCATGGCACCCACACGGATGATACTGGCTCGCCTGACCCCATAGATGTCATGCCTGCCAAACAAGACACGCCCTCTTTCTATACACAGGACACGGTATTCCATCAGCCTTCAGCACAAGAATTTGGCCAGCGACTCAAAATTCTGTCAAAAGCCAATTAGTGCGTTTAGTTACTGAAAACGTTTGCCTGGAAATCCCCCTGGAGAGTATGACCCAAGATATTATTATAAGCGCGAAGGGGGGGCTGAGGCTTATTTGTAATCTTTGAGGGTTGGTGTTTGAGCAAAGTTCAGGCTGGGGATTCACACAACAAGAGCAGGTGTGTGTAAAAAAGTCAATAGCACTATAAATGAAAATAAAAATGAGGCAGTCATTAATATTGTTTAACGTTTGGGGTCAGTAAGCTTTTGAAATAATGTTTTCTTCAGCAAAAATGCATTAAATTGATCAAAAGTGTCAGGTAAAAGCCTTATATTGTTACAGAAGACTTATGTTTCAAATAAATGTTCTTTTGAACATTTTCAACTGTGAAAATGCTAAAAATCTTTTGAATGGTAGTGTACCTGTGTGCCTGAGCAAATCTAGTTAAACATGGCCGTTTTGGTGAAGGGTTAAACAGTCACTTGTGTCTCATGCAAACAGTCAGGCCAGTATTGGAGTGAACCATGATTATCGAAATGCGTTCGAGAATCGTTGAAATTGTACTAATATTGGTATCAACTGTTGAAGTTTCAGTTTTGTCACAACCCTAAAGGTGATGATACAAGGGGCAACTTTTTTGAGCAATGTTGCTTGGGCACAACCAATTTCAATCTGGATACTTTAGATCGGTCGTGTGTCTCACCTGGTTGCCCGTTGACAGCAACATTGCTCAAAAAGTTGCCCCGTGTATCATCACCTTAACAGAACTCCTCTAGAAAGCTTAGATTATGTTGTCTAACAGTGAGTCTCTTGATGTTTCAGGCCCTTGGCATACAGCACACTAGCAGACTTGGTGCACCATGTTAGACAGAACCTCCCGTTGACGGACCTCTCCCTGGCTGTGCAACTGTTCGCTAAGAATATTGACGATGAGTCCCTCCCCAGCAGTATCCAAACCATGTCCTGTAAGCTGTTGCTAAACCTTGTAGACTGCATCCGATCAAAGAGCGAACAGGAGAACGGAAACGGCAGAGACATTCTCATGAGAATGCTGGAGGTGAGGTAGACGTTGTGATTGTAATAACAATGGGCTACAAGATGCCACTGACTGGCCATATGTAAATGCATTTGTAAAGCACAAAAATATTGGTCTGACATTATATGATTTCTATATTCTCAGGTGTTTGTGTTGAAGTTCCACACCATTGCACGGTACCAGCTGGTATCTATCTTTAAGAAGTGCAAGCCCCAATCAGAGATGGGTGTGGTGGACACAGGGGCATTACCAGGAGTCCCAGCCACCCCTACTGTAACTACACCCGCCTTACCTCCACCTGCACCCCCAACACCTGTCACCCCTGCACCACCACCGGCCACACCTTTTGATAGACCTGGGGACAAGGAGGACAAACAGACCTTCCAGGTGTCCGACTGTCGCAGTCTGGTGAAGACTCTTGTGTGTGGAGTGAAAACTATCACATGGGGCATCACTTCTTGTAAAGCTCCTGGAGGTGAGATGGATGAACTTTTACTTGGCTTTAGATTGGGCCAAATCATTTAATGTTAGTTCTGTTTAACATTTTCTTTTTGTCTGGTCTGTTGACGTTTATGAAGACTGTCAAAGACACTATTAAAGGGATACCCTCTGTAGCATCCCCATTGAGTATTCGCACCTTGGTAATTAGGGGGTCAGGCCATCCCGATATACAGTTTAATTTCCGGGCCGATTAAGTTTTCCTGTTTGGCTGATGCTTTCGAGGTGGGACTTTTATTTTGACGGCGCTGAGAACAGCACACTGCAAGCACACAGTGCATTAGTCATTTCCCTCTTGGTGTCTGGCTAAGTGGTCGTTCAGTTCTGTCTAATATGGATTATCTAATACGTATGTCTAATAATCAGATAGAACGGTTAAACAAAGGAATTAAAATGTATACAAAAAGTATTGTAACGATTGCTTTTATATTATTAGTATTTAAACATTATAATACTTTCTTGTTTGTCGTCAGCATTCAGCAAATATACGCATTTATATAATTTAAACAAATCTTTGAATGTCTAATAAACATCTAATTTCAAAAACCTTGCAAACTTAGTCGGGTCCAGTTGTGAGATCTTGTGAAGTGTGCATTTGTATACTGCATGATCGCATGTTCTCTGCGGGGACGGTCAATCCGTGAGAAATTGAATGGGGAAGGCGGAGAGTTCAGGCTTCACTGGAAGACGCGGTGTGCTGACAAACTTTACAATCGTGATTTAGAATTATGCTGTGGCTCTGCATTTGCTCCCGTTCGGATTCATGTCAATTTGCACTGTGTGATGTAGGTATAAAAAATGAGTGTCTCCCTTGACTTTATGTTGACCAAAAACATTATAGATTATGCACACAACTTCAGAATAATGAGAGTGCCCTGTTGGTTCCGTGTACTCTTTTGTGAAAAATACGATTTGTATCCTAAAACGTATAAGTTATCGTTATTTAACACGGGTCTATTCGAGAAAAATACGTCTTTGGCAGATGAGGTGCAAGTTCTTAAATATTAATTAAAATAAATAAAATTATATGGGCTTTATATCGTCCATCGGCCACCCTGCTTTCCAAGATATCGGCATCGGCTGTCAAAAAACTAATATTGGTCGACCACTACTTGGTATTGTTGTATTACAGAGGCACAGTTCATTCCCAACAAGCAGCTCCAGCCAAAAGAAACACAGATCTACATCAAGCTGGTGAAATATGCCATGCAGGCCTTGGACATCTACCAGGTACGACCGTCCACTGATTAGTGCAGATTACCACACCAAAACACAAATCCTTACACGAAGTCGTAAGACCAGAATGGCTGAGGTGTGTAAAACTGAAAGTCCTATTATGTTGCCACATCTCAGTACGTAAAAAACAAATTTTATCCAAGCACATGTGATACTGAGAGCTGAAGTTTACAGCTTATCACAGAGCCAACCCCCTTTTGGCTAGGTACAGATTGCCGGCAATGGGCAGACGTACGTTCGTGTGGCTAACTGTCAGACGGTGCGGATGAAGGAGGAGAAGGAGGTTTTAGAGCACTTCGCTGGAGTCTTCACCATGATGAACCCTCTCACTTTTAAAGAGATCTTCCAGACCACTGTTCCATACCTGGTGGAACGCATTTCCAAAAACTACGCCCTACAGGTAATGGTGGAGAAATCAATAAAACAAGGCAGTTTTTTTCACTGCAGGATATATTTGACATTAAAATTTTTTGGATACAAAATTATTGATTTTTGATATGACATGGCTGTTCAATTCTTCAACAGATTGTGGCAAATTCCTTCCTCGCCAACCTGACCACCTCTGCACTGTTTGCCACCATTTTGGTGGAGTATCTGTTGGAGCGTCTGCCTGAGATGGGCTCCAATGTAGAGTTATCAAACCTGTATCTCAAACTCTTCAAACTGGTCTTTGGCTCAGTGTCTCTCTTTGCTGCTGAAAATGAACAAATGCTCAAGGTGAGTGTTGTCTTATGCACATGCAGGTTTATGAAGCAAATTGTGGCCTCTTTTGTCTTTTAGTTGGCTAAGGTGCTTATTTAGAGTATTGAGTTGGTAATATCCAATTTTTTCAGAGCAATTGGACAGAGGAATCGCTCACACCCTCCGAGCTCTGATGACACTTTGCTGTCTAACACCTCTGTGCCAGTAACCGTGCTGCATTAATTTTAATGCGTTCTGTCAGCTCCTCTGATGAGAAATGACACTTGTGCCTCAGATTGACAGGAAAGACCAAAGTGAAGGTCACTGTGAAATGGTGGAAAGAAAGAGGCTTCTATATCTCACTTCCCATCGATCCTGTTGCCCACTGAAAATATCTTCTGATATTCGGTGTCACTGTCTTTTTTTAGCTAATGGTTTAAGTTAACTCATCATTTCACACACGCTATACTACCATTCAAAAGATTTAAATTAATAATTTTTACTTAATACCTATATAGCAAGGATGCATTAAATTGATCAAAAGTGACAGTAACGACTTTTTACACTGTTCTAAAGGATTTCTATTTTAAAAAATGCGTCATTTGAACTACTTATACAGCAACACATCCTGACATTTTTTTATTATCACGGTATCTACAAATTAGGGCTGGACAATAATTCAATATCAATATGCATCACGATAAAATTTTTTTTCAATAACGGTGATATGATTTTTATTGTGGCGTTTTTACTTCTGGATAACCAGAGCAATGCAGTTTCTAAAAGTCCAAACGCGTGAAGGTGTGTATATGAATTATCTTTGAAGGGAAAACGACATGTCTCAGAAAAGTTCAGGATTTTAGGTTATCTGATAAAGTAGTGTTCTATGCGGCGCTGGTTACAGCCATTGACTGGGGAACAGCTAGTTCTACACGCCTAGTGCGCCCCTCCTGCTGGCAGAACAAGCCGTATTGCATTTTCAATTAATAAAGCTCTCCAGCAACCTCTTTGTGTTGCTCAATTTTGTGTTGGGCAGCCAACCTGAGCACTTTTCATCTCTTTATCCTGGTGAGCACCATTTTGTTCAATTATTTACGACTAAGCAGGCCATACACTGACCATTCAAAGGTTTAGAAAGGAATCCTTTATTTAGCAAGGATGATTTAACGATTCACAAGTGATGATAAACAGACATGTCTAATGTACAAAAGATTTATATTGCAGATTAAAATGCTGTTTCTTATGAACCTTCTATTCATCACAATGCAACTGAAAAATATTCCCCCAACGCTGTTCTTTACAACTAAGCAATAATAATGTTTTGAGCAGCAAATCAGACTATTAGAATGATTTCTGAAGGATCATGTGGGACTGGAGTAATGATGGACTAAAATTGAGCTTTGGAATATGGAAAGGAAAAAACACTTAGCTTGTTATCATATATATAAATTTTCTATGTATATTTTCAATGGCAAACAGGTATTTTACACAACTCTTTAGACATTGATAATAGAAAGAAAAAATTTCAGGATCAGCACCAATCAGCCACATTAGGGATTAGTCTAAAGGATAACGTATCACACTGGATTACATGGCTTCTGAATTTTCAATATTACTGGTTTTTATGTTTTACTGTATTCTTGAATCAATAGAAAGTAGTCTTGGTATAGCATGAAGACTAATTTATTAGAAAAAATAAACAATACTACTCCAAACTTGAATGGTAGTGTAAGTGTCTGTCAAATCTGTTTAGTAAACTAATAATTATATATCTATATATCATATTATATTGAAAATGTAATTCTTTTTTATTTTTTAAATAAACTATAAAATTCTCAAGATTCCCAAATATGTGCCAATCAATCAGCCTGGCTAATATATCAGTATATGACTTTTGCTCACTTTTTCAGTTATTCAGTAAAAGTTTATATTTTTCTTCTCAACAATGTATTGAATCTCTCTTTCACAGCCTCACCTTCATAAAATAGTCAATAGTTCTATGGAGCTGGCTCAATCTGCTAAGGAGCCCTATAATTACTTCCTGTTGCTGAGAGCCCTGTTCCGCTCTATAGGAGGGGGCAGCCATGACCTCTTGTACCAGGAGTTTCTGCCTTTGCTGCCTAATTTACTGCAAGGTGAGTGAGATCACTAACCATAGCAGTTCCTCAGAATAGTGGCTCTTAACTGGTGGCTCACAACCCAAAGTGGCTTTTAGGTCTCTTCTAAATGGGTCATAGTGTAGGTAAATGTAAGAACAAAATAGGTACAGCTAACCATATAATGCACTGTGGGGGTAGCAAAATAAATGAGTATTAACTCTTCTCATATTTTCTGTTGTTAACAACCAACCAAAAGCAGTTTTATGTCACCATGAAAACACCAGCTTGAGTATTAATTATTTGTGGCATCTCTTAGGTTTGAACATGCTGCAGAGTGGACTCCATAAGCAGCACATGAAGGATCTGTTTGTGGAGCTGTGTCTCACTGTCCCTGTGCGACTGAGCTCTCTTTTGCCCTACCTGCCCATGCTCATGGACCCACTGGTGTCTGCACTCAACCTTCGGTTTTTTTTGCAGCACACTTCTGGTCAGGCCCGGCGCTGGTGCACTGTCCGCAGTGTTTCTGTGGCGCCGGATGTTAAGGGTAGCCGCGAGGCCATCAACTGCAGCTTCCAATGACTTCTCTAATGCCCACATTCCAGCCCCACCTACCGGGCCCCACGTTGTCGTCGTTGCCCCCCCCCGGTGTTCTGTTCACGAGGCCCTGAACAGGGGTCCTTTATAGACTAGAGGGTTTTTATTGGCGGGGGAAAGCAAGTCCGAGCTGAAGTGAGTGCAGGTACGAAGATATGATCCTTCAGACACTTACAGCTGACTGTAAAGGCCTGATGAATGTTTAAATAGGATTTCGTTAATGCGATTGTGTTTTTTTTAACACGGCTAGTGGTGGGCGAACGCTCCGTAACGCCGCGTTGCGGAGTGACCCGATAATCTCCCTGTGTTATGTGTCGTTAGGGCCGGGGTAGGCGGCAAGCTTGGAGGAAGTAAGGCCACGAAAAAAATGCTGAAGGAGTCGCAGAAAGAACATACAGAAGTGGCAGTATGTGGTGCCATCGAGCTGAGGTGCAAGGCGCCCAGCACAAGCAGAGTTCAGACTGCAAAGCCTGCATTCAGCTTGCCATGGAAAAAGGTGGGATTATATCATTATCATAGAAAGAGAAGCAGGAAGCTGGATTGTTGTATGTTAATGCTCAGATATATGTTAGTACCTTGTAGTATCTGCCCACACTATGGAATAAACCGATTTACTGCCGTATGTTGTCAAAAGACCTGGTATTTCGGTACCAAGTCGGTACTAAAAAATGAAAACATTACAGTATCAGGTATTTTTAAGTACCGGTGGTACCGAGTACACTGTCAACCCGGTTCTTGATGCGCTATCCTAAAGGTGCGCAGATGCGCTCTCTTCATAAAAGTCGTGGCAATATCAAAAGGAGGAAACACACCAAACTAACAAAAAACTTTAAAGACAGACACCCAGATCAAATGAAAGCGTTCAAGCAGGTAAGTTTAATTTTAATATTTAGATCTTCAGTGTTTCCCATACATTGATTTATTGGTGGCGGCCCGCCACAATATCAAAACTAACTGCCACAAATAGATTTTCCAAAAGGCTTTGACTTTATTGAATAAACATGAGCACTGCACGTGTCAAAGTCGAAACCCGGTGCTGGTGTTTTTATATCACTGTATTTCTGAAGGAACTCGACTGTCTTCAGAAGATTTTGGATGTTATTTTCATTTCATCTTGCCTGTAATGCCTGAGCAGCGTTTGTGAGCGCAGCTCTTATTTGATTACAGCCGTTACGGGAAACCTGATCTCTCACGCTCTACAAGCACCTGTGGCTGGAGAGAATGGAATTGCCAATGTATGCCGCCACAAATAGAGTGCAAGTCTGAGGGAAACACACTGCTTCTGTTATGAATATTATTCAATATTTTAATTGGAATGTCGGATTGAAATGAACGCTGTTATTGGAGTAGTTAATCGTTAGCATTAGCGCAGCTAACGTTAATATAATTAGCATTAGAATGAAGTTAATGCTCGTATAACTTTTATTAGGGTAAAAAAAAAAAACAGGAGGTATTTACTATTTTTACACACCAGAGGTTTTTAAATGAATTGTGAATCTAAAATATTCGTGTTAGAGAATGTACAAATGGTTAACATTGTGTCATATCAGTCAGAAAAGCAGTTCTAGGCTTTTTTTTGTTGTTTTTTAAAACTAAATTAGTTGTTATTCTTGGCTGAATAACTATAGAATGTTTTAAAAGCCCTTTAAAATTAAATAAGTACACAGTTTGGATTAAATGAAAGTATAGTCAATTTTTAATTAGCATGTTTTTGTGTTTTTCTTTGGTACCGAGAACCGTGGATTTTCACTGGTATTGGTACCGCCATCACTGAACTTTTGGTACCGGACAACACTATACGCAGTATGATTAAATAGATTCCTAGTAGGCCGGTCGCAATAATCAATATATCGACTTATCGCCCAATATATGTACATAACCTAAATTTTTGGTGACGCAATATATCGCCCAGTATATTTACTTAAAAATTTATGTCACCATGTTTTGCACATTCCACTTGAGCCTGTGTCTTTTGCAGCTTCTCGTACATAACACGGTGTAGTCATGAGGTGCTAGTTCAAATTTAAAACATGCTTCAACAAAAACAAAGCATTAATCTGCAGATATGGCCTTGTTTAAGGATCTGTGCCTTTGTGCATACGGACATCTGAATGAATAAAGGTGATTGTGTTTTTCAGCAGTGCAACGGTCTAATTTACAGAGAAACAGAAGGTCAGGGGAAAAAATTGTAGATGGAAAAATCATTTTTCTTTTTTTCTACTTTTGCACTTTTTGTTAGAAAATGTTTATTTACTATGTATTCAGGTTTTTTACGGTATCTAATATTTTGATACTTAATTTCCATGATTTAAATATTCTTAAAAATGAAAAGTTTGTTGTCATTTGGAAGTGTGTAGGCCTTCATGCATTATTATGCTGTTACATTATGATTATATATTCAGTGGCATAAAATGGTCTTTAAAATGACAATAATATCGCTTATCGCAATTATTTCTGGGGCAATATATCGCACAACAAAAAGTTGTTATCGTGACAGGCCTAATTCTCTGCAGGTTTCAGAATGAATGGCGGCTCTGTGTACATTTATGTGTGTACATTACATTACATTCGCACATTTACGTGAACACAGTGCCAGCCTTCACTCTGAGACAAGCATTTATTTGGTAAAAAATGCTGAAATAAAAAGCTTGATAGTTTAACGTATGAAAATTAAGAAATTAAAATGTAAATATTAGTTTTGTACTTTTAAAGTTGTACTATGAAGTAAAATGTTTACAGTATAATTTATAATAGCATTATTACATTCTTATTTTAGCATTATTTCTTATTTCGTTTACTTGTGTAATCACAAAAAAAAAATCACAAAAGTGTATTATATTTAAATATCGCATTGAATGGGAAAAAAAATGGTTGTTACCTATGAAAATTCAAATAGAAAGATTTTTTTATTTTTCAAGTTTTGAAATGTCAAAAAAGCACTAAAAAAGATCCATATGAGTATTCCAAAACCATACAACAGATCAAAATTCAAGTGTGGCTTCAGAGGGCTTTTCAGCAGGATATCCAGTTTGACTTCATTTTAAGGAAAAGTGTGGCTAGTACATTCTTCAACATGTTGTCCTTTAAGCTTCAAATGACATTTTCATTTATGTTTCAGTTATTCCTTAGGTATAACTGAATAGGAAGCAATAAGAAATTGCTATTCATAATTAACAGCGCCTTTTCGGTGCTTTTGAAGATTCAGGTTGAGTTTGAGGTTGATTTGAGATGAATGCACTTGTGTTGGTTGTCTTTAAGGACTCTCAGAGAGCCATAAGAGGTTATGTTATGTTTTTAAAAACAGTATCACTGCGGCATATGGAAACACCACTCTCTGGCTTGCTTGAGAGGAATCTCAACAAACAGTAACACATCCACTTCCTCTTATATGTCAATTTGCCCTCAATATATGTGTGAAAGGGGGAGGTTCAGAGGTTGGAAGAGGGATTCTCATCATGTAATGAATCCTTGTCAAAGCTTAGTGTGTGCAGAAAGGCATCGTCTTCCCCAGGTAATTAAATAGATCATCAGGCAGTAAGCTGTGCTCATCTCTTCCCTCCTGCCCACCCCCCCTTTAATCAATCTCTCCCTGCTGTGCAGACGGGATTATTTACTCCAGCTAATGGCCCTTCCTGCTGCTCATCACTGCTTGGGAAAACACAAACTGTCATTTCTGTAATTGTGTTCACTCCACAAAGATGAATGCTACCACCATTGTGCCATCACTGCTTAATTTCGTTTGCATGCGCCCTGTGGTTGCCGCAGGCGGCAGCTGCTGTTTGCAGCCGCCCGGAGTCCAGCGATGTGTTTGGATCGAGACCGACAACAACTCATTCTGTCCCCCATAGGACCGGCCTTCACTCTCAAAGCATGCACACTTGTTTCAATATGTGTAAGTATTTCCAAGCGCAGTTCGATTTGGACATCAGCCGAACTGATCTGCCTTCCCGTTTAATATGAATCAGTTCTTCGTTCCTCCTCTCCAGGAACCCAGACGGTTGTAAATGAGATCTAATGCTGCGTACTTCAAGAACATTTTCTGTGAAACTTCAATATAGAAAGTCAGAGACAGATTGCGCTCCCGCCAGCACTGATGGTCTCTCTTGCTTGATTAATTTTGCCCATATTTATCTGATTTACAAGCATCATGATATTAAACGAAGTTGAAACATTCAGACATGGTGTCAGAGTCCCTCACAAGGGGTTCCTATACTCATGTTCTCCACCCTGCTGAGGAGGAGCAATGTGAGAAAAACTCATGCTTATATATGGAACACACACACATTTTTAGGGGCCAGGCCTCCACTGTAGAGGCCTTGAGCTTTTGAAAAATGACATAGTTTGTGTGGAAGGACCTCTTGGGAATAGAACATGTGTACAAGGCTATGTGACATTTATAATAATGTCTCTACAAGGCAGGAGCAGCTCAGGACCCTGAGTAATTGTAAAACAGTGCTGTACTGCCAGGTACGACCCTCTTTTTCTCAGCCCGTGTGCCATTTATTTCACCTTTTTCAAGAGCACATAAGTATTAAGAGCTGGTTTGGGCTTTTTTCTCTTGAAATGACCTGCGTGGCTGTGAGTGGTCACGCTGTCTTTGGCGATAATTCATTCAGACAGCCCTTTCTGTGGCGAACTGCCTTCTCTATCCTTGAATCTTACTAATTAGCTCATCTTCTCCCTCGACATGTCTTGCCACTTTAGCTTGTCTCTTTATAATTTAAGGGTTTAAGAGGCTTCTAATCACTGCAGAATGTTTTAATGTATGATGGTCTTTAAGTGTCATCACAGAAAATTTCACTCAAGCCAGGGAGATCAGTGTCGTATAAATGTGCAACATAACTTGAATAAAAATGATGTGTGAGGGATGCAATCATATGCAATTTTGTGATAAGGTTTTTATCACTTTAACTAGTCAAATCTTTGGGTTGTTAATGTGAGGCGTTAAGCTGTTTAATGTTATTTTTGATGCACACATTTGGTCAACTAACATTAAATGTTGTTCTCCTTATGTATCTAGGCTATAGAGACTGCACTGGATTGCCTGAAGAGTGCCAATACTGAGCCGTATTACAGACGACAGGCCTGGGAGGTGATCAAATGCTTCCTGGTAGCCATGACCAGCCTGGAGGACAACAAGCATGCCCTTTACCAGCTTCTCGCCCATCCCAAGTAAGACAACCACTTAATGCATTGGCATTTGTGTGAAGAGCTTAATATGAAACCATATTTTTTTTCTATTCAAAATCTCAGGCCAATTATTTACATTTGGTGTGAAAGGCGTGACACTATCAGCTCAAGTGCTTGTTTTGGGATGCAACAAGTACTTAAGTATTCATAAAGGCTATAATTTTCTGATAAAATGTTCACAACACAGCCTGAGCTACTGTGGGAAAAGTGCATGAAAAGTTATCCCAAACAAGGGAATGTTTTATTATTATGTAATTGCTGTTGAGTTGAAAACTTATACTTAGTTTTAGTTTTCGTTAGTCATTTTTAATTTAGTGATTTTAGCTTTAAATTTTAAAGCAGTTTTAGAATGTTTCCTTTTTTACACATAATATACAGTACAGAATATTCTACATAGATTCATCCACAGGGTTTTTTTTTTTAATAGACCTTAATCTCTATACATTAAAAATACAGAAAATAAATTTGGCTTTTTAAAAACCCTATTAATCGGGGGAATAATTGACGGATCATTCGTTTATTAAAATAGCCATTAGTTGCAGCCCTGTTCCTGTGTGCTCTGAGGCTGCACATGCCTCTGCATTTTTCACTGTTTTTGCTATGTTTGCAGCTCCTCTGGGCCTCATCCAGCCTGGCCGCCACTGTCTACAGTGTTCAAAGGGCTAATTACTCAGAGCTGCTTCTACTGGCTGGGCAGGAGGGTCACATAACAGAGTCATTGATCTCCACGCTGAGACTAATTGACTGTACTTTATCTGTTTACCCAAAAGCCAGTCATACGGGCCCCTTCTGAAATAACCTACTGCTAGTTATATGGAAAGAGAGCCGCTACTGCTGTCAGATGTCTTGATTCACAAAATCTTCTCTCCCTCTTTCAGTGTGGCACAGTGCGCTGGTCATCATGAAAGGGGCCTTTTTCAGGAGGCGGAATGCCCTCTTAATATCGCAAATGCCAGGCCGGATAATTGAGTCCCATTCAAGTGGCAGCATTATGAATTTGAATTGATCTGACCGCTCTCTTCGGCTCAGCCCTCTCCCTAAGCCAAGCCTTTTAAATAGCGATAATGAAATGGAGCGATCCATCACCACTGCTACCGGCTTTGGCATTATAGAACACAAGCTTGAGGAAGGATAAAACACTCACTCCATCACTGTGCTGCTATCAGCTGGGTTAACTAACCAAACATGAGACAAAATGTCAGCCAGACACAAAGCCAGACTCCCATGGGGCTCAGCTGTCCAAACGCAAAAAGCCTTTTATACTCTGTAATCAAATCAAATCGCCTGATTGGGTTATTCAACCTCAGGCGCATGTAATGGAGTGAGTTCATGGATGCCATGAGAATTATGAGCTAAATCCCTTTGCTGGTTTTCAACAGCTTCACAGAGAAGTGGATCCCTAACGTGATCATCTCCCACCGGTACAAAGCCCAGGACACCCCAGCACGCAGGACGTTCGAGCAGGCCCTGACGGGGGCGTTCATGTCTGCGGTCATCAAGGATCTCAGGCCCAGCGCTCTGCCTTTCGTTGCCAGCTTGATCCGCCATTACACCATGGTGGCAGTGGCTCAGCAGTGTGGTGAGGAATCTTTCTGCCTCAGTGTTAATGTCATCTATATTGAAGTTCAGTCTTAACATAACTTGAAGTGTTCACCCAGGCAATGTTTACTGTTTATTAGGGGTGGAACGGTACACAGATGTCACTGTTCGGGGGTCACGGTTCGATACGATTTCGGTACAACAGGAAAAAAAAAACAAATCTACTATGCTTGGTTTCTTTTCATTTATTTTGAACAGACAGTAGTACAAATAAAAAAAAATGTCCACCTAGTCGTGAAAATACTAAATATTATTACTTTATAATATAAAATCTGCAGTACATATAGGCCTATACATACAAGGAATAAATTCTTGAAATATATTTGATTTAGTTAACAGGTAAACAAGGGGGAAAAAACTGTGCGACACATAACGTAGCCTATATACGCTGAGTTTCAGTTCATTTTTGTGACAGGCTTAATTTGTTCACAGAAAGGAAACTCAAATGGCAGAAAGCGACATTACAAAAGCACAATGTTTTGTTTTCATTGTGAGTGTACACAAATAAAAGCAGACCTTTATACAGTGATGCATTGTTAATAAAGACAATAAGTGTTTAAAGTTGATTCTGCTGGTATAACACAGCACTATGGGTGCCCCCTTCTGGATTGTATTCGTTGTAAGGCCTCATGCACCGAACCGAGATGTCCGTACCGTGATGGTTCGGTACGAATACATGTATCATTCCACCCCTAGCGATTTGACATTAACAGGGATTTAGGTTAACTGTGCTATGATGGGTAGGTATTTAATATTAGTAAGGTATCTAGAGCCAATGCATTACTGTTATTTTTCCACTTATTATCGTGAATGAATATAATTTGTGACCTTGTGGAAAGAAATGCTTTGCTTCTGGATCATACAAAATGGTAATTAATATTTAGTGGCAGCAGAGACATCGGAAACAAGAGACATTGCTTGGCTTTTAGCGCATCCTATTTTAATATAATTATAATATAAGAGTTTTTGCTTGGCAGCAACAATGCAAGTTTTTATTTTTTTTTCTGAGTGTGAGAAACATCAGAAGTGTGCTCAGATCATCCCACAACTCCATTTTCTGCTCTAGGTCCCTTCTTGCTGCCATGCTACCAGTCAGGCAGCCAGGCCAGCACGGCTATGTTCCACAGTGAAGAGAACGGCTCCAAAGGCATGGACCCACTCGTGCTGATCGACGCCATCGCCATCTGCATGGCCTATGAGGAGAAGGAGCTGTGCAAGATTGGGGAAGTGGCACTTGCTGTCATCTTTGATGTTGCCAGCATTATCCTGGGCTCCAAAGAAAGGGTGAGGTCTCCTCTTGATATTTTTCTTTCCATAAACATTTTTTAGTAGACAGGTTCCACTTGAAGGGTCTTCTTTTAAAACTCGATCTGGTTCTTTCTTCAGGCGTGCCAGCTGCCGTTGTTCTCCTACATAGTGGAGCGTCTATGTGCATGCTGCTATGAGCAGGCCTGGTATGCTAAGCTGGGTGGAGTGGTGTCCATTAAGTTCCTGATGGAGAGGCTTCCTCTGATTTGGGTGTTGCAAAACCAGCTGACCTTCCTCAAAGCTCTGCTCTTTGTCATGATGGACCTCACAGGAGAGGTACAAACTATTTCTAATGTAATTTGAAATCATTGATGTTTGGGTTACTTGCATGAACTTCTGTATCCCCTAATGTCCCTCTTAGGTGTCTAATGGGGCAGTTGCCATGGCAAAGACCACACTGGAGCAGTTGTTGATACGCTGTGCCACTCCTCTTAAGGATGAGGAGAAGACTGAGGAGCTTCTGTCTGCCCAGGATAAATCCTTCCATCTGGTGACCCATGACCTTGTACGGGAGGTCACCTCCCCCAATTCCACTGTCCGCAAGCAGGCCATGCACTCCCTGCAGGTGCTGGCTCAAGTCACAGGCAAGAGCGTCACCATCATCATGGAGCCTCACAAAGAAGTGAGTGTGATTATATTTCTATATGATTATGAGGACTATGGCAGGACTTTCTTTGCTGGCTCGGTCAGATTTTTACTTGCCCTGCCAACATTTTCACTGACCCCACTATTTAAAATGATGCATTTATATTTTTAAAAACATGTTATTGCTGGAAAAAATAATTTTATGAAGTTTTCATTAATTTTATATTTCGTTTTTGTGACAACGTGACAGCGACTACAAAAATCTCGATAAGAGGGAGTTGTTAAGGAGAGGAATTGCAGATCAAATAGGATTCGATGTGTACCGGGGTATTTTTCATTAAGCGCCATCTAATGTCAGGGAGTGAATTTGCATGTTCATTCAGCACATCGGCAGTGAAAATCGCTTGGGTATGAATAAACAAGACGCGTCGAAAAACGCTTGCGATAAGCACGCGTGATAATCTTCCCAGTGTGCACGAGACTTTAGACGGTGTGGGCGTCGAGGAGAGTTGAACTCGGTTTAACTTTATGGTAATGAGCTATGACACGGTTCGGCGGCAACCAATCTGAATGTAGAAGTCCACTTGAGAGGATTCCAGAGAATACAGTCTTGTAAACTTTGGTTACGACCGCATTAGTTCATTTGCTCAAACGCACAGCTAGCCTGCTAAATATTATGTTAATGCGGGAACTTAAATCAGCAGAATTCATGGTCACAATATTTCACACAAAAGCAATTGTTTATTTTACAACACACTTATATTTTCTAAGTTTAGATAATGCTACACTGGCCATGTGACCATTCCATCAACCCTCTCAACATGAGCCCAGGGCTATTACACAATTCTTATTGTTAACTCTTGCAAGGAGGGAACCATTAGGTCAGTCAACTTCCTTCCTCTATTTAGGGAAAGTTTAAAACTCTCCTTATTTCCACCAGGTGCTGCAAGACATGGTTCCTCCAAAGAAACACCTGCTGCGGCATCAGCCTGCCAATGCTCAGATTGGCCTGATGGAGGGCAACACCTTCTGCACCACTCTACAGCCCCGCCTCTTCACCATGGACCTCAACGTGGTGGAACACAAAGTCTTTTACACAGAGGTCAGTTTGAAACTGTCTGCTTTTAAGTGGGTTATATGAAATCACCAGTGTGTTGATGCTCTGTGTACTTCCTCTCTGAGCTCCAGTGTCTCTGATTTGACACAGTTGCTGAACCTGTGTGAAGCTGAGGATGCTGCTTTGATGAAGCTGCCCTGTTATAAAAGCCTTCCTTCACTGGTGCCGCTGCGCATTGCTGCTCTCAGTATGTGCTACTTTTTATTCATACATATACAATAAACTATATATAGGTTATCTTCCAAAACCTAGTGATCTGCCTGACTGATTTCTGCCTACATAGGCATCTGCCTTCTAAGGCAGCATGCAAACCGATATGGATCCTGATGAGCGATTGATTTTGGAAGACTTTACATAGGCAGCAACTTTACACAGGCAGTTATGTCATACAAATAAACCTCCACACACCGTGTACAGGAGGTTTGGCTCTCTGTTGATTGCAAGTTTAGCCCTTTTCGCACCGGAGGAACATTTTCATAGTTCCTAGAACTATTGGCGGAAGTACCCGGATGCTCATGCGTTTGCACTGCAGGAACTAGGAACGATTTTAGTTATAGGAACTCCTTTTACGGGAACTAAATTAGCTCCTACTTCAGAGTAGGGTCAAAAATAGTTGTATAGGAACTACCAGTGACGTAAGTGTGTGTTGATTGGCCGAATGCACGTGTGAAAACCTGCCATTTTTAAAAAGCCGGATAAACACACAACAGTTTATAATTCGTGGAGCAGTTTATAGTAGGCTACAAGATTGAAAACCGTGATAAATGGACCGACGCCGAAGTGCAAGCAGTTCTAAACATTTATGCTCTTTTCTCAGACTCGATCATATGTAGAAATGCAAGTTGCCATGGTAGATTTCGTCTCTTAGTCCTCTGATTTGCTCTTGCTATCGCATAACTTCTATCTCCATTATCACGAAACCCAGTATATACATCAAAAACACAGCTCCGATCACGGTGTCCTCCATCCTTTTGTTGTTTAAGTTATAGACCTAAAGTTGTTGAATGCTGCGCTTTAATGACGTTGCTGTGCGCCGGCTTACGTCACTTCTGAGTTTCTGTTGGCGGTGCGAATGAAACCAGGAAGACCTCAATTTCCCGGGGAACTACCCATTGTTGTTAGCATGGTGTTAAGGTAAAGTTGTCCTTGTTTAATTCGATTTAAGTTGTTTTAATAATACTTTTTGTGCACTTGCAAAAGTTCAAAAGTTAATGCGTTCCGTTCAAAAGTTTGAAAAAAGTGTCATGCTCAACAAGGCTGCATTAATTTGATTTAAAAATACAGGAAAAATATCTTGAGAAATATTATTACAAATTGGAATAGCTGTTTCTTATTTAAAAAGTTTTTTATATCTGTGATGGCAAAGATGAATTTTCAGCAGCTGTTACTCTTCAGTCTCACACTGAGTCTTCAGTATCACACTTTTCTTATTCTAATATACTGATTTGGTCCTCAAGAAATGTTTCTAATCATCATGGTTGAAAACGGTTGTGCTGCTTTGTTGCAATGAACAATTTTCTCTGTCTGCAGTTTGGAACAGCCTTTGTGTTTGTAGTGTGCCTGTGATGCCTACATGCTGCCTGCATAGACAGCTCACTAGGTTTTGGAACAGTGACCTAGTATTTGACACTGTCAAATACTAATAAATGCAAATGTTTTGGTGTGCCACATAACTGAAAAACAATAATAAATGTGCACTGTATATTAAATGTCAGTTTTAATGATTTTTCTGTTGAACCCTCCCGTGTGTGTCTGTTCAGATGCCCTGGCGGCCTGTAACTATCTTCCCCAGTCCCGAGAGAAGATCATCGCTGCCCTCTTCAAGGCCCTCAACTCTACTAACAGTGAGCTCCAGGAGGCTGGAGAGGCCTGCATGAGAAAGGTCAGCCCTCTTCCTCCACAAGCCTAATTTCCTTTCTCCTATCTCTGTCTCTTCCGCACACTCTTCCTCTGCCCTGCTGCCTCTAATGAATCCTGCCTGAAAAGATCAATACAGGATGGAGTGAAGCAGGCTGAGAGGAAAATGAATTTGGCCGTGATGCATCATCTCATTGCAGGAAGGATGGCGTGGCACTTTTTCTTTTTTTTCTTTTTTTTTTTAGTGCGATGGTTTAGGTTTTTCTGGCCTGTGAATTGACAGGACATGTAGCGAAAGCAAGTGGGTTTAAGAGCCAATCTTGTAGTATTCCTGTAGGGCATGTAAAAGCAGCGTCTTATTAAGCACTCATGGGCTGAATGGCCCCTATATATGCTTTGAAGTAGAGTGTGTATTTCTGTTCCTATGTGTTAACAGGTCTTAGAGGGGGCTACTTATGAGGTGGATCAGATCAGACACACAGCGGCCCTTGCTGATGATGCTTGGAGACTATCGCAGTCTGACGCTCAATGTAGTCAACAGACTGACATCAGTCACTCGTCTCTTCCCCAACTCCTTCAATGACAAATTCTGTGACCAAATGATGGTAAGTGTAAAACAAGTTGAATGCATATATCTATAAAATATATATTAGATATATATATATATTATTAATATATAAATATATTATATGCTAATATATATATTTAAACCGTCAGAGCACAGACTCAAGTGTTGCTTCTGCTCTTGCACAGGGTGTCTGCGGGGGTCCTAAAAAGTATTAAAAGTTGATAAATAAATTTAGAGAAAATTAAGGCCCTTAAAAAGTATTAAGTCTTAAATGCAATTTTCCAAGGTATTACATTTTGTATTATCTTTTCATTATGTATATTTGTCTGAATAGTGGGGTTCTGTGTTTATGGAATCCTGCAAGATTTGACTTCATCTGTTACGGCACTCACTGACTGACTGTGCTGCTGCGTGATAGCGCGGGGCTTGTTGATCCCGCTCACACTGAATTTCTGACCATTACCGCATGCTCCAATCCGCTCCCGCGATTTTTGTGTCCGCTCCCGCAAACATTCTAATATTGTATATAATTTTCGTGCATCAGGGTGATCAATACAGGGCATATCAATATGTGGGGTAATTAAATCCCCTTTGAATGAGCGCTCTCAGTCGTAGTTCACTTTCGATTTCGCGATCGCGCTCGCACTGTGTAGAGGGAGCACATCTTACGATAAAATATATTTGTCAATGAGCTCGGGATCTGGTGAGGAGCAAATCCTCCAACATCTTGTCAGTTATCTCTCCTTACTTTTGACCCGTGATTAGTCAAATCTGACTGCAACTCGTGTTGGATGCAGGGTTGTTGTTGTATTTTTCCGCGAAATTGGGCTGCTTTTAAACTGTTGCCATGGGTTGATTTTTCCCTGTGGGTTAAAGGTTTGAAATGTTGCAAAAATTAAATTTGACTGAAATGCTTGTATTAAAACATTCTGCATTCTACCTATGATAAAAACTAAATGTTTTGGGCCACCAATAGTAGGAAGCATTGGAGCTGTGTTTATGAAAATGTGGCATAACAGTGACTGTAAAATATGTATTTTAGGGATGGAAATTGCATTTTTATATTTGGGGCATGGTAATTGCGCTACTTTGGGCCTTTTTTTTACTGGCATGGGCTTGGGATGCACAATTAAAATGATGTAATAGTTGTGATCATTATTTTACCTTCCATGGTCATTCAGACTTGATCAGGTGCAGTATTACTGACACTATGTGTCAAGTCTGTATCTAATCAGGCACTCTGTAATCACAGGTAAACTGTCTGATCAGTCAGATGTTTGTCATGAGAAGTGTTCCACTAAACAGCTATGGTTTGAGTTGATGTGACAAATACATCTTTTGAATATACTGTGTGAACTCATTGCCCCGTTAGCTCGGAGAGCTTTATTTTCCCTCCTCAATAAGTTTTGTTTATTGGTCTAATTCTTGTTTCTTGGGTTGCATTGGTTAGTAACTCAATTAATTATCTTGTGCTTCGTTCCCCACTTCTGAATTATGTTGCATTGATAAGGAGTTATCCCAAAGTAAGTCTGTTTAGTTGAGCTATCTTACAATCAATATATAGTAAAAGTAAGTTAAATTGTCGCCGATGTAACCGGTTAAAACTTAGAGTGGCGATGAGGTCTTAAAATGTATGGAAAGAGTCTTAAAAAGGTCTTAAACGGTATTAAATTTAACTCCGTGATTCCTGTATATACCCTGTTGCAGCAACATCTGCGTAAATGGATGGAGGTGGTGGTGATCACGCATAAAGGAGGCCAGCGTAGTGATGGCAGTGTGAGTATAAGCTTGTTTTAATATCTCTGCTTTTCCTTGAATTATTTGTTGAACTTCACAAGGGCAGCAGCCTCGTTTAAGCCTCTTCAATGAGCGGAAGGGGTCTGTAGAAATAGAGAGCTGAGATGAGCGCTCTGGACTGGACTCCCTCCTCCAGCCCAGATCGCCCCACTCAGACTCTGTGAGTGGCCATATTACAATCAATGATTAATTAGGCGCCATCCACCCCCAGGCCGCCTAAGTAACGAGCCTCAGAATTCTGGATCCTCGTTATCTTGTTGGACAGATAACCTTGTAGAGTAAGAAAAGGTGAGAGGGGGAGAAAGCCATTCTGTTTCCATGCTTCAAAACGAGCTGCCATTCTTTCTGTCTTGTTCACGCCCTGCCGTTCTCTAAAATGTATTATAATTACATGCAAATTGGCCCTCTGTTCCTGCAGTTCTTAATATTCTTACAACAATGACAGAATGACCAGCCATACATGACAATGAGGCGGGGTCAGTCGGGTTCAGGATTGGAAGGGTGGGGGGCATTCAGAATGCTAGTTCCAGAAGATTCATTTAGTCATACAGAGAAAAAGAAGGTCTGTTCAGGGAGAGCGTACAGATTTATCCTTCATGAGAGCACATACTCCGATAAACCCATGCTGGGGTGCTAGTTCAGTATTAGGAGTGCTCTTCAGTGCTCGAATTTCAATGTTTTCTCAGTGTAAAAATATCTTGACAGTGTCCCAAATATAGCAAGTCGCACTTGCAAGTCGCACAGTGCATTGTTCTCTGTGCAATTCTTTACAAAGGGACATTTTTATTTATATTTATCATAAAAATGAGTAAAGTTAATGTTTTACCCCAGGAAAAAATTATTTTATAAAAATATATTATTTTAGGACTACTAAAATGTTGGCATTGTGATATGCATGACATTTGATGTAATGTCTTGACAAGTTTAATTTAAAATGAATGCAAGTTTTGATGTAGTTAGGTGTTCACCATTATTTATACTGGCATCATCAGGCCCAATACTGTGCTCATGTACTCATTCTCAATAAAATGCTCTGATACCAAAAATACAAGTAAAATATGCTGCATTGTCCTGAAAATAATCTCAATGCAAAAATTCTAATATTTGATCATAGTAGATATTATTGCAAGTATTTAGGTTATTTTCTCCCATTATTAAATTGTGTGCTTTACTTGTTATTTGTCTAGATAATTATTAAAATATAGCATTTAAATGTAGTGACAACCCTCGGTTTTGCAGTTATACATTATGTAAGCACTATGATCCTAATGCCCATACTTTTGTATGCCCTTTACGTTAGTTAATCAGTGCTGTGTAATGTATTCCCACACAAGATTTCTCATTCACCTTCACCATCATCTTCACCTTCAGTTACAATACTGCCTAATGAGTAGTCTAATGCGCCTTACTTATTCTAGCTTCGATCGGGAGTCCAGCTGAAATGCTGCCCGTTTCAGTTCAGAAAAAGTGTTTTGATTTGTTTTTTTTTACCTCGTTTTTTGGCCTCTGCACTTTTTTGCTACTTTTGTTTTCAACAAATGTGCAGCCTAGAAGGAAGATTGCTCTGCACAGAATCACACACACCACCATTCACCTGAACCCATCTCCTCAATCCATACAGCACTCATTACCCACACTGCTTTGCTGATTGTTTGTTGTCTCCTGTTCTGGCGCAGCCTGCCATGGAGGGTGTAGAGGTGAGATGGCGGCCTGCTGTGGGGTCTTCACTGACTCCGCTCTCATTGTGCTCGTGGATACTCTGTGCTAGTGGAGTCTTTGTAACCGTATCTTTGTGTCTGTGGTGTTGTGTTTGACCTCTACGTTTCACATTTCTGAGGTGGTCCCTCTCAAACCTGCTAATGTATGATGTCCCATGGATCTATGATGTTTTCAGGAACCAACCTGCCACTCTGACTTTCTTGCAGATGTTCCCCAACTTGTCACTGTTGATTTTGTATTACAGGAGGTACACTTAGGTACACTTTCACCGCTGGTCATCACTAACAATAACTGTGATGCGTTACTTCATTCACCTCTGCAGGAAATGAGGATCTGTTCGGCCATTATAAACCTCTTCCACCTGATACCAGCTGCTCCACAGACACTGGTGAAACCTTTGCTGGAAGTGGTCATGAAAACGGAGAGGGCGATGCTCATAGAGGTACAAGATCTGCATGCAAAAATACATGTAACATACGCTTTCTACAATTAATCGCATCCCGCGAGATTGGCCTGCACCCTAGCCCATATATATTTACCACTCAGGATCACTACACATTGGCTATCTCAGGCATACGACGGACGAACTCTCTTAATTAGGAACGAATGGTGGCGATTTGTAACATCACGTGCGGAATCATTCGAGCCATGGAACACAACCAACCCACAAACCATAAAAACAGTGCTCTCAGTTGATTAAAAAAAATGGCTCCAACATGCATACATCACTACACAACACAAAATCTCTGTTCCCAAGTCCACGCTTGGGATGGTCATTTTAAAAAAAATCTAAATCAAGAATTTCTATAGTTTATTCAGCAAGGTGCGAATGTGATCAAAAAGACTTGTTGTTCTTTGTATTTTTTACAATACAAATATTATGGTTTTATACAATTTGCATGTTGTTACTCTACAGGCTGGCAGTCCCTTTAGAGAGCCACTGATCAAATTCCTGACACGTCATCCGTCTCAAACAGTGGAGCTTTTCATGATGGAGGCCACTCTCAATGACCCACAGTGGAGTCGCATGTTCATGGTTGGTTTGTTTTTTCTTGTCCATACCTCATACTGTATTGTGTGTCTTTGTTTAAAAATTCCTTGCCATGATATCTTATGAGTGTTGCTTTTTCTTCAATTTTTTATTGTTTTCTCATTTGCAGAGTTTCTTGAAGCACAAAGATGCCAAGCCACTTCGGGATGTCTTGGCTTCTAACCCAAATCGATTTGTCCCTCTGCTGGTTCCAGCTGGGCCTGCAGCAACTGTGAGACCTGGGTCTCCCTCCACCAGTACTGCCCGCCTTGACCTGCAGTTCCAGGCCATCAAGGTGGGCCAAACACTCTTAATTGTTTACTCTTAAATTTAATGCAATTTGCTTGTTTGTAGAGCCTGAATATTAATGAGCATTCATAAACTCCCTCAGATCATAAGCATCATTGTGAAAAATGATGAAGGCTGGTTGGCGGGTCAGCACTCTTTAGTGAGTCAGCTCAGACGCGTGTGGGTCAGCGAGGCCTTCCAGGAGCGCCACCGCAAAGACAGCATGGCTGCAACCAACTGGAAAGAGCCCAAACTATTAGCATTCTGTCTGCTTAGCTACTGCAAGTAAGTGTTTTCTCTGTTTGGTGGTTGCACAAATTACACACTTCACAAGTTTAAATACTGTTAATAGCTTGGAAAATGGAAACGCAATGTTTTTACTTTGATTTTTACACTAAAGTTGTACATTTCCTTTCAGACGCAACTATTCTGAGATAGGCTACTCTTTCAGCTGCTGAGAGCCTTCACTGGCCGCTTCCTGTGCAACATGACCTTCCTGAAGGAGTACATGGAGGAGGAGATCCCCAAGAACTACAGCATCACACACAAACGAGCGCTCTTCTTCCGCTTTGTGGAGTTCAATGACCCACACTTTAATGATGAGCTCAAGGCAAAGGTGAGGATATACCATTTGTACACCTGTGAGTATTAACATGTTGAGAAGAAACTCCCATGAATTTTGCCTTTGTGATGACCTCTCGTTTTTTATTAAGAGCCACCATGAGTGTGACTGATGCCATGACACGGGACCTCCATGGTCAGCATTATAAATTCCACCTTTGCGGTATATTTCTGTTGAGAGTGGCACAGCGTCACGCTCTCTTAGCGCTGACCATCTAATGTGGCCAACAACCAGCCCCTGCTGAATATATATGCTCAAGATGGGGAGCGTGACAGGGACTGACCGTGCATGACGCACTCGGTTCTCAAAGGCACGTCTTCACAGTCAACCTGAAGTCTTTGAAGAACGCTAATGAATATTTATCTGCAGATTACTCTAATAGCCATTACTCATATGCTGAGGGTTTGCCTTTAATCAGCCCTGGAGAAGATGGCTAACATAGTTGATGGAGCAGGGCTCAACACAAAGAACTTTTTCTGCTAGCTCGGATGCAGCAGTAGTTTAGATTTTTACTTTTTTGGGTGTCATTTTCACTCACTGATTTTAATTTAATTTTATTATTTTGCAGTTTTTGGGATGTTTGAAATGACCACATCACATAGTTTAATGTAGCATTTCTGACAGTGTTCCCTTCTTTGTTGATTATTTTGATCATCCTTATTGTTTACACCTGTGGAGGGGTATTTATAGTGGGCAAGCACTACATGGAGTACAAGGACCCACTGGTAAACGGGTCAGTCAGGAGGATATTCAAGGCTGTTTCTTATTCCCACTTCATTTTATTCATGTGAAAGAACTCCAAGTTAGAGAAGGAGATCAAATGGCAGTTTATTAAAATGAACTGAATGTTCCCCAACTTCCCCTCAAATTGTCACCCTTTGCAATGACATTGAGAAACGGTAGCAGTGCATCGGCGGATAGTCTTCACAGCTTTGATGGCAGAGGCTGTTCTTGCTCTGCTAAATCACCCCTCACAGCAAAACAGACGTTGCATCCCAAACATTCCCCAGGAGAGCTCAGCAGCTGTGCGCACTCTTAACAGAATACATGTTTAAGGTGATGTTTTCAGGCAGCTGGAGTCGCGGCGGTTTTGGCTGTGATGGATCATGTAGAAAAGGATTTGTTGTGATCCATCACTCATGTGAACGGTAGAGGGGCTCATTAGGACGAGGGATAATGAAGGAACACCTGCAGCCCCACGGCCCCCATGTTTGAATAAATCCACATGCTGATGCACACTTCAGCTAGCAAACAACACAACCATTGTGTCTGACTAGACAAACTATTGTCTTGAATAAAGCTAGTATTTCCCATTGCTTAAATTACCAAGTGGTACATTGTTGACATGCTTATTAATTTTTTGTGATTTTTCTTTCAAATTTATAGTGTAAAGCAGAAACAAAGCTATTAGTGTTCAAAGATGCTAATTATGTAACATATAAGAGCTGATGAATGGAAAGTTGAGGCTGGAGGAATTTTGAGCTTCTAAAAACATGGTTAATCAGAATGATTAATATCAGTTAACTTACAAATCAACCAAATCTGAGGTGCCATGTTGTGCCTTTCTCTCTCTTCTGTCATCATCACACTTTTTACTGGCTTTATCTATGCCGGCGCTGCCAAAGCAGCCCTGGTTTTAATAATTTAAGTAAATTCAATCAATGCTGTAAATTGCAACATGCTTAAAAACTATAAAGATTCACTCACCATGAACCTTTTTCATTAAAGTTAACACAAAGAAGTAGAATTGTTTGCATATGTTTAAATGTACACTCACATAAAGACTCAAGTGGCCTTGAAAAAAACGATGATGATGATAATAATATTCAATTATATTTTTGTCATTTATATTTGTTCATTTATTTTCATACATGATGTTTCTATGTCATGGTGTAAGTTTGGAGTCCAAGACCTATGGAATGAATAACAGGCAACAATTTTTTTTTTCTTATACAATTATTATACTGCTCGTTTGATAAACAGATACCTTCCCAGTTCTTTGATATCCTCAGTGTAAATACATAAATGTAACTTGTATGTTATTTGTTATATGTTATATATGTTATGTGTCCACTGTCCAGGTGTTACAGCACATCCTGAACCCAGCCTTCCTGTACAGCTTTGAGAAAGGGGAAGGCGAGCAACTGCTGGGGCCACCCAATCCAGAGGGTGACAACCCTGAGAGCATCACTAGTGTCTTCATCACCAAGGTAATCCTCTCCTGCAGCCCCAGCCCAGCACCATTGGCAATGCTGTCACTCTGTCTCCATCTAGGATGACCTCTGGCTGTTATTTCACTGGCAGAAATGTCATGGCCACAATAAAGGTCATAGTGTTTGTTTTTCAAGCAAACCCAATGAGACAGAGGTGAAGGTTAATAGCCTTCATTTATTTCACGCTTAAATTGATTGTCTCTCCCCTGCTGCTAATCATAACAAAGGGTAAACCAAACAGTCCGTTTGTTCCCTGGGTTTGTTTTCAACATCTCCAGCAGGAAAGGAAGCTGTTCAATTTTAAGCAAACTTTTTTTTATCTGCTATATGTCACAGCTGTGGCCTCACAGCCCTAAAAACAATGCATCTTTTAGTGTTTTGTAACACAATTTTCTCGTTATTGTAGGTCCTTGACCCTGAGAAGCAGGCAGACCTGGCTGATTCATTGAGGATCTACCTGCTTCAGTTCTCAACCTTGCTGGTAGAGCACGCTCCTCATCACATCCATGACAACAACAAGAGCAGGAATAGCAAGCTGAGGCGTCTTATGACCTTCGCTTGGCCTTGCCTGCTCCCCAAAACCTGCGTGGATCCGGCCTGCAAGTACAGTGGCCACCTCTTGCTGGCTCACATTATCGCCAAGTTTGCCATTCACAAAAAGATTGTGTTGCAGGTAGGCATGTAGCAAAATTCCAGCTGGCATAAATACTATGAAATTATTATTTTTTTCTGATTTTGTCTGAAAAAAGACAGGCATAAAATTATTTGTTAACAGCTGTAACAGAATCTTTGAAGTCTATGAGTCTTTTCCAGGTTTAATCATGTGTAATGTAGTCACCAGCTGATTGATATCAGATGTGAAATTTCCAAATGTAAATGTTGGTACAAATAGATTGTAGAGTACATATGTTGCTTGTATTATCTAAAAATCCCAAAAAAATAATGGAGATTGGTGTCTGCAACTTCCTGTCAATATCGCAATATTTTCAGCAGCCATTACTTTATTCTTCAGTGTCACATGATCCTTCATGAGTCATTTTAATATGCTGATTTGGTGCTCATTAGTCTAATTATTATTGTGCTGGCATGCTAATAATAGTTTCTTATTATTCGTTCCCCCCCCGCCGACCAAAAAAAAACAGTTTATGAAAGCAGTTTTACTGCATAATATTTTTGTGGAATTCTTTGAATAGAAAGTTCAAAAGTACAGCATTTATTTGTAATATAATTTTTTAAATATATTTCTCTAATCTAGAAATTATGTATCTCACTTGTATCAGCTTGATAAATTTAATGCATCCTTGCTGAATAAAAGTATTAATTTCTTAAAATAAAAAAGTCTTACTGACCGGACGGGCCAACATTTTGACATTTGTAGAGTAGTGAAAGTCACATTTTGTACAGAACTGTAAAGTAATCCGTTTTTCAGGTTCTCTCTGCCAATAGTCCTTACCCTTTTTAAAACCATTTAAAAATCATTAGAACCTATATATTATTGTGATTTAAAAAAAAAAAAAAGACTAAAGACTAAAATTATAGGATTCAATTTTCTGCCAGTTTATCAAGATTTTTTTTGCTTAGGCCATGATGAAATTAAAATGTATTCAACAGCCCAAATATTTAGGGGTTTATTTCTTCTTAAGAAAATAACACAACACATTTATAATAAATATGATTTCAGGCCTAAATTTAGCCTTCAGATAAAATGCATTTCTAAAACCCAAATACTTCTCTTTCCTCAACATTTCAAAGAGTACCTCCGAGCTTTTGCTACTCAAAGTTTAGTCTTTGGTTTAACTCACTTCAGTAGTCAACTTCTTCCTTTTGTGAAATGCTGCTAAATGTCAGTGTATCTGTTCTGTGCAGGTTTTCCACAGTCTGCTAAAGGCTCATACTATGGAAGCACGTGCCATTGTTCGGCAAGCCATGGCAATTCTCACACCTGCTGTACCTGCTCGGATGGAGGACGGTCATCAGATGCTCACACACTGGACCCGCAAAATCATTGTGGAGGAGGGCCACACAGTTCCTCAGCTCGTCCATATACTTCACCTCATTGTACAGCACTTCAGAGTATGTATAGTCACTTCACTCTTGCCAGTTATACTAACATCTCCCATACTGCAGTCAGTTTTATTATCCAGTATTCACATTGTTCAATTTTTATTGCACAGCCTTAGGTATTAGTTTGCTTGGTAGATCATATAAGTTTTTTTTTTGTAGAGTTTGCTTGAGTGTATGTTTCTCTGCTTACAGGTTTATTACCCAGTGAGACATCACCTGGTTCAGCACATGATCAGTGCTATGCAGCGATTGGGCTTCACCCCTAGTGTAACTATTGAGCAGAGGAAGTTGGCAGTGGACTTAGCTGAGGTGGTCATCAAATGGGAGCTCCAGAGAATCAAAGACCAACAGGTCTGTTACCAGGAAATGAGTGTTCTTATTATAGAAACAGTGTTTTGGTCTTTTGTGATTAATTTAATGTAATTAAAATGCATTGTCCTTTAAATCCGGTCATTTTATTGGGTATGAAGCCGGAATCGGAAGCTGATCCAGTAAGTGTGGGCGAGGGCACGAGCGGAGCCTCTGGTGCTATGAAGAGAGGAATGTCTGTTGACACGGCACAAGACGTAAATATCTTTTCGCACATGCTGCTGGGCAAAAAGTGTCAGCACGTGAGAAACCTAAAAAACCATGAAACAGGGATCGCCGCTAAAGCTATTGAGGGGCCACGTGTATCAGAGTCTCTTCTCTTTCTCTGTTAGCCCTGCTGGACCGGGGTGCCATCTTTGAGGTACTTGGCCTGTATATGAGTGTGTTTGTGTTTGTATGTGCGGTCTTGGCCATGCGTCAGTTCATGCCCAGGGATAAGATCGCTACTTACCTAAACCAGTGTAAAAAACAGCACACAGATACGGTTTTCAACTTCCTCATGAGGGGGCGGGGGGGGAATCCGCATCCGCCTGACGGTATTATCTCCGCCTGCTTAGTGAGTCTTTCTGGGGTCCACTAATACTAACGAAACTAAACTTTCTGCTCTGTGTCTGCAGGTATGATGAGTGCACTAATGTGGCAGGTGCTGGGGGCTCCCGGTGAGCTGCTGTCCCGTCGCTGTGTGAACCTCATGAAGACTGCCCTCCGACCGCCAGTGTGGCTACCAAGCCGCCCGTACGCCTGATACTGCCTTTAACTTGCAGTGGTTCGATCAAAGCGCCTTTTGACTCTCCGGTAAGTCTGAGACGCGTTGAGTGAGAGAGTAGCGATCTGATGTAGGTAATTCGTCAATAGGTTTTCCTTCTTATTCTTAATATAAACATTACGAGTTTAGATACAAATTTGATGCTGCATGGAGATTTAAATTAGCCTATGCTATTTTCAAAGCAAACGGGATAAATTATCCAGCCCAATTTAAAAAAAAAAAAAAAAAAAAAACCAACAATGCAAGATGGGATGCATGACAAACTACAACTTCACTCTGACAATAGGTGGCGCTCTTAGAAAAGCAGAAATAGCCTGGTTACTCTGCGACACAAAGTGTTACATAACTTTCTGTTTCTGAATTCATTTGTCACAGGGAAGAAAGGAGGTGAAACAGTGTTTGCATGTTTTCAAACTACCGTTCAGATTTTTGTGTTCCCTATGGTGTTAATCTAATAACACCAAATAAAAGAGTGCAGAAACAAGAGAGCCAGTTCTGGGATTCTTCCTCTGCTGTTCACTGAATCTTAGTAAATCTGCTTTGTTTGTGAGCGCCACCAAGTCATGGTTTTATGTAACGGGAAGCCTCAGTGGCAGCGGTACACCAAGCGTATCCTGTGTGCCACATGCAGAGATGACCATCGAATCCTATTTGTTGGAGTTTCTTTCCTTTCTTCGCAGGCTGCGTGCGATGGAAAAGATTAATTGTGTTTGTGTCAGTCTGAACAGACGCATTAACAAGCGTTCATTCAGATTAAAATGTTTATTGCACCGAATATTTGTCTTTGTGTGAACAGGCCTTGAAGTCTTCGTCTGGAGAAGATCGCCATATCCTGTTCATCTCACATCACTCTTCATTATTTCCAGTGCCTTTCCAAGCAGTTTTTATGTCAGCCAAATCGATATCCTCACTCTTATGAATGATTTTTCTTTCTTTGGAGTACACTGGTGTGACTAACTCAGCTGTCATCTGAGAGAACAGCTCTCAGTTAGTGAGCATCCACCACCTGCACTATTATCACTGCAACCTCCCATCCCTATCTCACTTCCTCTCTCATTCCACCTGTTATTAGGCAGTGGGCTTCCTGTCGTTCGGATGCACCACTCTATCGATTCTTTTCAGGGCAAGACAGTTATGCAGCTTTCTCTGCTCATGTAGGCCAGTGATTAAAATGCTGTGATATGGCAGAGAGGAGACTGCATGCACCTTGTACAACCTTTTAATTTTCCCTTTGCTCATCCACGAAACAAAGGAATATCTCTCGATAGGACCAGAGTGGCCGGAAAAATGTGTATACTAATATCGAGGGTAACTGGGAGGTGTGGGGTACCTGGGCTATAATTATAGTGCCAAAAGAACAATTACTGAATAAACTGTTGATGGAAAAACTGATGTAAATAATTGGGCACGAAGGAATAGGACGAAATGGATCAACGTCCCAATGACTTGCCAAATCTGTTCACGACCCGAATCAGAAAAAAGGTAGTTTCGAGCAGCCAGAGAAGCTGACGATTACCACCCTACCATCCCTTCCATCTTTATTTTCAGAGTGGGTCAATGACACTTTCTGTGACACGAGTTTGACAAACAGGTCACTCATCGTCCGTGCCCCAGAGCCCTGTTGAGAGAGCGAGGTGCTCTTATCAGCTCTCTTAACCAAACTAATGACCAGTGCTGCAAATCCGAGGGGGTTTTGTCATCTCATTGTGTCGGCTTTTCAGTGATTAAAGGACAGGCTGCAGGGACGAGCTTAGCTTTGTGCAAATCTGTCTGCCAGTGTCTCAGGGGCCAGACCTTGTTGTCAATATTCAGTGGCCCCTGAAACCTAATCAGCACTGGTTTTTACTCATTGTGCCAAGCCTGTGCGTTACTTGACTTAAATGAGAGAATGAAGGGGTTTTTGAAAATTGAAGCTGCCAGTTTAAATTAATTTTAACAATTTGTGTGGGATCAGAAGTTTCAGTAGTCCAGTAAAAGGTCATGATTCTCGATACCACAGCATAAACGTGCCAGTATGCCATCGGACATGCTGCTTCATTTCAAAATGTTTAGAAAATGATGTAAGCATTGCTTCAGGTACTCAATAAAGTGAACAGGTGTTTAATTGGAAACAATAAATCAAACATACAAATGAAGTAAACTTGTGGTTTAAATTTGCTTTAAGTGCTTAAAGTACTCAAGTTAAATGGAAATGAAAGATTTACATTTCAAGTAAATGCAGTTCTTTTGAGCTTTCTATTCATCAAAGAACCCTCATTCAAAAAGTATCATGGTTTCCAAAAAATATTAAGCAGCACAACATTTTTCAACATTAATAAGAAATGTTTCTTGAGCTCATATCAGCATATTCGGCACATTATTTCTGAAGAATCATGTGACATTTAAGACTGGAGTAATGGCTGCTGAAAATTCAGCTTTGCCATCATAGCAATAAGATTTACTTTAAAATACATTAGAATAAAAAAAATGGTTATTCTAAATTGTACTAATATTTCACAATATTATATTTCACTATTACTATTTACTGTGCTTTTGATCAAATAAAATGATCTTTGGCAAGCAAAGGAGAATTTTCTCAAAAAGAAAAAAAAAAACAACATCTTCCCAACCTCAAACCTTTTGAACTGAAAGCTAGGTGTCCATGTCCTCTGCACCTCATCAATCCTCCTCTGTTTTTCAGGAGCAGCCAAACCAGGCTAACTTCTCCAACATCTGCACAGGGCTTGAGATTCTCAGCTTCCTTCTGTCAGTGCTGCAGCCTCCAGCCATTCTTGCGCACTTCAAGCCCCTGCAGCGTGGCATTGCAGCTTGCATGACCTGTGGCAACACCAAAGTGTTGAGGGCAGTCCACTCCCTCCTGTCCAGACTCATGAGCACCTTCCCCACAGAACCCAGTGAGTAGATCAAGCTCAGATTGATGATATCTTCTCCTAGAGACCTCATTTGAGCATAGCTGTGGATATGTATGGTGAACAATAATTACGTCATTTGATTTGCTCGAGTGCAAGACACAGTCTAAAGACCAGTATAATGGTCAGCAGCTGTTAACAGAAACATGCATTGGTTGAATTTCCACAGAGGTTGTGAAATAATAACTTTAGACACACTAGTGATTATCGACAGTAACAGTATATGTTAATGCCCCATTTCTGTAATTGGTTATCTCTTTATAAGATTGTCCAGGTTGTGCTAGTTTTTCCAATTAAAACTGTGGCAGCTATGTACATTAAAACATTTTCTTCTAATATTTTGGTTTTTCTTTAGGCACATCCTCAGTGGCTTCCAAGTATGAGGAGCTGGAGTGTCTGTACGCTGCCGTAGGGAAGGTCATTTATGAAGGCCTCACCAACTACGAGAAAGCCAGCAGCGCTAACCCAACTCAATTGTTCGGTGAGAAAATGTAATAGCTCTACTACATGACCAAAGGGAGTTATTCTGGAAGATCTTCCCCAACATAAAATAGATGCTAAGGTTTTCAAAAAGCTCTTTTTTCTGTTATATACTAAGAATAGAATGCAAATCATATATTTATATACTTAATTGTAATTGTATAATTATTATTGCGTTTTGTACATTACTATTCAGAAGTTTTTTATTTTTTTAAAATGAATTACTACTCCTGTGCAGCAAGGATGCATTAAATTTCACAAGATTAGAGTTTTCTACTGTATTTTTGATCAAATAAATGCCGTCTTGGTGAGCATAAGAGGCATCTTTCAAAAACATTTTTTAAAAACCTTACCAACCCTAAACTTTGCAATAGTAGTGTATTTTAGTGTGGATATATTTCAGATAATATTTTTATAATGGAACACTTAGTTGTTTCACAACTTAGTTCGTCCTTAGTATTTTCCATAAGTTTGAAACCATAAAGCCTGAAACTGCTTATTGGATAACATTCTAAAGTTACCAGTGTTTTCATTTCAGCTCACAATGCCCCTTGTGTCAATAAATGCCTTGATTCCCGCTCTGGCAGTGCTCTCGCGTTAAATGTTACCACTGGATGTACTGTATGTGGCCTCCATCGGGGTGAGCTTTTTACATTTACTTCCTTTCTCCACCAGAGCTGTGATAAAGAAATCGCATTCTCCCAGTCCAAAGTGGTGAAATAGGGGGGGCTTTTTTTGTCTCCATCCTTACTCAACGAGGGCCGTAAATCCAGATTTCTGCACAACACCACAGACCCTTGTAGTAATACTGGCGCTAAAAAAAACGGGCAATGGAGTCTGAACGGGGGGCCTAGAATGGATCATTTACGGAGCGCTGATGTGGTGCTCTTGCTGGGTGGGGGGGGTCCCTGGGAACATGTTGTGAGGTGCATGGGTGTCATGTTTCACCGCGGACAGCGTCTCTACTTATCCCTCTCATGCTTCCGAACGCTGATGATACCTTCGAATGTCGTTCCCGCAGGCAACCAACATCACTGACCATCTGAGTACCAGCACCCGATCATTTCCGTCTTTATGCGCTCCCTGCAGAAGATGGTGAGAGAGCACCTGAGCCCGCAACCCAACCCCGGAGTCGCTGAAACCAGCACAGGTGACCATTCTTTAGACTCTTGTGTCAAAGACGTTTTCCCCCAAAGATACATTTAAAATTAATTTCACCTTAAGTAGTTGAAATGGCCTATTATTATTATTAGGAACGAAGCACCTAATAATAATCTTTTTTTTTTTTCTACTTCTGCTCTTATATCTATGGTTGCACATTGAACTGCTTGCGGAAAAGTTATGAAATTTGGCACACAATAAAAGACAGTCTGAACATTAAACATTACAAATTTGGAGTCTCTCTATCTGTATGATTCGAATGCACCTTCTGAAATCATTTTCCACAATGAAAATTTTTTCTCTGTTTGAGTTTTCTGAAAACCTACATTTTTGAACCTTTGCTCAGATTTTCACAAAAATTATATCGGATCATCTTCAGACCATGCCAACAAGCAGTTGTGGAATTCAAGCTAATTAATCAAACTGTTCTCAAATAACATGAAAAAACTAATTTGACGATCACACCAAAATAAATGTGAGGCTGCATCTCTGCAACACTTTAGCACATTGAGACCAAACTTAGTGTTTTGCCGCAACCAGGCTACCTGGAGAATTTTGACACAGTACCACCTAGTGGTCTGGAGATATGAAAAATTGCTTTTTTCTAAACAGTTTGGCCATAATAGGCCAAACTTCCTGTTCGCCATTTAGATTTTCTTTAACTTGCTTTTCGAAATCCTCCTAGACTGTTGGTCCAATTTTTCACCAAACTCAACTCAGATCTTCTTCAGACCATGCTGTTAAAAAGTTATGGATTTCTTGTCTATAGACATAACCGTTTTTATTTACCACATCAACGAATTTGATGGCATGCCAAACTGCAAAATCTGAGGGGGGGGGGGGCGTAGGTCATTGCAGAAGACTTGTACAATAGTGATTCCAACTTTGTGACATTGGGTCACTCACATGTGCGACCATGAGCGACCGATTAATTTTGTGTGTCAAGTGCCAATGATTGGTGCCAAGTACTTATGAGCATTATGGTCAATACAAGTAATTGTATATTGGGTTTTCACACCCATTTTGCTAAAAAAAAATAAAACCAATTGAGCTGCCAACATGTTCTTTAGCCTGACACGTGTGTGTGTGCGGTTATTGGTGGAATAAATTAAATCAACATGTGTCGGCCTGTTAGCTTCTCATTTTGCTTGTCCAGTTGCTGGCCTCTTATTGCTGTTGCAGCTGTATTTATTTATTATATTATTATTATTATTACTATTTTTTTATTAAAATTGCATCATTACTATTTGAAAATAATCAAAATAATCAACCAGCATCGCAGAAAGAAAAACAGTAAATTGCCAAATCATCAGATGACCACCTGCAGATCCTGTTTGTCAAGGTCCATGAATCTCCTAAATATCTGATAATTGACTTTGCTCTGTCTAGATCAACCGGGGCGTTAGTTAGTCAGAGTATGGAGTCTTATCATGTTGCTGAAGTGGGACTGCGTCCCAAAAACTGGGTGTAATATTTGAGGGGTTAGTAATATTTATGATTCTTTGTAAAAGATATACCTAGTATCTCTGAAAAATATGTCTGAACTTGAAAATGAATAAGCAGAATGTGTATTCAAATTTAAGGGGTGAACGTTAAGTCCCTTGTGGTTTGCACCACATCTATTTTTATGTCTTTGAAATGTAAAGTTTTCTTGGATATGGTATAACGTTATTGCAATCAAACGTGGTTGTTTTATAACCCGTAGAGAAAACACCCAATGAATACAAAAGAAACAATTCCTAAAAAAAACGGGCAGTTGGCATGATGGAAGATTTTTCTTTCAGGTGTAACAGCTCTTTATGCATTTACCCACTAAGTAAATGTAAAAACAGAACGGTGCGCCCCACCACAGGGATCAGATCAGGTTTTATTTGATGGCACGCAAGTGGATCCCTAAATCATCTGAATCGAGCCATTTGCTGCTGCTCTGTAAGCCATCAGCATGTTAAGATTCTAAAGGGGTGGGGGGGGAGGAGTAGGTACTGCTACAGGGGGAAAATATTTGAGGATCACAACCAAACAAAGCATGGATGTGGCAGTTTCAGTTCTCCCAATTTAAAAAGATGAGAGAGGCCTGTAATTGTCATCATAGGTATACCTCAACTATGGAGAGACAAAATGAGAAAAAACAAATCCAGAAAATCACATTGTAGGATTTATTAAAGAATTTATTTGCAAATTATGGTGGAAAATAAGTTTTTGGTCAATAACAAAATTTCATCTCAATACTTTTTTATATACCCTTTGTTGGCAATGACAGAGGTCAAAACGTTTTGTCCCTGTAGACGGTCTTTTCCCCAACACTGTTTCTGGTATTTTTTTATTTGACCGCACGTATGTCTCCATGCGGAGCTGCCTCTAAGGCAGTAGATGGTTGTTGGGGCTAGGGGGGGTTCGTCTGTGATCAACCACGGATTTCAACTCCCCCGCCAAAGAGTGTTCTAGTGGGGTCTTTGAGATCTCTGGAGTACTGGCTAGGGCACTCCCGAGGACCTTCAATCTTCTTGTAACGAAGCCACATCCTGCTTTCCCGGCGGCTGGTGTTTGGGGATCATTGAGTCGGCGGAAGAGCCCACCGGACTGACCAGTTTCTCTGCAATGCCCTTTGCTGTGGAAGGATGTTTTCACTCAAAACTGATGCTCACATACAATGGCCCATTCATTCTTTCGTATTACACGTCAGTGGTCGGCCTTGGTGTCCGTTTGCAGAAAAACAAGAGCCCCAAAGCATGATGTTCCACCCTCCATGCTTCACAGTAGGTAGGGTGTGTCTGTTGGATGCACTCATCATTCTCTGCGGGGTGCCTGCCAAACACAACAATTTGTAGTGGTTTGTTACCAAAGTTCTATTTTTTTTTCATCTGACCATATGACATTCTCCCATTCCTCTTCTGGATCATCCAAATGCTCTTTAGCAAACTTCAGATGGGCCTGGACATTTACTGGCTTAAGCAGGGGGACACGTCTTGCACTGCAGGATTTGAGTCCCTGGCGTTGCAGTGTGTTACTGATGGTAGCCTTTTTTACTTTGGTCCCAGCTCTCTGCAGGTCTTTCACTAGGTCCCCCCGTGTGGTTCTTGGATTTTTGCTCACAGTTCTTGTGATAATTTTGTCCCCACGGGGTGAGATCTTGTGTGGATCCCCAGATCGAGGGAGATTATCAGTGTTCTTGTATGTCTTCCATTTTCTAATAAATGCTCCCACAGTTGATTTCTTCACACCAAGCTGCTAACCTATTGTAGATTCAGTCTTCCCAGCCTGGTGCATGTCTACAATTTTGTTTCTGGTGTTCTTTGACAGTTCTTTGGTCTTGGCCATGGTGGAGTTTTGGAGTGTGACTGTTTGAGGTTGTTGACAGGTGTCTTTTATACTGATAACAGGTTCAAACAGATGCCATTAATACAGGTAACCAGGGGAGGACAGAGGAGCCTCTTAAAGAAAAAGTTACAGGTCTGTGAGAGCCAGAAATCTTGCTTTGTTTGTAGGTGACCAAATAGTCTACTTAGCATGCGTTAGATGTCCCCACAGCGTGTAGGAATTTACCAATTAATTCTTTAAAAATCCTTCAATGTGATTTTCTGGATTTTTTTTTTTCTCATTTTGTCGCTCATATTTGAGGTATACCTATGATGAAATGACAGGGCCATCTCTCGAGGCGTCTCTGGCTAAATTGAGGTTAGACTGTGCGCAATTGGGAGAACTTGTCAGCAATTGTTGAGCTGAGGGCTAAATACTTTTTTTGCCCCACTTTCTGGGGCGGAACTCAAGTGTAGGACAAATTTTGTGCTTAGCATTGGCCGCCTTTCTGTGCTGTGTCTTGGCTGCCGCGCGTTTGCGCTTGGTTAAGATCACTTTGTCCCTTCCAGGAGGCCGTTTCCAAGCCTTTAAAGATTTCAAGCTTGTCTTGATTTTCGATAGTATATGGAAACCAGCTGAGGTAGGTTGAGATCTATTGCTTTGTCTGACAGAACGGGTCCTCTTCCTCTTGGCCCAGAACTGACAGCCTGTCTTAAATTTAGGCTCTTTACAGTATGATGGAAAAATATACGCTCTTACTAGGACAGCTTTAATCCTGTTGTCTGCAGTCATCTGGAGGAGTTTAAAAAGTGGGCAGAAAGACAAAAAGACACATTGTCACCTTAGAGCAGATTGAGAGAGAGAGAGAACCCTTAGACTTCAGCTATGTTTGACCACTGGGTGCTGCAGGAGGGTCAAATGTTTAGAGACCGGCCCCCAAATCCAACCATACTGAGAAACATCTGTGATTGAAGTCAAAAATCTTCCACTGTGTCCACCAGAATCTAAAATCCAGACAATCCCATCTGCTCAGTGCCTTCTAGATGCTATTATGGTTTTTAAATGGTACATGGAGATGGGATTGAACGGACACACACACATTCGCACACTTTCGGCCCTACATGTCCTGTGCAGGCCTCACGCTGCAATGTCACCCTGACAGTGTCGCCCAAGACCCCCTCACAGCGTGAGTCAGCGGCGAACTGGAAATCAGCCTCTAACATATTCTCCCCCAAGGGGTCGACTCATCAGAACAATCACATTTTACCTTGAGCAAATCAAGCAGAAAATACATTCAGAGGCCAGTCTAAACTGATAACCTGTCTCCTTTCTGCTGTGGCTTTCCATGCTGTAAAACTCAATCACATTTCCCCCGCTTTCAGCAGGCAGACTTTCGTATTTTATGGTTCATGTCCTCGGCTGTCTTTTACAATTTTTGATGCGTGTTCAATGGTTGTCTTTGAGATTCGTGTAACATTTTGCTGTGTGTGTGAGCCTGTGTGTAGTTTTTCCCTCTTTGTTTAATTTGGAAAAAGATAGAAGTCCTGTGAACCTCAACGAAATGGAAAATAGTATTGCTGTCATGTAATCGTGCTCTCGTTCTTCTGTGTTTTCTGTAGTGACAAGCGAGTTGGTAATGCTTAGCTTGGATCTGGTAAAGGAGAGGCTGTCAGTCATGAACATGGAAATGAGGAAGAACTTCATCCAGGTCATCCTTACATCCCTCATCGAGAAATCTCCCGACCCAAAGATTCTTCGAGCTGTGGTGAAGATTGTGGAGGAATGGGTCAAGAACAACTCTGGCAACCCCATGGCCACCAACCAGGTAAATTCTCACAGGTTGCTGTATCAAAATAATAATTCACCTGGTGTCATAATATGAGGAATTTTCTTTGATCTTAGTTTAGATTATATTGTACTATGTAAACACACTGTAACAATGTTCCAAACTCAAAACTTTCCAAGTCCAGAAAGACTAAAATTAAGTAGCAAAGATGACACTTCAAAGTTGACTAGTTCAGTTTAATGTAGTATGTCTTTATCTTTTAGTGTTGTTGTTGTTTATTTTTTTTAGAATTTTAATTAAGATTGTTAAGATAACTAAATTAAAATAACTTTAAGACTTGTTGGGCTACCCTGGAAGTTAGCTGAGACACCCTTGTGCCTGACCCTCTGGTTGAAATGGTTCAAACCATGTGCTGTACTTGACAGCACATTCATAAGTTTATTTTTAACAAGATCTCTAATTTTAGTTTGATCTTGATATTTTATGTGGTACATTTTGGCATTGATTATTTTGTGATCGTGTCACAATGTAATGCCGACTTTGCAAAGAGGCTGTTGAATGATGGGGCAGTTAAAAATGCTAGTCGACAGCAAAGAAAGGTCAGGGAGAGGGAGGAAAGCAGTCATTATAACTAGAACTCAGGGAGCAGCGTTCAGTAATAAAACAAAAATGTATGACAAGACATTTTAAAAGGAACATTAATTTTATGTATTTATTTTTTTACAATTGGTTGTCCAATTTAACAGAATGTGGTCTAAGATGGAAGAAAGCTTAAAGATTAAGTATGTTAATTCTGTGCCACCAAACAGAATTGTAAAATAGTTACTGTTTTAAACAGGTTTTCTTTGGTCTCTTATTGGTCTGATCAATATGTAATCCCACTCCACATTCACGCCACTGCTTGAGCTAGTGTTGCTGGTTGAGATTCAGAAACAAGCAGGGCTATGTTTTGATAGCACCATAGTGCTTACAGTTCTTAGGGAAATCAACTACAAATTCAATTCAAGTTTATTTATATAGCGCTTTTTACGATACAAATCGTTGCAAAGCAACTTTACAGAAAATCAAGTTTCTACAATATTTAGTAGTAGCTTATCAGTGGTGACTGTCAGTTAATGTACATATGGCAGAAATGAACGAAAAAATCAATTAAAGACGTAATCAACAGACATGCACCTATTAACAGCATATTATTATAGAAGGCAATCAACTTAAGCAAAATGTGGTAGTTTTATGTGTTGTTCCAGGGTTAGCATCATCTGAGGTTTTCTGGGGGGTTGGCATCATCTCTTCTCAGGTGTTTCTGTTCCAACTAGCTTTGTGTACAAAAACAATAAACACATAGAGACATAAGTGTGTAGCGTCTGTCCAACCAACCAACATTGATTTGTTTAACCCACTAAAGAAAAAATGTGCGTTTGATCAGAAATATACTGACGTACGAATTATAGATGCTTATTGACTGCTTGGCTAAAGAGATGTGTCTTTATCAAGCTGTAAACAGAGCAAAGTGTTGTCCTAACCCTGAATTGCTATCAGAAGAGGCTATGTCCAGAAAAAAAAAAAAAGTTTGGGAGCCTAATGCAAAAAGCTCTACCTCCTTTAGTGGACTTGCTTTCCTAGTCTAACCAAAAGGTCCAGAGTTTTGTGTACCTGTGGGGAGCGTGTGGATTGTAGCTTGTTATAAGACTAGTTATTACACATGAGCAACCCATCAGGGCCTTAGTCGTAGGTAAGTAATACTATGTTGTAACTGAAACGGACTTAAATAGGTAGCCATTGCATAACTGCGGGTAAAATTGGGTAATATTGTGTCGTGGTTAGTTTTCGGCGCGCGTGGTGTAAGGAACTTCTAAGTCGCTGGTCGGGGTGCCTTTTGGCACTACCTATGCTTGTTTTTGAAGATGCAGACAACCCCCTAGCAGTGCATTACAGTAGTGCCATTCTGGAGGTCATGAAGGCATGACTAGCTTTGTCTGCTCAGAAACAGGTCAATGTTTCGTACTTGGCATGGTTTTCGAAGGGATGGTCAATAAGTGGCGTTGGGTTGTGTGGGGTGTGGGGGACCAATGGGAAATATGATTTTCAAAGACAAGTTGCTGTCTAATATAACACCCAGTTTTTTGACTGTAGAGGAAGTAACAGTACATTTGTCTAGTTGCAAATTGTAATCCAAGGGATTCTGTGTACTGTTTATTGGTCCAAAACTAGCAATGAGATGCAGCCTTGGTCTGACGCAAGAAGCAATTCGTTTGTAATTTTAACAAGTGCAGTTTCTGTGCTATGGTGGGGGCCTGAAACCTGACTGAAATTCTTCATAGAGATAATTCTTTTGCAGGAAGAAGCGCAATTGAGCAGATACAACTTTTTCTAAAATTTTAGACATAAAAAAAAAGGGGGACGATTTGGATAGGTTCTCAATTTTGCCAGTTCACTAGGATCTAGTTGTGTTTTCTTAATAAGAGGCTTAATAACCGCGAGCTTGAATGGTTTTGGGACGTGACCTAAAGACAACGAGTTAATAATATTGAGAAGCTTTTCTTCTGCTACAGGTAACAACTCTTCAGTAATTTAGTGGGTACAGGATCAAATAAACATGTTGTTGGTTTAATGCATCATTTGTATCATCAGACTGTTAAAACTCTCAGACAATTAGCGCTTTAATCACAGTATAACCATAGGTCAGAGAGGAAATCTGCAAATTCTTGCTATATGGTGGTCTATACACAGTAGCCAGAGCAAGAGATACGATAGATTTATTTTGCATATATGACAGTGTAACATTGAGCATTAGTATTTTGAATGAGTTAAACCTGTTTTCTGAGTAACATTGAGAATATCACTATATATTATTGCAACTCTGCCGCCACGACCACTCTGATGGGGCTCATGCTTATCAGTAGCTTGGTGGAGTAGACTCATTTAGACCAATATAATCATTTGGTTTTAGCCAGGTTTCAGTCAAGCAGAGTACATCAAAACTATTACCTTTGATGATTTCATTTACAAAAACTGCTTTGGGTGCGAGTGATCTAATGTTTAGGAGCCCAAACTTTAAAAATAGTTTTTGTTCATTTTTTTTAAACATTTTTCTGGTTTAATCACGATCAGATTTTTTTCTAGATCCTGCATTCCTTTCGTGTCCTCGTTTGATACGTGGAAAGCGGCCCTGACACGATCGTTCTTCGCAGGCGATGTGCTGCACACCGTCTCGATCAGGCTCCTGAAGTCCCTCTTCAGTGTCTCCATCTGCCGCAGCTTGGTGTTGTTAACCCCCGCGTGAAGCACGTGCACTCGTGCAAATGGCTTAGCCTGATTGATATTTCATGCGTTATTGATTTAACATGGTGTAATTGTATGATTTCCATTTCTGTAGACTTGCTAAACCGCACAATAGTAAACCAACCTTTTGTTGACTCTGAATAAACCATTGTTAAACATTAGAGCTCAAAACCTTTCCTGCTGTAAATGAGGCATTGTGTATTCAGTGCGCTGTGGCCCGGACAGCTGATCCCAGGTGTCTGTTCTGTTAGCCCAAGGCGAGAGAGCAGACAGGGAGGAAAAAGGAGCAGAGCAAAGGTTCTGCACAGCTCTCCTGATAGATGAAAGATAAATCGACTCTATCAGTCTGTTACCCCCTTCTCCTCCTCAGCTCTCCTCTTTCAATCCCCTTCCTTTCTGCTGTTTTACTCTCTCTCTCTTTGTCTTCGCTTCTCTTTCCTAGGTGCCTAATCCAAGAGAAAAATCCATTCTGCTTGTGAAAATGATGACCTACATTGAGAAGCGCTTTCCTGACGACCTTGAATTGAATGCCCAGTTCCTGGACCTCGTTAATTACGTCTACAGGTAATTACGCCGATTAATCACAGGGTCCGCCGTCCGTGCTGGCCTTCCATCTATTGCCATTATCAACAAGACTCTGGCTGGTCGGTGGTAGGCCCCATTTTGATTGCTAAAGTTGGGGCTGGGGGTGGTGGGGCAAATTGCAATTAGGGGTTACCATCACCCTGGGCAAAAGAGCATTTCTCCAGCGTCAGGAGCAATTCATCCTGGTGAGAACCCATAGGCTTAAAGGATTAGTTCACTTCTGAATTAAAATTTTAAAATGTCCTCACCCCCATGTCATCCAAGATGTTAATGTCTTTCTTTCTTCAGTCGAAAAGAAATTAAGGTTTTTGAGGAAAACAGTCTAGGGTTTTTCTCTATATAGTGGACTTCTTGTCTTATCTAGCGAAACAATCTGTCATTTTCTAAAAAGAAATTAAAATGTATATACTTTTTAACCTCAAACGCTCATCTTGTCTAATTCTGCGTGAACACGCAACACGTGAACTGCGTTGGGGGGGTGCCTTCCGGTTTTCATGACATTAGGTAGATCGAAAAAAACTCCCATCTCATTTTCTCCTCCAAATTCTAAATCGTCCTACATCGCTGTTTTGCCATTTTTTGTAAAGGGCGTTTGACCTTCTTTGCACGTTCACTTTGTGAACACTGGGTCGGTACTTCTGCAGCGATGTAGGATGATTTTGAAGTTGGAGGAGAAAATTGATGGGACGTTTTTCAACCTACCCAACTGTTTCGAATGGGGACTGCACCGAGTCCGATGCCATTGCAGAGCTACACAGACCGCCATTTGAGTTAAAAAGTATATCATTTGTGCCTTTTTTAGAAAATGACAATCGTTTAACGAATAAGACCCTTATTCCTCGTCTGGGATCGTGTAGAACACTTTGGAAGCGGCACTGATCTGCAATTGGACCTTCCACCCAGTGAACCCAGCTGAAGTCCCCTTATAACGGAAAATCCTGGGATGTTTTCCTCAAAACCCTTAATTTCTTTTCGACTGAAGAAAGAAAGACATGAACATCTTGGATGAAATTGGGGTGAGTAAATTATGAGGAAATTGTAATTCAGAAGTGATCTAATCCTTAAAGTCAACAGCTGTAGTTGTATCTATGCTGGAACACCTGCAGTCCTTAATAGCTGTTGTTTACTAAAGACCCGCCATGTTGTGTTTATTGTCACTCTGCATTTCATGCCGTCTCAGAAGGTGAACACAACACCAGTCTTGCAGCATTTGTCTAAAGCGCTTTGGTATTTGTTTTTTTTCAGAGATGAGAACCTCTCAGGAAGTGACATCACATCCAAGCTGGAGCCAGCATTCTTGTCAGGGCTACGCTGCACCCAGCCACTGATCAGAGCAAAGTTTTTCGAGGTGTTTGATGCATCAATGAAGCGACGAGTCTATGAGAGGCTTCTGTATATTTGCTGCTCGCAGAACTGGGAGGCCATGGGCAGCCACTTCTGGATTAAACAGTGCATTGAGGTACAGAATTTTTAAAAAATTTTACATTTTTATTTTTTACTAGTTAACCCAATATATGTTAATAGACTTTAAAAAAAACTATATATATAAAAATAAAATAAATGGAATAAAAATAAAAATAAACCTAAAATTCTGATTGCTGTAAATAAATGTATATAATATAAATATAGAATTAATAATTGTAATATTATTTAATATTTCGTATATTTTTGTAATAGTATTAATATATTTATACATTTATTTAAATAAACTGTTTCATTTATAATTTCTGTGATATAACATTGCATGTCACACCGCAGGATATGTCTACAGAATTTTTTGAACATTAAAAAAAACAAAAAAAAAGCCAATATATTGTACATCTTCAGTCGTGTTGTCAGCTCTATGCAGAGTGGATAATACTTCATAATTATGCACATGCTTAAATTACACAGAAGCTAATTTCACCTTGCATAGCAGTTGTATGCATACTGTATCATTTTAACGTCACCGTTTTCCCCTTGATGATTTAATCAAAACTTCAGTTGGATTTTAGATAATTATTCTTTTGGTGTTAATACATTCACCATGATGTAACAGCTCTGGTTTTTACCTGCTCCACTCAAGTCAGGTCACAATCCATCCATCTCAGCCACAATCAATGCTACTCTGGCTCTTGAATTATTAACGCTGTCCTAAACGTGGCGTGGCTGTGTGCGCGAATCAGCCTGCCGTGATGGAGTAGAAGAATATTCACTGTTGGAGCTCTGCAGCCAGTCTCAAGCATATAGATATATATGCGCTAGGGGTTAAAATGACAGCTGTTAAACAATGCTGGCTCATGCAGGCGTCATTTATGTTTGAATGTTAGCTACTTTCTTCACAGAAGGAGCAGCTGTTTGCTTGTATGTTTTAGGAATCGTGGCAGTTCAGAGTTTGATTCTGTCGTCTCTGCTTCACAGCTGCTGTTGGCGGTCTGTGAGAGGAACACCACCATTGGCACCAGCTGCCAGGGCTCCATGCTCCCCTCCATCACCAACGTCATCAACCTGGCTGACAGCCATGACCGTGCAGCCTTCGCCATGGCAACGCATATCAAACAGGAACCTCGTGAGAGAGAAAACAGCGAGACCAAGGAGGAGGTCAGCTGTGCCATTCAGTGTATACAAACATCTGTACAAAAAGCTTGTTTGTGCCTTTATTGCCTAATTTAGCTGACTCTCGTATCAATTTCTGATATATAAAGTTTTAATTACATTATCATAAAAGTGATGTGATCACCAATGATCTATTTCTATTATTTTTGATCATTTCTATTTCTGATTATTTTTCGTCTGTAGGATGTGGAGATAGACATCGAACTGGCACCTGGTGACCAGACCAGCCTCCCTAAGACCAAGGAGCAGGCGGAGAGAGATGCAGGCAACCAGCTGCACATGCTCACCAACCGCCACGATAAGTTCCTGGACTCCCTGAGAGAGGTCAAGGTGAGCCATCACCTCAACATATGCTGCCCTCACAAGTGCACCCCTTAAGCATTAGGAAAAATAAAGCAAAACTTAAAAATAAAAAAATACACTGGTTACATAAAGGACACATGCAGGAATGAGACACATGCAAAAGTTATACAGGCTTTTGAACAGTAGTTTAATATGTGCCTTTGGTTCTGGCTCCTTTCATCTCTAACCTGCTCTTCCTCATTTGGCTGCTCCCTCATAAGCGTCTCTGTTAAAGAGAGTTTGATCAGGGCAACATGGGATTCTGTCTCTTGAGTTCTTTGAGGTCATAGCGTCATTGATTTCTATTTAATCCTAGACATGCTGCTGCTTTATATGCACCTCTCAAGCAGGCTTTAGATAAATGATGAAGTGAGGAGTTCAAAGCCCTGACCTGCCTGCGTTGCCCACCAGAGCCGCTGTCAGGAACCACAGCACACATTTGAGTTCTGACTTATGCTAACATCTCCATTCCTCTTGTGGTCAGAAGTCCAAACCTTTACGTGCAGTCATGCCCTAAGAATTTTTCAGTGGCAAGAGGTGATGACCAGTCATGCTTATGAACGTACAGTGATCCCTTATGAAAATACATTTTTAAAAAGGAATAGTCAATTTTGTCCTTAAATGTCTGGTGTCATGAGTAAAGATGAAATCTTTCTTATTTTGTATTTTTTTTTTTCTGCAAACGTGACATGATACATGTAGAAAGCAAGTGTGTATCACAGTGTCAAGAATAGTGTGTATTAAGCAGGGTTTTATAGTTAGCTAAAACTAAAACCATATATCATTTTGTTACTTGAAATAAATGTTAAATTGTATAGAAGATATATATATATATATAAATGCAGCTAGTTGTTCAGGGCAACATATCTCATTTTCGTTTAGTTTGACAAATTTAAAAAAATGAAGTTTATATAGATATTTAAGAACAAAAACTAATAAATGTTCATTAACAAAGGTGTCCTGGTAGACTTTGGAACTGAGACAAGGTGCACTTCTGTTAATCGGCTGAGCTGGCACTGTTATCAGCCAATGCGATAATCTCAAGTGGCTAAATGTCGGTTGATTAATGGCCGATATATATTGCCTATCTCTAAATGAGTCTCCTGTGTGTGTAATCAGACGGGAGCACTGCTGAATGCACTGGTTCAGTTGTGCCACATCTCCACCCCATTGGCTGAGAAGACTTGGGTCCAGCTCTTCCCCCGCCTATGGAAGATTCTGTCTGACCGACAGCAGCATGTGAGTACTTGACTTTCCCAGTTCTCCAAAGAGCTGAGCAGACAGTTGGCCATTTTCCTCTAAACATTTTCCATGTCAATGCAGCGTATGACTGCTGCTCATTTTAACTTGACCTTTGTTATGGTTGAAGTGTAGACTGCATGTTTTACTACTAATAATGCATATCACTGCTGAATCGGCATGCAAAATGTGTGTTAATGGTGCCGGATGTTGTGCCTATCCGCTCATCTTGGAGACCTTTGCACGGGTGGGGGGTATGGCGGGCTGTCTTTCTGCCCCTGCCGCTGAACTTAAACGGGCAGCATTTGCTAATGAGCAGAAATTAAACCTTTTATGCAAATATCAGCGTTTAATGGACCAGATGTCTTAAGTATTAGAATTCTCATTAAAGGGCTTTAATTTGGAGTGACTGAGGCTGTAGACTATTACAACACGCATTCAAAATAGAAATCTTCCACTTCGTAGCTTTTTATTGTAGGAGGTATAAAAACTAGGACATATTTACTGCGTCAGTTTATTCCTGCAAATTATAGTAATCCAAAAGTCTTTGTGTAACGTGGGCTATTTTTCTTTAGAGTTGGCATTCCTATTGAATATTTATAGCAAATTCTCGTTGACGTTTGGTGAGGAACTACTTTCCTACATTTCATTTTAAACATTATTGTCAAGTTCTCATCAAAGTCATACTTTTTAATTTAGTTTTTTATTTTATTGTAGTAGACCGTATTAAAATTCAGGCTGTTATTAAACTGTTTGACAATCAGTCAATCAAATCCGTTCTTAAATTTTTTTTCTTCCCCTCATTACATTTGTAGTTTATTTTTATTTTTATGAATTTATGGTATGGATATTCATTTTGAGGTTTGCTGAAGATTACTTGTAACAGCATGTTTTTTTAAGTTGAACTAGAGTGAGCACTAGGTGATGGCAAAGGTAAACTAAATATAAAAATAATGGAAATCAACATGAATTATTAAATATCCGATGCTGGATTCTGACAATCAATAAAAAAAATTATCTGTTTTTCACTCTTAATTTTGGTCTTACGTATCCATTTTTGCAGGCAATCTCAGGCGAGATGGGTCCGTTCCTGTGTAGCGGTAGTCATCAAGCTCAGAGAGATTGCCAGCCCAGTGCTCTAAACTGCTTTGTGGAGGCCATGTCTCAGTGCGTGTCGCCCATACCCATCAGGCCCTGCGTGCTGAAGTACTTAGGAAAGACCCACAATCTATGGTTACGCTCCACCCTGATGCTGGAGCAGCAAGCCTTTGAGAAAGGCCTTAGCTTGCACATCAAACCCAAACAGAGCACAGAGTTCTATGAGCAAGAAAGCATCACTCCTCCACAGCAGGTACACTGATGCATGAGCCCTTCTTCTTTGTTTGTTATTGATATTCTTGGCAGAGGAAGTTTTGTGTTCACTCAAAATGAACTTGTGTGCTGAATTTCCAATTGGCTTTGTTTTGACCTGTCAGTGAGTTCAGTTTGAAGTATCCCAGCATTCAAGCTGCTTATGCTAAGCAGTCATCTCATTGGGACACCTCTGAATATGGATGTGTTTGTCCCCTATATTCTTTGAAGATGTGTTCTTGTATTCCCTCAGGAGATCCTTGACTCGCTGGCGGAGCTCTACTCCCTACTGCAGGAAGAGGACATGTGGGCGGGGCTGTGGCAGAAAAGATGCAAGTTCCCTGAGACGAGCACCGCCATTGCATACGAGCAGCATGGCTTCTTTGAACAGGTGAGAGACTGAAGTGATTGTATCGCCATGCATGTTTTTGGCAAAATTTGAATGAATAAATCAAAAAGAAGGGCTGCACAGTTGATCAAATCATGATATGGACTAGTGTCTATAAATATTACACCCTGTCCTCACTTCACGCAACACGATGCTGCAACACGCAATAAAAGGTATCTTTTCCATATTAATCTTGAGTTTTTGTCCTAACCAGCCGCGACGACGTTTCTATTTCTGCGACGTCGCAGCTGGAACAACAACATACAAACTATGACAATGATGATCTCAGGTACTGAATATATGCTTCAGTCAATGTTAAATGTGTCTAATGTCAGTTTAAATGTATTGCATGCCATTTATAGACATACTGAAAGCAACAACAGATAGTTTACCTCAGATCTTGAAAATAAATTAAAGCACAAGACAGTAAGTTAAAACTGCGAGCTCAATGCGAACCAACAAGTGCTTTCCATGGCAAAGATGGTATCAGTCACTTGTACTTTTAATAATGTTAAAAAGGTTTCATATTTATGAATTAGATTATAAACTTGTCCATTTCATTGGGAGTGCAGTGCACTTCTGCACTTTTGAATGGCTGTGATATTACAGTGATTCTGTCTCGTCGTGTCGAGTTTGGTGTAGAAAGCAAATTGCTTGTCGCTGGAATCTCGTCGTGTCGCGTCTGGTTAGGACACGGTGTTGAACTGCAAAAAGGCTGTTCAAATTTCATGTGTTTACATTTTAAAGGATTAATTACATTGTTAAAGTTCGTCCCTATGAATTGTCCCTCTTATATTTTAAGATGATGTAACAATAATGCTGGTTCCATCATCATTAGGCTCAAGAAACCTATGAGAAGGCAATGGAGAAAGCTCGCAAAGAGCACAATGTCTCGCCCGCCATCTTCCCAGAGTACCAGCTGTGGGAGGATCACTGGATACAGTGAGTTGAATGGCCACAACCCAGGCAACAAAATTACAACCAATAAGACACCATTAAGATACAGCTGTGTGGAATAGGATTTCGGACTAGTAACCAATATGATTTGATGGTGCAAATGGAACCAGAAGACCAACAGAGACTGACCAAAATTGCACTCTCAAAGTTTTGTTTTGCATTGCTAAGTTTTTTATCGAAGTCAAAATTTATAACACTTTGTAAATAAAGTCTCAAATTCAGTTTATGTCCGCCACACACATTTAATGAAATTCATAAACATTCTGGACTGTTTGTTAAATTCTAATGTAATGTAATACAATAAATATAAGTGTTACATTGATTTCCAGTTGTTCTAAAGAGCTGAACCAGTGGGAACCTCTGACTGAGTACGGGCAATCTAAAGGCCATAACAACCCATACCTGGTGCTGGAGTGTGCCTGGAGAGTGTCTAACTGGGCTGCAATGAAAGAGGCTCTAGTGCAGGTAAACTCAGTACCACACTCCAATCAACACAGACAGGGTTTTAAAGTTCATGTCTGATTGTACATGTTTTATTTGAGGAAATGTGTACTTGATCTGAATACTTGTGAAGTTCACAATCAGTCTATAGATACATACACTACCATTTAAAAAGTCTGGAGGCATTAAGATTATTTTAATGTGTTGAAAGAAGTCTCTTATGCTCACCAAGGAAATTATTTGATATTTGATCAAAAATACAGTAAAGTAAGTTGAAACATTAATATTGTGAAGCATTATAAATTAGAGCATAATAAATTAGAATGTCGTGGAAAAGTTCATTTATTTCAGTAATTCAACTCAAATTGTGAAACTTGTGTATTAAATAAATTAATTGCACACAGACTGAATTAGTTTAAGTTTTTGGTTATTTTAATTGTGATGATTTTGGATCACGTTTAACAAAAACCCACCAATTTACTATCTCAACAAATTAGAATATGGTGACATGCCAATCAGCTAATCAACTCAAAACACCTGCAAAGGTTTCCTGAGCCTTTAAAATGGTATCTCAGTTTGGTTCACTATTGCTACACAATCATGGGTAAGACTGCTGATCTTACAGTTGTCCAGAAGAATATCATTGACACCCTTCACAAGGAGGGAAGCCACAAACATTCATTGCCAAAAAACTGGCTGTTCACAGAGTGCTGTATCCAAGCATGTTACAGAAAGTTGAGTGGAAGGAAAAAGTGTTTAAGAAAAAGATGCACAACCAACCGAGAGAACGCAGCCTTATGAGGATTGTCAAGCAAAATCAATTCAAGAATTTGAGTAAACTTCACAAGGAATGTACTGAGGCTGAGGTCAAGGCATCAAGAACCACCACACACAAACGTGTCAAGGAATTTGGCTACAGTTCGTCGTATTCCTCTTGTTAAGTAGCCACTCCTGAACCACAGACAATGTCAGAGGCGTCTTACATGGGCTAAGGAGAGGAAGAACTGGACTGTTGTCCAGTGGTCCAAAGTACCCTTTTCAGATGAGAGCAAGTTTTGTATTTCATTTGGAAACCCAGGTCCTAGAGTCTGGAGGAAGGGTGAAGAAACTCATATCCAGGTTCTTGACGTCCAGGGTTTAATTTGCCACAGTCAGTGATGATTTGGGGTGCTGTGACGTCTGCTGGTGTTGGTCCATTGTTTTTTTTGAAAACCAACGTCACTGCACCCTTTTTAACAAGAAATTTTGGAGCACTTCATTCTTCCTTCTGCCGACCAGCTTTTTGAAGATGCTGATTTTTCATTTTCCAGAAGGATTTGGCACCTGCCCACACTGCCAAAAGAACCAAAATTTGGTTAAATGACCATGGTGTTTGTGTGATTGACTGGCCAGCAAACTCACCAGACCTGAACCCCATATAGATTCTATGGGGTATTGTCAAGAGGAAAATTATAAACAAGAGACCAAAAAATGCAGATCAGCTGAAGGCCACTGTCAAAGAAACCTTGGCTTCCATACCCCTTCAGCAGTGCCACAAACTGATCACCTCCATTCCACGCCGAATTGAGGCAGTAATTCATGCAAAAGGAGGCCCAACCAATTACATGTACATTAAATGAACATACTTTTCAGAAGGCCAGCAATTCACTAAAAATTGTTTTTTTTTTTATTGGTCTTATGAACTATTCTAATTTGTTGAGATAGTGAATTGTTGGTTTTTTGTTAAATGTGAGCCAAAATCATCACAATTAAAAGGACCAAAGACGCTTAAACTCTTTCAGTCTGTGTGCATTGAATTTATTTTCACAATTTGAGTTGAATTACTGAAATCAATGAACTTTTCCATGACATTCTAATATATTGAGATGCACCTGTAAGGTATGTGTCCTGTGTGAGTGTTATATAATGCTATTATATATATATATTATATTAAAAATATATATAGGTAAAATGTCATGTTATTCCTATTGGAGTGCAAAGCTGAATTTTTCAGCAGCAAGCTTCCAGTCTGTCAGTATCAATTCTTTAGAATGCATCTAATATTCCGATTGCTCAAAATTGGACAACATTCAAAAAGAAAAGAAAACTTCAAAAATAGATTTGTGAAACTACAAATATTTCTTTTTTTTGTTTTTCCCTAATTCTTTGACGGAGAACCGGACATTGTATGGTTCAAATAGATTTTGTGACATTCTCAGATATACGTATATTTGAATATTTATAGAGTGTGTATATATATATAAGAAAATACTTTCCACTAAAGTTAGTTTTTTTTTTGTTTTTTAGATACTGGGGATTTATGTGAGTAAATTTGCACACTGACTTTCCAGCCTAGTCAGATAACCTAAAACCATAGTTATGACTTCACTGTGACACCTCAAATTATTATTGGAGTTTCATCATATTGCAGAATGTGAAAGCGCACTACTTGTGTATTATGCCGAAAGTCACAATCTAACTGTGTTTACAGGATTGTTTATGACTGTTCAAAATTGTAGCCTTGCCGTTGCTGGGTAATTTATGGGCTTTACTATCTAAAACACAGTAGAAAAAGTGTGTGATAGTGGCTGGAACACATTATAAATACTCTGTGGCTCTTGTTCACGTAGACTGGAACGAACCATTCAGTATCGGTCCTAAGGTGACATCCTAATAAATTGGCCATCCTCCACTCCTCCTCCTCCTCCTCCTCCTCCTCCTCCTCCTCTTCCCTCTCGGTTCGCTTTGCATCTAATATTTACGGATACGTGCTTGAATAATTGCTCAAACATCTGCTGGGAAGTGATTTGTTTTCTCCGTTCCAGGGCAGGCTGCTTGGCAGCAGCAGTTGCTCTCAGGAAGTTTAAATGTCCCCTCTTTCAATTAAATGTGGGTGGATAAGGCCAGCCCTGACGCAGGTTTATTTATCAAATGTCGGCAAGTGATAAGCATGCACTGACCAAAGGGAGTAAATCCCTCAACATCGTCATACTGCACAATGCTAGCAACCTGTACCGACTATTTATTTTCCCTAAGTTTCCCACCTTTTTAGCTTGAATTGCAGTGTGCAACACCCACTGTGGAATAGGGTGACCAGATGACCATGAGCAAAAACTGGGGCACACATGCTGCTCAAATCATAGGGATTTAAGTTTAAAATAATTGTTCATAGCAATCAAATGGACAACAAGATTAGTGTCCCATAACATTAAAAAGTTGGAATACATATGTATATATTGTATTATATAATATTGGGTATAATATAGTTTATGGTGTTATAACTGTACTATATAAAATAACAGAATTAAGTATGAGTTTGAGATTTGCAAATCATTGCATTCTGTTTTTATGTACACTTTACACAGCATTTTGGAATTGGGCTTGTTTATATAAATCATAATATATGAATCAAAAAAATGTGTCATGGTTTCCACAAAAATATTAAGCATCCCAAATGTTGTCAGCATTGCTAACAATAAGAAATGTTTCTTGAGCACCAAATCAGCATAATAGAATGATTTCGGAAGGACCATGTGACTGAAGACTAAAGTAATGGCTGCTGATAATCCTAATTTTTTTATTCTTTTTGGTCAATAAATGCAACCTTGATGAGCTTAAAAGACTTTTTAAAAACTTGAAAATAATTTAGTGAGTGGAGTGTTTGCTGATACAGCTGTGTTTCTGTGTGCATCAGGTGGAGCTGAGCTGTCCAAAGGAGATGGCCTGGAAGGTGAATATGCATCGCGGTTACCTGGCCATCTGTCACCCTGAGGAGCAGCAGCTCAACTTCATTGAGCGGCTAGTGGAGATGGCCAGTAGTCTAGCCATCAGAGAATGGAGGAGACTGCCGCACATTGTTTCTCACGTGCACACGCCCCTGTTACAGGTGAGGACCATCAGTGCATGAGCTAACAAACACCCTTTAACCAGACGCTCTCCAGCTGTAATGTAATGTTCTTGATGGTTTTTCACTTTTTCAAACAGGGCAACTCAATCAGAGCACCACTAGTGAGCTAATCTAAATAAATTGGCAATTTTAAATAATGATATCTCAAAAGCAGAACATCTGGTCAAATATCTCCGCTGACAAGCATGAGACTCGGGCAATCTCATTTCATTTGTGAGCGTGTGACTTAATGCAAACCCTTGTAGCAGAGCGAGTGGTTAGAGCTGACACTTTACTTATAATTGCCTTTTTTGCTTTGCATTTTTGCACAATAACTTATTTCTTTATCAGACCTGGTCCCTTCTTCCTCCCTCCCTCCTTCTTTTTGGCCCTTACTAAAATGGCTAAGATAGTGTTGACTGCACCATTGTGGTGCTCAATAGGCAACTTGTATTAATATTCAGCGGAAAGAACAGCCTCCTGACTGCCACACGCATAATCAGGCAGAGCACACAATGGGACGGAGTTGAGGTGATGTGTGCCTGTAGATTAGGGTAAAGTGTGAGAGCTCTCCATGCGCCACATCCTCAGGGGACTGTTAGAGACTCTCTTGAGCTCGGCTGTGGTGAGATGTCAAATATGACAGCCGAAATGAGGTGTTGTTGGTGACTGATTATGCCACACAGGGTGTTATGGGTAATGGCTGATGGTTCTGTGGTCTCTGCATGATTGAAGAGTTGTATGTAGTGGATGTGTTCAGAACATCTTGAATGCATGGGATTTTTGTTGCTTTATACTATTAGTAAATAGAAAATGCAGTACTGTGTCTTATTCTTAGCATTTTATTTAAAAAATGTTTTAAATAAAACTAATTATTAAAGGGTTAGTTCACTCATAAAATAGTTACGAAGCTACGAGAATACTTTTTTGCGGATAGAAACCAAAAATAACTACTTAATTCCACATTTTCGTCTCTACTGGACGCGCGTTCACGACAGTACCATGACGCGAGACGTATTCTCGTAGCTTCGTAACTTTACAGTTGAACCACTGATGTCACACAGACTACTTTGTCGATCATCTTGGTACTGTTGTGCCCTGAACGTTGACAGTGGTAGTTACCTTGCTGTCTATGGGAGGGTCAGAGAGCCCTCAGATTTCATCAAAAATATCTTAAATTGTGTTCCAAAGATGAACGAAGGACTTACGGGTTTGGAACAACACGAGGGTGAGTAATTGATGACAGAATTTTCATTTTTGGGTGAACTAACCCTTTAGCAATTTTGATACAATTTTAGAATTGTGTTGTTTGTTTCTTGGTTCATTAATTTAGTTCATTATCATTAGTTAATTTCTTTTTCTCTGTGGACTGCTTGCTAAAATGGAGAAACAAACAGAACATACTATGACACAATTTCTTTTTTTTTAATAACTATTATTATTTTCTGAAGGAAATATCAGTGCTTGCAATACAGAAAAACACGAAGTGTCCAGACTTTTTACTACAAATAACCATAAATCAAACTTGATTGTAGGCCGTGTGCTGAAAGATAATGTGGCATTATATCCAACAATATAATATAAACATTTTAATTTTTAAATTCTCTGCATTTCCATAAAATAAACAAAAGATATCTAGATAATATAATATATATATAGATATCTATAATATATATTATAAATATATATAATAAAAAAAATAGAATGAGGATATGCTTCAGGCTTGTTTTTCCCCTACTCTTCTGATATGGCAAATATGAATTTAAAATGGAGAAAGTACAATAGAATCCCAATCACAATTCAGTATGCAAATGTGATGTCAGCACTGACAGTTATATTTTGGTCATTCAAAAGTGTAGTTTATTAAATTATATGTAAAAACAAAGTAAATCAATTCTGTATGTTTAAGCAGTAAGGGTTAAAGTTTAATAGCTTATTAGTGTAGGTAAAGAACCGGCTGCTCTTAAAATACATTATTGGCCACACTGTATTGGCTGTTTTAGCCGTGCATTCAAAAATGTCTTTGCCCCAGAGCGATTGATTTCGGTGATAATTGAATTTGCTGATAATTGAATCTATTTACACCTGCGCTCCTTAATGCAACCATACCGAAAAACCAAGTCCAATAAGAGTGATTGGAAGGGGACGGGAGAGGCAGACAGAAGCCGTGAGACAGAGAGAGTGAGAACGCCACCAAGTTTAAAATGGCTCGTAATTACTTTTCCCCCATCAGATAGTGTTTGATTAAATACCTGCAAGAAAATTAAATTTACATGATGAATGGGCATTCAGAATGAAGGTTATTATGTGCCATCAGCTGATATTAACAGATAATTGTGAAAAATATTGTATTGCTTCATTTATTTTGTTTTGGGGGGATTTGTTTTGGCAAGTCCATAGACTGATTTGAGGCATTTATCTTGTAAAGCAGGCATTACTATTGAACGGATGGCTTTTGGATGCGTGTGGCATAATTCATTATCACGGCTCAAGCTACTCATCGTGCGCATAGTAAACCATCATGTTGTAAATCACCTTGTAAGTGCCAGACTCCCTCCCTCACGTCTTTCTTTTCCAATTCACACAGGAGATTAAAGATCCATGTGGCATTTCGGTAAGAGTGCAGTGTGTTTACTGGCTGATATGTTAAGGTCATGCATCAGTAGTTTGTGAGGAATGGGTAGCATTTTTTGGGTCACCGTGGCCTGTGTCCTCTGCTGGTGTGGTCCGTGTCGTCTGAGAGCGTGATTAGGCATTAAGGGAATAGATGCTTCACTTGTGTGCTTCCTTCTCTCTGCCCATTCTCTGAGTAAATGGCTTTTAAGATACTTTGATCCGTCCATTCGTTCAGCCACCTCGAGAATTCGTTTCTCTATTTCTTTTTCTTTCTCAATAGGAATCATAAGCCTGTAATACAGTCACAGTAATGGATTTTGGAGAGCTGTGTGTGTGTGAGATGTGGTTTCTCGGATGACTGTAGCCCTCAGAATTAAACTGAGCTGGCGCTTTAAAGAGATCTTGAGGATGTTGCATCTTCCTGCTGGATGTTTATTAACTACATAGATTCTCATCTGTTTATTCCTGGATTATTCCTATTCAGGCGGCGCAACAGATTATTGAGCTACAAGAAGCTGCTCAGATCAATGCAGGCCTCCAGCCCGCCAACCTGGGCCGCAACACCAGCCTCCACGACATGAAGACCGTGGTGAAGACCTGGAGAAACAGGCTTCCGATTGTCTCCGATGACCTCTCCCATTGGAGCAGCATCTTTATGTGGCGGCAGCACCACTATCAGGGTATGCCAGGATATGGAGATAAATTCCAGTGACAAAATAATGATTATTTTAGCACTTTTGATCCAATTTCTTTTTTTTTTTTTTCTGCAGCCATGTGCTGGGCTTTTATGAACCCAACCGCACATGATCCAAACACTAAAATGCCATGCTTGGATGCAACCCCCCATCAGCCATTTGCAGTAGGAAAAATCGCCCGAGCAAGTCTGGTAATTGTAGCTTGGACATTCGTGGGGTCCATCACATCCCTTCCCCCCCGATTGCCGATTTGTAGACTGTCTTTCCGAAGATTCGTCAGCAGGGTTAAATGCTACCTCAGTTGGCTGGAGTAGATTGGGCCAAGAATGAATATGCCGGTGAGTGAAGTGACCCAAATCTGACTGCCTATTCTCTAAATCAACTAGTCATTGGGTTCCCCGAATGGCTAGTCATCTAATCTTTTCTGAAAGATAACCTGTGTAATTGCTGTGGTTTTGGGGTCACCTGACCCCAATCAGATGAATATCTTAGAGCATTCTGTCTGCTAATGAAGCTGAATAGTGAGTTCATGGGTTTTCTTGGGTTTCGCAGCAGGTTCTAGCTAGCCACATAGATTTGCCATATTGTGTGATATACAAGTAAAATGCTTTCTCATATGAGGAAAAAAAAGTAGGACAGGACTAGATTTTAACCATTGGGAATTGATTGGATCATTGTTGTTTGTTAATTGTTACATGTGTGCACACTGCACACGTCACCAGAGAATTATGTTGTGGGGAAGAAAAGTTCATTTTAATAAAGATTACAAGTGCACATGATTTTAAAAAAACTGCATGAAATAAAATGTTGTCGATATGATTTCATGGTGAACATGAGTCAGTACTCAAAAACCAAAGACGTCCATCTGAATCTTGTATGGCTATAGCAGTCTGAAGGATAATTTAAAGATGCAACCTATAAGGAAAACTAAAAGTGGATGACTAGTCGTCCTTTTTGACAGATCTGTTCGGTTATATATAAGTTCATATTTAAAAAAAAATTCAGTAATGTTTTACAACACTAAAATAAATTTGTACATTGTTTATAACCGTTATTTACTGTATAATTTTATTATTTTTTTTTTACATCTAACTGAATAATGATTATCATTGCTTTTGTCAAACTGAATTCATCTATTCCAAATCTAGTTTACTTTGCCGACTCACCTGCTGATTTTGCTGTTAGCCGGACTCTCTTAATGCAAATAACGCTGCTCTCATTACGGTGAGAATGACTGCGGTGCTGTCACAGTAAGGAATGCATTCCAAACAGTGTAAGGAATTGGCTGCTAGCTGCAGCATTCGCTTAAGCCTGATTAATAGAGCTGCCTCAACTGAGCTCAAGTCATTAAAGTACCATTGGATTTAATAAGTCTCTCTCTCACTCTCTCTGCTATCACTTGGACCTGTTCTGTTCCCTTTATCATTTCTCTGGCACACTCTAAGCCACAGGCTCTCACCTGGGAGTCTTAGATTGAGCTACAGAGATGTCTACAGCAGATATACTCTGTTGTCAGTGGTGTTGACTTTTGATGTATAGGAATTCTAGTTCCGAAAACTACACGTTGGCTGAGTCTTGACAAAAAAATCATCCATTTTGAGAGAATCATTCTACATGAGAAAAGGAAAAATTCATAAATATGAAATATACTTTGAGGAATTTCAAATGCAATCATTGTTATTGTGTTGTCAGGGTCTGGAGGTGATTGAGTCCACTAACCTGAAGTACTTCACCAAGGAGATGACCGCCGAGTTCTACGCTCTCAAGGGCATGTTCTTAGCCCAGATCAATAAGTAAGAGTTGATCCCTGGGTTTGCTCATCTTTTCTCCTTTTCTACCTGTCACTTTGAGTCTTCTCCTTATCGCCCTCATTCACTCTTTCTTTGTCTTTAATTGACACAGCTCTCGTTATCTTTTGTTTTGTGCACGGGTCTTCGCACTGACAATAAAGAATTAGAAGCTGAGATCATTAAGAGCTCACTTTTTAAAATGAACAATTTCGACAGAGTCATTATGGAGAGGAAAAACAAACATCTGTGTGTGCCCGTGTGTTTTTGCCACTAATCATCACTTCTAAAACTTTAGGCCAATAACGAGGTCAGAACAGTCATTAACAGTCAATATGAGAGTATGATGAGTAATTAACCTTATATAGCATGACTGAAGCAGAGGATAATGACACTGAACTCATGATGAGTGATTATCTCCCATCATACTTCTATTGACTGGCATTTTCACGAGTCAATCAGCATTTCCTGGTGAGAATCTGTCATGTTATTGGTATACATCTCAGAATACTGTAGATTAATTTGTAGTGCAATCAAGCCAGGTGTTTAAAACTGCCTACAAGATATTCAAACAAACGGATGTGGGTCAATGACCCATAAGGAAACATCTAGTTTAAAATATTTTTGCCAAGTTCAAAGAAATACAATCTATTCTTGTTGGTTTCATACATTAATTGAGAGAGAAAAAGTTATATTATACACTTATTACAACATTATTACTTTTTTTATCAAAGTGAATTTTAATTCACAAATTGAAAGGCTGTTTATCATAGAAGAGGTGAATTCAAGTGATTGTCACTATGAATTGCATTTTTATTAATAATTTAATATATCTAGACTAAAACAGATCATCATGTCATTCAATAATAAACAGATAACTACCCTCTTTTTTGCGACACAATAGCTCTATATCTATACACATGCTGAATAATTAACGCAATAGCAATTTGTGAAATCTCTGTGATCAGCAAAAGTTTCCCCCAGCCTCAGCAGGGCCTAATGTAATTACATTTTCACTATTTATTAAATATAAACATAGGGATTTGATAAAGCAGTAGAGCTGTTGGAGGAAGATGTTTGACACTTGACTGGGCGTGGGGACTTATGTGCTCTCCAAGCCCGACTCTCGGCAAAGGCCATAAGCAGAAACATATTATACATGTCCAAGACTGACGTGACGCTTCAGTGGATTTGGGCTCCCCAGACTCCCGTTGCAATCAAGTGTAATTTTGTTGCTTGCCACATACTCATTAAAAGTTCCCATTATATGTGATTGGTTTAGTAGGTGTGTCGTAGGGTAGCATTTAGAGATGGTGATGGTAAGGACAGAGGCTTCAAGCACAGATTATGAGTCCCATGCAGTGCTTTCAGTCCCTTATAAAGCCATTTATGAGCCTTTCTCAACTTCTATTCTTAAACTGCTTCTTCTATAAAGGGCCCTAGAAATAACGCTCTAGGGGGACAAATTCTCAAAGCTCAAAAACGGCTGATGAAACAAAATATTGGACCTGGTCAGCTAATTTCAGTTAGGTGCTGTAATACTGGATAGTTTAAAAAAAAAAATTCTGTCAGATACTCCTCAAATTTATAGTGAAATGCCGATAAGAAGCGGATATATAATTATGATAAAGTTTAAATGCCACCTGTTTACCAGTGCACCATTGGCAGATATTTTACTGACTTAAACTTAATCCACCAAATTACTCATATTCTTTGCATTATTGAGATTTCAAGATTGTAATGGTCAGTTGAATTGTCTCTTCTTCTAGGTCAGAGGAGGCAAATAAGGCATTCTCTGCTGCAGTGCAGATGCATGATGTTCTGGTGAAAGCCTGGGCAATGTGGGGCGACTACTTGGAGAACATCTTTGTTAAAGACCGCCAGCCCCACCTTGGTGTCTCCGCCATTACCTGTTACTTACATGCCTGCCGCCATCAGAATGAGAGCAAGTCACGTAAATACCTTGCCAAGGTACGATCTCTTCTCTCTTTTCTCTTCTGCTGACCTCACTGAGTGACTGTGCCAAATGGTATAATTTAGAAATGTGTGTAAAAATGCCCAGTCGTGTTATTTCTATCTAGTGGTATACATTTTTTTATGATGTCAAACATGAGCCCACAAATCAATATAACAAATTATTTTATTTTCTACATTTATTTTCTGTTATTTACATATTTTATACCTTTAGGTTAACTCTATATTTCAGATAGTTAAAATATATATATTTTTTGTTTGTTAATGATGATAACACTTACAGCCTGACCTTTGCAACACTGCTGAAACGTTCAGTGAACTTTCCCATGGGTTGTGATCAGTGAAAGGAGGGAAGAAAGAACTACTGATCATTTGTGCTTTGTAATCTAGAGGGCAACATGTACTTAGTGTTTTTCTTGTCAATAAGAGTCAAAAATGGTTGGCAGAGCATCTTTTTTGACAGGCCTGTAATTAGTTTTACCATTAAACCCATTTCCCATAACACACAGGCAAACTCAGTGCTCATTTGTGGTCCAGTAAACCCATTCTGCTCTGATGACTTTGTTAAATGGGGGCATATCTGTCACTGTGTGCCATTTCTGAATTAATGCAACTGCAGCAGGGGGGATGCACTGCATTCAGACTGATGAACCTTCAATGATGGATATAGTTATATTATTAGACCTGATGATGGATTTTGTATGGATACTACATGTCAGTCTGCTCTTTGTTGAGTACTGTATGCTAGATCAAACAGCTCCATTAGTTTTTTTTCCAGTGTGGGTTTGACTGCGAGGAGCACTTTAGATTGTGTCCGGACTGCTGCTGGCCCCTAAAGCTTTAGAGACGGTGGCGTAGTTTACACATAATTAATGAGAGTAGCTCGCTGATTATCAGTAATTATCCATAAGCCGTGTAGCCCAGGCTGTCCAGTGCTAAAGGTTTCCATCAGGCTTCAGCAGAGATGAAGGTTCATCTGTTACCATCCCACCAGCCACCATAGCAGAGCCCCACAAACAATAGCAAGAGAAGACAGCAGCTGACTGGTGGGAGTGAGGCGGCCGAGATGATTTTACAAGCCATTAAGCCCTGGAGTAGCTATTTCATGGAGCTGATGGCATCATCTTCAATCGCTGACATAGATTTAGTTTAAAATGAAAACGTTACCTGGTCATTCACAAAGGTTGATGAACATTTCATCCAAACTGACTATTTATGAATGTTTGTGGTAGACATCGAAAAAATTGACTTGATGAAAACTTGACTTTCCAAATTAGAGATTTGTGAACAACTGTACGTGTGCATGAAGAGATATTATGCACAATAACGCAAGGAAAAAGGAAGATAAAGTGAGCAATTGCAGGAAGTTTGCATTTTAAATGTCCATGGCATTAAGAATAAAATGGTTTTTACTTCGAATAAAATGTCAATGTCATATTTCTTTATTTTACATTATTTCTGGCTGTTTCAATGAAAATTTGTAGACACAATGTATTTTTAAAAATATATGAATTTTTTTGTCCTGCAGCAGGGTTTGTAAAATCAGAACTGTTGCCAAAAGAGACCGTCTCTGTTCTTCTTCAGGTGCTGTGGCTGTTGAGTTTTGATGATAAGAACACATTGGCTGATGCTGTGGACAAATACTGCATTGGAGTGCCGCCCATCCAATGGCTGGCCTGGATCCCTCAGCTCCTCACATGTCTGGTTGGCTCAGAGGGGAAACCTCTCCTTAACCTCATCAGCCAGGTTGGATTGCTCACTATATTACCTTTTTATAGCAGCACATTCATGCTTGATATATCCATCTAATCAAGATTAATTTAATTTGCTGTCTTCATTTAGAGACGGACTGCATTCAAGACCACCTTTGTCAAATTCACAGTTTTACTGGTTCCCTTTTTATTTATTTATGCAAAGCAATGTTATTGGGTTAATATCAAACACTCTCCAACTGTGGGAACAGAACCGCCAATTAAACAAGAGACTAATTTGCCCTCCTTGATGGAGTATTATTTCCAAGCCATTTAAAAAGCTCCTGAACTTCAAAGAGGAAACAGCTGCTCCAGGGGCCCAAAGAGAGAGGGAGAGAAAAGTAGAGGAGAGCATTCTGTGTATTTATCTCGCATAAAAAGATGGCAAAATCCCCCTCTCATTCCCTGACTTGTTCCAAACGGGTTTTGCATGCAGCTTGACAAACTTTTTTTCTCACGTTTACATGCCAGACCAGCGACTTCTAATCTCTCCATTTCAGCACTGACACACCCGTGCAGTGGAAATGCTTCACTTTAAGATTAAGTACACTCGAGTCCCTGATAAGCACCCAATGAAATGGATATGTTTGCACACCATAATCTCAATTAATGGAGTTGTCAAGGCTGTTTTAGGGATGACAAGTCTCCTTGTTGAAGGATCCTTGGGTCTGATCTAAGGCAGTGATGACGAGTGAAAGGTAGACGTTTTGTAGAACTCTTGATTTTCAAGTGAAATCTCCAGCGGATGGCGCACCTTTATCTCAGGGTCTGAATTATTTAGCTGTGCTCCAGTTGGCGGGATGTTTTAAAAACGTTTGGTGAAATATTGATGAAGGTGAGCTGTGGGGTGCCTTGAGATGAGACTGAGTCGAGAAAAACTCAACACCTTTATGCACGCAGACACCCATCACATGTACACTCGCACACACCCTAAAATATGATGAGACTTTTCTCCAATTTTAGGGTGATCTGTCCCCCGCTGCCTTGTTCATTTTTAATGCTATACTTAACAAGCTTTTAACAGAAGGTCTTGGCCATGGCTGCCTTTAATGTAAAAGCCCATCTGGACTCCGAGGTGTCTCTTTACACCTAAAGGCCAGCCTGCTTTCTGCCGTCTGTTTGACGAAGATCGTGTTTCCACTCTAATGGGCTGCTTGAGCCTGGGTGCTGTGAGACCTAAGAGGGGCTGCGGGTGGTTTGAGAGGATCGCTGGTACCGCCTCGCCATATTTTGTCCCCCGCCCCCCACTAAGTTCCTCACCAAACAGCTTTCTAATCGCAGAACGAGTCAGTTAAATCGCTGATGCGAATTTAAAGTCCGATCGCGATAGAACAGTGAGTGCGTAGCTTGTCAGTGAACTACGGCTCTGTGTAGTAAATGCTGCTCCATCTGAAAGCACTGTGGTAGATTAGCTACCAATCACAGAACCAGCGCTTTAGAGACAAGATGAGCATGAAAACACATTCGGAGAATCTTGGCAGCCCTAGGCATTAGTGAACTGGCTACTAAAGCCAAAACGCATCGCCTTTGTTTTGTCGCTTAGATATAACCATACAATTATGACAGAAAAGTTTTTTTGAAATGTTTTAAAAAACATGGACAAATATATTTCTAACTAAAAACATACAGGTTGGGCCAGCCAAAACAGCTGCTTCGCTTGAAGGGCAGGAACCCCAGACTACTTTTCTGAGCGTAGAAAAAACAAACTTTTTTTGGCAGAGGTGTTCGTTGTTGCACATTATAAAAGACAATCGTAATTGTATAATAAAATTTCCTATAACCTAACTGTTTGAGGAGAAAACTGGTTAATTTTTAGCTTTTTTGCGCTATTTTCATCTTCTGGATTTAAAATCTACATCGTGTTGACGTCAAAATTTGTGACGCGGCAATGGACTATAGTACATCGATGACGTGTCGAATGACATTGTGTTATTATCAATGAGAAGAGCTTGCTTATTATTCACAAAGCAGGTGTTGATGCTATGACAGACGCTTAAGATTGTGGAAGAGAGTAGCGCACATAACTGGAATAGAAACGTTCATGGAGTCGAAGGGAAGTGTGTTTGTTTGTTGTAGAATAAGAGGGTTCGGGCACAAACGCGATCCATTCACTTGTGAGTGTTCAACACTTTTACGGCTCTGTGACACAAGCCGTCAAAATGCTTATATAAAAACGCAGCAGAATAAGCCTAAAAAGTTATTAGAGGTGCAACAGCGAGAACTAACCAGTGCTGAAACGGGGTTTCATGACCCTTTAAAGTGGGAACTGCTCCTTGTTTCAGTAATAGCCTTTGTGTGAATCCGGCATTGAACTCGTGTAGATTCTGGAAGCTGTCTTCCATAAAATGTGCAGCACAGACAGCTACATTAGGATTGAATTTGTCAGGAACAGTTGTTATTAGTGAGTCCGTTAGGGAAGGACCGAAACAGAAGACCTGTTAGTGGTGAGACAATAACACCGTTTCGATGGCCATGGCAGCAAACTTTACTTTCTTTTTGTAAAGGCTTACACGATGGCGCACGCCCCCTTTGTTACATGTTCCCGGGGGCGGGGTTTATGTAAATTCCTGGGTTTGTAATGTAACGAAGGTAAAGTCCTAGTCATTGTTGTAGTCCCTACGAGCCGTTTTTGTAGGCATTAAACTGCCAGAATTTTAAAATATATCTCGTTTGCATAGAACCTTCGAGTGCCAGGAACTTTGCAATATTGTTTAGTGCGGCAAACAGCAACATTTAGACACTAACTAACGTTAAAAAAGTGAAATTGCAATCAACCACCCCTTTAAATATTTTATTATAAGGCTGCACGATTAATCATATTTTAATTGAGATCACAATTTCTGTTTCTCATGATTTATTAAGAATATCATCTGCGATTATTTGCCAACTGTTTATTTATCCTGAAAATGTTTCATTTTAATTTGGCATTTAAGTTATATTGGATTGGTAAGAAGCCTCTACAAGCTTTGATGGTTGCATATGGTTGCAGGTCGCAATTTCATCCCCCCTAATCAGAGTTTTTCGGGGATTTTCATTTTCACGCATGTATATGAGCTACCAAACCTGGCAACCATGGTGCAGTGTTGCTCACATGCTCTGTCCACATGTACGGAAAAGTGCTGATGAGCTGAAAACACCAGCCAGCATGGGGATCTCTACTGAGATATTCTACTCAAATAAAAGTGTAATACAACCAGTATGTTTTCTTCCGCTTGGTTGTTTGCGATGTTTATGTAATGTGTGATTAATAATGTGATTATATTTTTTGAGTAAAATAATTGTGATTAAGCATTTAACCATTATCGTGCAGTCCTTATATTAATTTAGTACATATATATGAAATATTCATATTTAAAAAAAATTATATTAATATTTTAGTTAAAACTTACAGAATTTGCCATTTTTTAGGTTAGCTAAAAAACTTATTTTAAGTAATTAAGTTAATGCATTATCAAAAATAGCCTTTGTTGCATGGCTATGTAACATAAAAAAATGTTGGGTTTTATATTCTGGCAAAAATATCTGTCATATGTTGATGTAGTGTTACTGTGCTATTACTTGTAATCATACTGTTAATTAAAGAAAGACTTTTGTTCGTAGTGCCAATGTATCAGTGCCGTTTTGATAAATACAAGAGTTTTTGAGCTAAATCATTAAACAGCCTGAACCTTCTCTTTGTGATGTTGTTCAAGGACACAGCAGATCTCTGAAAGGGAGAAAGTGTACACTCAGGCTTGACAAGCTTTTAGCGAGTGTCATATTGAGCCATGGTTTTAATCTGCCCTTGATGTTTGTCCATCTCATTGCTTTCCCCATACGGTTTCATTTTCAAAAGCCTGCACTATCACAGAGAAGTTTCAAAACATGTCAGCACTACGTTTCTCTGTCTCGCTCTGACCCGAACCCACAGGGACGATCTGAAATGTAATCTGTGACTGTTTCTCTTAGGTGGGACGTGTCTACCCTCAAGCAGTGTACTTTCCAATCCGAACCCTGTACCTGACGCTGAAAATCGAGCAGAGGGAGCGCTACAAGAGCGGTATGACTGGAGTTTTTTCAGAACCTTCACACCAAATAAAAAGTCCTACAAAAGTCAACTTTTTCCTTCATGTGCTGTCTTTTCTCTTTTCCCCAGATTCTGGCCAGCAGCAGCCCAGTTCGGCGGCTGCTCAGACCCACTCAGCGTCCGACCCGGGTCCCATCCGTGCCACTGCTCCCATGTGGCGCTGCAGCCGGATCATGCACATGCAGCGTGAGCTCCACCCCACCCTGCTCTCCTCTCTGGAGGGCATCGTGGACCAGATGGTCTGGTTCAGGGAGAACTGGCACGAGGAGGTGAGCGGTTTTATGTGTTTTTGAATTCCAGAAGCGAGTGGCTACCTCTTAAAGCACATCAGCCCTGAGCGCAAGTTAAACATGACATGAATGCGTTTTCTGTCTGGTTTGCTTACGTTCTTTAGTCTAATGCCGCATGCTCTCGTACACGTAGCTGTTTTCAGAGGGCCGGCTGAGCAGATGAAAGCTGACAGAGGGGAACGTTTGGGGCTCAGTGAGGCTGAAAAGTAGTTTTGCAGCGCAGGTGGACATTGGCGCTCCAGTGCTAATCGGGCTTTGGAGAGGGGCTCGCCGTGATTGATGGGTGAGGGGAGTGTAGACTGAATGTAGTGAGATTGGATTGCCGTGACAGGGCTGATTCGGTGATGTGTCCAGGCTGGACAGGGACGCAAGAGCCCCGCTCCTGTGGGACACTCGGCGAGAAACAGAAGAAGAAGAGGACGGGAAAGGGCGAGGAAAGAAAGTTTAGCAAGGAGAGCTGGAGGATGAAAGAAATTGGCATTGAGAGAGCTCAGTGAAGTAGAACGTGGGTTTAATTTTCCAGACATTGATGAAGTGTAGTCTCAGACTAAATTAGTCTGTTAATGTCGATCTTCTTCACTTGAAGTCTAAGCTTAATCTCTGCAGCAGAGACCAGTAGAGGCGGGTCATTCTCATTTTTCCCTCATTTTCTTCCTCAGGTCCTGCGGCAGCTCCAGCAGGGCCTAGCTAAATGCTACTCGGTGGCATTCGAAAAGAGTGGAGCCGTGTCCGATGCTAAAATCACTCCGCATACGCTCAACTTTGTAAAAAAGCTGGTCAGCACGTTTGGCGTGGGCCTGGAGAATGTCTCTAATGTGTCCACCATGTTCTCAAGTGCTGCCTCAGAGTCCCTGGCCCGCCGAGCTCAAGCCACCGCTCAAGACCCTGTGTTCCAGAAGATGAAGGGCCAGTTCACCACAGGTCAGAGAACACTCACAGTTCCTGTGCACATTATTTTACATGGACAAACGTCTTTCAGTTAAGTGACATTTTTCCACCTGTAACTTATGCAATGCAACTTTCTCCACGTCTGAAGCTAACATAACTAAGAGTATGTAGGTGTGGAAAGATTATCATACGGTGTGTTCTTACAGTTATGGAAAACGTAGAAATATCAGGGAATTTCAAAAGTGTGAGTTTCAAGCCTGGAAAAGTCATGGAAATTAATAAAAAACAGAATAGGTTGCATAAAATAAGTCGTGGAAATTTCTTTAGTTTAATAATAATCAATATAAATGTGTCTGATATGATGCTGATCTGAAAGTATTAACAAAAATCCTCCTATGAAAATGGAAATAATTGGTTAAACTGTTGGAATCCTCATCATAGTGGATGATATGATCCACAGCTAACGAAGAGATAAACCCACGTTCCTTGTTCTACTGCTGAACAGCAACATTACAATAAAGTTTCGGTCAGTGAGGCAATGGCCAGATTCCTGTTGCCTTCAAAATGTGTTTCTTGATTGTAACAACAAAAAGCCAGATAAAATAATTCAAGTCAACTGACTCTTTGAGAATGAGCTGTCACACGTGGACTTCTCAGAAGTGTTGACAGAAGTATAAATTGCAGGCAGCGCACTTGAAGGATCACGTCTCCTGTGCACAATTACACATGCTCCCGCTCTTGTCTCTGTTCTACATAACCACTTGTGCTTGAGTTAACCACAGGCCTCTCCACAAGACCGACTCAGAATAATTGGCTCTGTGAACCATGTGATTAGATTTAATGGGAAGATGACTATGGGCGGAACCATGTGTACATATATCAAGGTGCTGTTGACGGTAAAGAAATGACACAGCTTTAGGTAAACAAGCTTGCCAAAAAACACTACACGTGCCTATTATGTGTAGATTCATTTTGAGGAAAAAAGTACACAAAAATGTTTTGGTAATTTTTCAAAATGTTTTGTATTTTTAATTTTTTTTGTAATATTTTTTTGTTTGTTTGTTTAATCAGGTAAAGGTGGAAGTGTGTAATTTCTGTCACTTCTGGTACCAGGCAAAATTGCAAACATTTTTGCCCAAATGCTCCACCTGTCTTCCAGAATTCATAGCTAGTTTTCCAGTGTTGCCCAGTTATTTGGCACATTTTTACGCATGTACCTTTAAATCAGTCATCTGTTTTTTGTTGTTGTTGCTTCGTAGGGAACAGAATTTATTTTCTGTGACTTTACCTGTAAGTCCCAAATGTCCTTCACTCCCCTCAAGATGCTTGTTTAAAATCTCTCTGAGCAGGGGAGAAGTTGGCACGGCTCTTTCCTCAGGCCAGTTTTGTACACATTCCCCGACAATAACCTTCCAGTATCCCCGGTGTAGACCTGGCTCTCAGAAAGCAGAGCATGTGTGATCCGAGGCGTATGTTAAAACAAACCCCCTCAGCTGTCCTCTCCTCAGAGGGGCAGAATATGTTTATACTTCCCTTCCCTGTCCACCTACTGTCTCTCCACCTCAGTAAACTTTGAATCCTGGAGCTAGAGCTCTCGTTTGTTTCATATGAAGCTCTATCTGGAGGCCTGTGTGTGTGTTCATGGCCTTAGAGGACTGTTAAGGTTGTAAGGGTGTAAAACAGATGTTGTGGTGCCAGCTGTCTCTGGGCAGTGAGGCGTGGCCATTGCACCCTGAGCCTTCTCTGAACGTCTGACATAGTGTGCTACTGGGAATGAGCTTTGGAGGGGAACCAGCAAAGCGCACAGCCTGCTTCGTTCCCTGTATCATTTCTTTCCTTCCCCTTCCTTCCTTCCCTCCAATCCTCCAAACAAACACACACTCCAGCACCATTTGTCAAGAATTGTTTAATCCAATCACTATTAATCCACGAGCAAGTGTTACTGTTTATCAAATGTGGCCTGCCCAAATTTTTTATGCTAATACATATTTTCAAACTGGAAAATAAAAAAAAAAATTGAGGTGTATTTAAAGTTTAAATTAATTTTTTTAAGAAAATGCACTCTTAACGATTATTTGACCACATTAAGATTAATTGATCATTAATTTAAAGGGGTCCTATTATGCTTTTTCACTTTTTCAACTTTAGTTAGTCTGTAATGTTGCTGTTTGAGCATTAAAAATATCTGCAAAGTTACAAAGCTCGCGTCCAGTTCAAAAGGAGATATTTTATTTAACAGAAATTACTTTTCAAAAACTACAACAAACTACTCGTTTGGACTACAACGTATATTTTCCGGGATTTGTGATATCACAAATACTGACAAATGGGACAAGAAAAAAAAAAGACCTGGTTGAGCTACACTAGAGAAGGCATTGTGTGTTATCACTATGTCGGAGACACGCTAGCTTTCCCAAGACAGACGAACTTAGAGTGGTTACCAAATTGATTGAATTTTGACGCAATATTTACACTGAATCTCGCAGGCAGCTATGGTAAGAGGCATGACATTTCCAGACCAGGCACCGAGTGCTGCCAATCACAAAACACACTGACCCAGCTAACCAATCACAGCACATTTCATATTTCAGAAGGTGGGCCTTCATTTGATACAGGAAATATTCAAGCCGTTCATGCCAGACTGGAGAGAAAGAGGTGTTGTAATAATGTAAAATGTGGAAAATAATGTTTTGTTTTTTCGACACACTAGTATGAGACCTGTTCTAGTATACACCCCCCAAAACAAAATCCCAACTTTTGTACAAGAGCATAATAGGACCACACCTTTAAGAAATTTTTATTGCCATATTTTATATTTAATAATATTTTAAAAAAAATATCAGTATCGCTCTCCTCTGGAGTTGTTTTCATCTCTATGTAGATGGAATTGGGTAACTTTTCCTGCGAACTGTAACGTTAGATGACAAGTTGTATACAAGCTGTTTTATAGACATCTTTCCATGGTTCAGTACTGATTGCATAACACAGTGTCTATGCTGGATGCAGCGTGATGCGAAACCAACATTGACCTGATGCCTCATTCTATTATCCACGTACTCACACGCTTTCGCTAATTCAAACAACAGTGGATGAATTCAGAGTTCGCTTTTACGCATTCAGTGAAGAGAGCCGCGTGCTGTTGCAGCACAATGCGATGCGACCTCGAAGCTGAGACTGTATAAGTAAAACACATTTGAGTTATGTGGCTTCATACAAGAGTCTTTGCGTTGTTGTTGTTTTTTTTTATTTATTCAAATCACTAACATCATAATGCCATTTTCTAAAGGTTTTAACTTTTATTTGAATATAGGTATTTTGTTCTCTTTAAAAAAAAAAGTTAGGTATATTTGCCTAAATTGTCTAAATTTTTGTTTGTGTGGAATATAGTACTGGGTAATAATACTAGTAATAGTACTACGAGATTAGTGGTGTTAATATTTCTGGAACATGCATTTTACTATAGCAGGGTTACGCTGTTCTCAAGCGTTGCTGTCTGCATTGATCTAAAGCGGGAACGTGTCTGCGGGGCAGAGACTGTTTTAGGGCTCCTGTTGGTGCTGTACACTGTGTTCACTCAGGGATTTCAGTGATTGAATTTAAAGTAGAGAATCCACCAGAGAATGTTGCACAGTGAGCGGCGTGGGCAGACGGCCGATTGGGGGGGGGGGGGGTGTATTTTTAGCGCTTGGCTACCTCCATCGCCCAAGCATTATTAGGTGCAGAAAACCTCCGCCTTCGGTGCATCCCATTCACAGGTCAGAGAGCAGAGACTTTGTTTTCTGCAGCAGCGGGGAGCTCAAATCCCCCTAGAGTTGAGCTGATCCTGGGTCAGTGAGACAGCTGAAACTGAGCGCACCTTACTACCCATTCATATTCGAACCAACAAAGGTGTTACATTTATCAGAAAAGAACCGTGTTGCCTGGGAGGCACCGTTATCTGAAAAAAACCCTCGCTTCAGGGCACTGCTGCTACAGGGGATTGCCTGTTCATTTTTTTCAAAATTGATTACACTAAGTCGACCGCTGTGCATAGCCGTGCTTTTCAAGTCAAATCTCTTTCTTAATGCTCACTGGTCATTAAGCACCTAAACAGTCTTAAAGTCTCTCAGAGACGGATTGGCTAAGATTACAGAGCATGTCTGATTTCAGAAGACATCGTCTAATTCGGGGCATGGAAATGGGAGGGAGCTGCATTGCTCATGGCAGTTCACTGCTAATCAAAATGTCATATGGGACATTGATGATATTGCAAGTGTCGTGCAAGCCATGAGAATTCCTTAAATGGCCTTTCATTATGTGTGGCATCCACATCTCACTGGCTTTGACATGAGTGGCAGTTGATTGCAAGATGATTTTGAATTAAAGCCTCTTCTGCCAAAGCCTTAATTATATGAAGAGATTTTTTTGCTTGAGGGTGTTTTTCGTCTTAAATGTATGAAATGAAATGCCGAGCAGTTTCCATATCTGCGTTACACGGTATTATTAATGTAGCACAACAGAAGAATGAAAGTGGAGCAGCTTTTAGCCTATTTGATAAAGACGTTTGATAAAGAGGTTGTCTCTAAAATTGGGAACGTGGCTTGCATTCCGACCATACCTTTTGTCTGTTTTCCAACTTAATGCGCAATGTCATTTAGAAGTTGCATTGAGCAGTTAATCCTTTTTTCCATCCTCATGAACCTTAATGTTATCAGCACCTTCACATCGCAAGGGAGACCTGGGAGGAAGTGCACCACTTCTGTTTCCCTGATCCAAAGATAGCATCTCCTCTCTGTCTCTTTCACACAATCTCTTGGCCAGACGTGGCCAGTTTTATGCCACGTCTACCTCTTTCGCACATCCAGAGTCTTTTCCACCTGTTCTTTTGCAGTGTTTTTTTTTTTTTTTCCTCCGCTACCTATCTGTTCCTTTGTTTTACTTTGCCCCGTCACTTTTTCTATTCACAGATTTTGACTTCAGCGTTCCCGGCTCCATGAAGCTTCACAATCTCATTTCAAAGCTGAAGAAGTGGATCAAGATTCTGGAAGCCAAGACGAAGCAACTACCGAAGTTCTTCCTGATCGAGGAGAAATGCCGTTTCCTTAGCAACTTCTCGGCCCAGACTGCTGAAGTTGAGATCCCGGGAGAATTCCTCATGCCTAAGCCCACACACTATTACATCAAGATTGCCAGGTAACAATCAATACACACTAGAGATGGGGGTTGCTCTGGTCGACTGATCATCTAGTGATCCAGTAACTGACTAGTCATATTTCTTACGGAAGTCATGAATAATTAAGTTTGTTTCAGTTTTATTTGATGGTAATACTTGACACATTTTGCAGCTAAAAAATAAAAAATAAAACTAAAAATAAAATAATAAACTAGTCACCTTTACTAATCATCTAGTCATTCAACATCTAACTAGTTGATCTGTCTTAAGGAAGTCATGAATAATTATGTTAGTTTCAGGTTTATGGAAGGTTTAGAGGACTTCCTTAAAACAAATTACTTGATTAGTCATTCAGGCAACCCACCACTCAATCTTAAATATGTAGCTTCATGTCTCTAATACATACACTAGGACACATATGTCGTTTTTGATTGAATTTTTTTTTGCTTTTTTTGTATTCTCCCCTTAGAGTTCTAAGCCTAGACTCCAGCTGAGACCTTAATTCTCAGTGATTACTTCATCACTTACCCATCATTTTCTCTCTCACACCCTCTTACTTTACCTCCTCTAAGGTTCATGCCCAGGGTGGAGATTGTTCAAAAGCACAACACAGCTGCTCGACGACTCTACATCCGCGGGCACAACGGCAAGATCTATCCATACTTGGTGATGAATGACGCATGTCTGACGGAGTCCCGCAGAGAGGAGCGTGTCTTACAACTCTTGCGGCTACTCAACCCCTGCTTGGAGAAGAGGAAAGAGACCACCAAGAGACACCTCTTTTTCACAGGTACTGCAGCAACCCCAGATCACAGAAACATTCCCTTCCCCCTGAAATAGCACTGACTACATCTATTTATATCAGTCTTTTGGACAAGACCTTCCATTCGTATGACCAATGAATGTTCAGGCCTAAAGATTATTTATAAAAAAATAAATAAAAATTCTGAATAAAATCATATGAAGGTATAAATAAAGCATTATAGAGCAAGTATAAATAATTAAATATATTAAATAATTATGATTTTTTTAATAATGAAAATAAAAAAAAGCAACTTTTTCCACTTCTCTCGTTAAATCTATTTTGAAATGCATGTGTTCTGAGGTGCCCCATTTGAATGCTGTCCATTTGCTCTCAGTGCTGGACTCGATAGCCTAGTTGCTCTCAGACCGATTGAGGGAGATGGAGAATAGAAGAGAAGAAAAAGAAGCAAGATTGAGGTGAAAAGTAGCAGAAAAGCGGTGTAGTGGTAACAGAAGAAGAAAGAGAGGGGACTGGAGCAGAATGAATAAAAATGAGGTTGCTCTTGTCCCTGTGGAGACTGAGGGAGGAAGATCTAAATTGTCTTTCTTGTGATAGACGCATTAAAGATGAAACTCTCTCAGTTTAGAGGTCAAGGGTGCCACATTTTAGCTTTCACTGAAATATTTTGTCTGTTCTCCATGCGTTTTTTTCTTTAACCTCAAAGAAAAGAGGTTGATTTTATGCTGCAATGCAATTAATAATCATTAAGTAACATTAAGGATGTTTGTGTGCAAAATGTATTTTTATCATGCATTAATGCCTTTCACTGAAGTTATTTATTAGATGTGTATGAGATGTTCCCTGTGGTCATGTGAGATGCTTTTCTTTTTACTCCCTCACAGGTGTTTTTGTGGCCTCGCTCAGCTGTTGATTTGTTTTGTTTAAAAATGACTCTGTAAATCAAATGATTGTATAAACAGGTCTGTTAAAATTTTTAGAGGTATTTTAGGAGATGGTCATATTTCAAGTTAACAGCCCTTTATGAAAGCCAAATAGAATCTAAAAGATGCTTTTCAAAGAGAATTATAATAATATCTGCTGAAATAGCTAGTGGGATTTGAATTGTTTTATATACCAGTAGAGTACATCCTCTTTAAATCTGTTCTCGTCTTAGTCCCAAGGGTGGTGGCGGTGTCTCCTCAAATGCGGTTAGTGGAGGACAATCCATCGTCTCTGTCTCTAGTGGAAATCTACAAGCAGCGTTGTGCTAAGAAGGGCATTGAGCACGACAACCCTATTTCCCGCTATTATGACCGACTTGCAACTGTTCAGGCTAGAGGAACCCAAGCCAGCCATCAGGTATGCCGTAAATAATGAGAAAATAGATCAATAAAAATTTACTTCACATAAATTGAATCTCATGAAATGGCCACGGTGCATTTTTTTTAACTATATTTATATTTTATGTACAGATCTGGATGCATAACAGATAATGAGAATAACAACTCTTATTTTTGCTTTTCATTTTGCGGGAAAACTGGAAATTTACCTTAATATGCAGTAGAGTAAATTAACCAAATTAAATAGCTTTCCTTTTATTTTAACTATATTTTTTGTCCATGTTTTAAGGTCCTGCGTGACATTCTGAAGGAGGTCCAGGGCAACATGGTTCCTCGTAGCATGTTGAAGGAGTGGGCGCTGCACACCTTCCCCAACGCCACAGACTATTGGACCTTCCGCAAAATGTTCACCATCCAGCTTGCTCTAATTGGCCTGGCTGAGTTCATGTTGCACCTGAACCGTCTCAACCCAGAGATGCTGCAGATTGCACAGGTACCCTGATGACGTGACGTCATGGAACTAATGTCATACCTGATACTAGCTCTCTTTCATCAAATATACATGTATCCAACAAGTCCAAAGCAGTTTCTTGGGTCATTACACTTTTCAGTTTTTGATGGTGACTCTCAACATGTCTTTATGATTGTTTGTCATGCAACATTTGCGGTACAGTATCGGGTTAGTGCAGGTCCGTACAGTCTTTTATTAGAAATGATTGTCAAACAAGTACCTCGTCCTGTGATTCTAATCTGCAGTTTTCTGACAGGCAGAGGAATGGGCGGCTAAGTGGGTATAGTAAGCCCCCTTGCTGCCGGTTCCACTCTACAGATCTCATTAGGCACTAGGAGATTACCCACGGCAGGCAGAGCGGACAAGCAGATATGTGCTGTCTTTTGTCTGTCTGTCTCTCTCTCTCTCTCTCTCTCTCTCTCTCTCTCTCTCTCTCTCTCTCGATAACACACTCCCAAAACATCATGCATTTCCCTGGTGTATGGTCCTGTGCAGGGTCTAAATACAGAGCTTGAATCATGTTTTAGTAGTCTTATTGTGTTTGGAGTAATTTAACAACATTTGAGTGACATTACATCATTATTAAACTCACACAAATCTTGCAGACAACTACAGCACCCCTGATCTCATCCAAAACACTTCAAATGGTAATCTTGATAACATTATTGTTATTTGAAATACTTCATTGGTGGTGATGACGACGCTCTACATCAAGGACATCAGAAGGCAAATGGAGGATTATATTTGTTCATATGCTCAAATGCTGACAGACCACAGTGGGTGTAGGATCAATACATCCTCCCATTTTTGTGGTCGGATGTCTACAACACTATCCAGTTTTCCCAGAGTGCTATAGATTAGCTGTTGTCTGATGTTGGTCCCACTTGAGTCCCACATGAGCAAACAGGCTCTTTACCCAAATTTGATTTTGCTTTGTTTCTCTGAATGGAAACTTATCAACTTGGCGCCACATGATATTCTCTCTCTAAGGTCTGATACGGTAGCCGAAGTCTTGTAGTTTCTAGATTATAAGGTCAGATTCTCAAATGAATTAGTTAACACCATCCTGATGTGTTGTTCCCCCAACAGGACACCGGAAAACTCAATGTATCATACTTCCGCTTTGATATTAACGATGCCACTGGTGATCTGGATGCCAACCGGCCGGTCCCCTTCAGGCTGACGCCCAACATCTCCGAGTTCCTGAGCACAATCGGCGTATCCGGACCCCTCACGGCTTCCATGATTGCAGTAGCACGCTGCTTTGCTCAGCCTAACTTCAAGGTACACTTTATGTGGAACACAAATAATGACAAGAGACTCCACACTTTCAGTCTCCAGGGCTCTTGACCCACTCTAAATCTGTGTCTCCTCTCAATCAGGTCGATGGCATCTTGAAAGCAGTTCTTAGAGATGAGATCATCGCTTGGCATAAGAAGACGCAGGAAGACACATCCATGCCTCTGTCCCCAGCTGGACAACCTGAGAACATGGACAGCCAGCAGCTGGTGTCTCTTGTCCAGAAAGCTGTGACGGCCATCATGACCCGCCTCCACAACTTGGCCCAGTTCGAGGGTGGTGAGAGTAAAGTAAACACGCTAGTGGCAGCTGCCAATAGCCTGGACAACCTGTGCCGCATGGACCCCGCCTGGCACCCTTGGTTGTAGACAGGCATGTATAGAAACAAATTCTGGCAGATCTCTGAGAAATGCAATACTGTGAAAGTGAATGTCAGTCGATGAATTTGTCCCATGAGTTTAAAAAACATCATGTGTTGAGTTAACATTTAGAAGGGGTTATATAATAATGCACAAACTGTAATTTAAAAAAGAACAGGATAATACTTAAGGTCTTTAGTATTCACTGTTATTCACAGGTAAGAGATACATGCAGCAATTAAAAGCAGCTTTGTTTGGTTGGAGAGGAACTATTGTTAAACTGATGAGCTTAGCAAGGTGCTTTTGTTGAGACTGCCATGACGGTACAGGACAGCCTTTAAGAAAATACTGTTTCCGCAGCCATTTTTTGGCTCTACACTTTAAGAGGGCGCAGCAGCTATCCCGGCAGATTTTATGCAACTCCCATCAAGCTCTCCATTTACGGCTCCGCCATTCTCTCTGACTGACGGCAGCCTTTTAAATTTAGTAATCTAATTTACATGAATCAACACTCAGCAATGTTCAGCATGTTGTTACGTGTCAGTATGTCATTATTTAAAGTTATTTGTGGGAATATTTTTCTTTAACCTTTGTACATCATGTAAAAATGACATTGCATCCCTTAATTGTTGTGTAGTTTTCAACAGGTTTGTGCAATTTAAAGCTGCCATGTGTTTGTCAACCATAGATTTGTTTTTTTGGCAAAATACTCTGGAAAGGCAAAGACCTGTGAGCCTTAAGACAGGGGTAGCTCTGTATTTAGCTAATTTTTAGTTAATAATAGCACATACAATTAAATTATCCGTTGTTACTGCTCAAAGTTTTTCAACTTTGCCTTTTTAGGAGTGTCCCAAAACATTTGTATCTCACTGATACACCTAAAAGCATTTTTGTATACATTCCCCTCTTTTGTAAAGGTACAGAATATTGTGCCAACATATGGATAAGTTACCTCTGCAATGTAAATATGCATTTTGTTTTAATAAAATGCCCTTTTTCAAGAAAAAAAAAAGTTGTTGTGTTTTTATAAGAATGGCAGCCCTAGCTGTTCTGTCTGTGGATTTGTATTCCAACTACATGGTTAAATGTGACGTGTCTCTCTGTGGGTGGTTGATTGAAGGACTCTTTCAGAAAGAAAAACCTTGTCTCTTGCTGATTGTCTGAAGTACAAGAGAGGACCTGAGTGAGAGCATGCCATGGAATTGTTTGGGTCAGGTCAGATCACGGTCTGCTTTTCCTTTTTTATTACAGCCGTCAGTATATGTCACTGAGCGCTGTCTTCTCTGAGTTACACATGCTGTCAGCGCTGGCTTCAATCCCATAAACCATTGCTTCACCCTTTACGCTTGCACAGCACAGGTGCTTATCCTCCTTTCTCTGATCTCTCTCCAGCCCCTTTCTAGCATCAGTCGGGGACCGTACGCTCCCACCTTTGTCCTCCTTTTGAGGTCCTTTGCCACCAAACAGTCCTGGGGGTTAATGTACAACTGCACTGTCTAAACATGAAAGAGCTGCGATATTCAACTCTGAATGTGAGAGATGTGTCAGGTCCTTGCTGTGGCTCAGAAACCCCCGCCCGCTGCCGCATTGCCCGTTGATGTCTAGACTGATAGCAGGAGGATGTGGGCAAACTGACTGATGGAGCCCCTTGGGGAGAGCTGTGATTGGCGGACATTTGCAGGACAAACAAACCACCATTTATTCTGCCAGCACAATGATGGAGAGAAGAAAATCTTCCTTGATGACATCATCTATCTGCTAAAATTCGGAGTGATGTCCATGAGTAAAAAGTTCATGAGTTTTTTGGAAGTCCAATTGTTTTGGAATTCAACCAGACAGTTGCAGATGCCTTTCGATCATTAGTGTGAATTCACAATATCCAAATGAATTAATTTGGAAGTGTCTTACAGATCGTGATCTTGCTTCCCATTATGAGCTGACAGCTGCAGGCTTATGATAAAATGTGTGGGTACTAAACACTAAGCTGACATGAGCAAATGTGTCCGGAGGATGTGTCACCTATAAACCGCAAACATTACCTCTGTTTTCACACCCTAGACAAATTATAGCATCCTGTGTGAGTCTTATCTTCGATCTAAACGAGTGTGCCTTGAACCGAAGAAAATGTCATTTAACGCTTCTACACAGGATTTGAATTGGGATTGTTTTTGCTGAATAGCAGAATTCTCAAACAGTTGAGCAACTGCTATTCTGCTGTTACAAATTAATGGGAAAAGTTTTCAAGGTGATGCTCTGTGGCGCATTACCAGGTAAAAGTCATTTGAAGGAGTGCCACGTGCAAGTACCGGGAACAGTTGAGCTGATCGAGGATGGGATGTGGTCCTGTGATGCCCTCGGGCTCCAGCCTATTTGGAGGAGCCCTCTTGAAAGATATCTAGAAAACAAGACAAAACATTGTAAATACAAGGGGATTCATGAGGAACTCTGGTCTGTCTGTATTAGGGGTGTCCAATCCTGCTCATGGAGGACCACCTTCCTGCAGAGCTCAGCTTTAACCTACTCCAATACACCTGCCGGTGAGTTTAGTAACCCTGTAGACCTTGATAAGCTTGATTGGTGTTCGAATTGAACTCTCAGGAAGGCAGCCTTCCAGAAGCATGATTGGACACTTTTGATGTACAGTAGACAAGAATTCCTCAGGGGAGCTCTTTTTCCCTTATATATTAAATTTCCCATCTCAATTGGCTTGTTTCCAGGTATCGGAGGCCCTGGGCATTTTGCCCCATCCGTAATTTGTCCTTAGAGCTTATGTAGAGTTAGGATGTTAGTATTTGAGATTCAAGTCCTTTGCAGTAACATTCATTCTTCCTGATCCAAGAACCACAATCTAATTTCACTGACCAGCTTGTTGGAGAGGCACATGAGGTTTCATTTTGTTTGGCGAGGCTAAACGATGCACTGCAAAGCTTCTCTGAAATGAACCTCTGCTGAAGTATTAACTTCATTACCTGAACTTTCCCAGCGCTCCCCCTGAGATCATTCTCTGCAGTTCCCCTGACTTCGGGTGCTTGTCAGAAACACTTCACGTCCTAAACCAATTAACCAAGCGCTTCTCAGAGTGCCCTGATCTCCTGGCAGGCTGGGAGGAGAGGCTCTTGTGTGTCTGACAGGATCTCCCTCCGCTTCTCCTCCCAGTTCGCTGATTTAATTTGTTTGCTAATATGAGGATTGGCATGTTCCGCCCAGATTCACTGCAAAGTGAAATTGGACAAGGGCATTGGAGCTTCAACATGTAAAACTGTCTCACCTTGACAGCTGGCTGAGTGGACTGGTGATTGCCTGCAGAGATACCTGAAAGGACCACACACACCAATTCATTCAGCCTCCATTGTAAGGATTCAGGGGATGACATCATGAAGGAATAAACCTATGTAGTGTTTGTTAAAGGGAGGTATAGAGACACTTTGTAAATCCCTTGATCATTTTGGTGGTTGAGCAGTGAACTTTCCCCAAATTGTCCAATACATGGTTACTATACCCTTCCTCTTGTCCATCAGTAAAGTAATTTACTGTATTTTACTTATTTATCTCTCTTTCGCCTCCATAAATATGTTTAGATGGAGGAAAGCTGACACTGCAGCTCAAGAAGATAATCAGCTTACTCCGTCCAAATGTCAGTGAACATTTCTTGAGTTGATTCCAGCCTGTCAGGTCCTCCAAGCTTCATCATAGATCATACAACTTTGACTGACATTAATGGATTCCTGTGGGATGGTGAGTATTTAAAGTTAATGTGTGTATATTTTTTAATACTCCTGTCCCAACCTAAAATTAATAATAAAGGATAAATTCCCCCAGAAAGTGTAAACACTGTGGCACTTTCAAAACAAAGCTGTTTGTTTAAGCATCCTGACCAGCCCAGTAACACTGACACAACCAATGGTGTGAATTTAGGGCAGAGCTATCTGTTAGATTGACCGATAGCAAAAGGGAGTATTCAGCAACTTGTTATTGAAAATAGTTATTATCTTTTAAATTGTCAAAGCACAAATGATACACTTCACTTAAATGGTTTGATTTGCCATTGGTCAGCTTTCTTTTCTGTGTTAATATATCCTTTTCAAAAAGGAAGTTTTGGCAGGACATATCAAGGGGCTTGGCTTTTTATTATTATTATTATTTATTTATTTTAGTAGCTAATGGGCTAATGTTACATCACTGCTATGAATCCAGATTTTTTTAGTTGCTAGTCGTGGTATTAGGGGTGGGACATTCTCATTCTAGAGAGCATTTGACTGAATGAAAATCTGTGTAGTGCAGGATGAGTCATCAATATTCTTGGTTTGTTTTTATGTATGAGAAACACTGTATGTTTAGGAGTACACTAGCATAAACACACAAGGACCAAGCAACACCGTAAGCTGATATAGTGACAAGAATTAGTTAACATTGTGTGTGTGTGTGTGTGTTATTCTATTGTCATATTTATGCAATGCAAATGAAACTGTGAAATGAATGAATAAAATGATAATATCGAGCTGGTGGGTTAATTAGATAAAGTACATTAAACCGTGCATTGCCGTGTTCTTTTGCACGGCAGTACTGCAGACATTATTTCCAGACTCTCTGCCTAGTTGTCCTGAGAGACCGACACCAGGAGCATCTTAAGTCCGACTCATTTCCACCTCCAGTGAAGAGAAGACGGCTCCTTAAGGTGTGTGTATATGAGGTGTAGCCCTCAGGGAAGATAGCTGATCTCAGCCAATCACAGCACCCTGCAGATAGACATGATCCTTTTGGGGACTCTGTTTGGAGACTTGCTTTATTTTCTAATGCTTGTCAGAGAATACAGCTAGTGGTTGTTCAAAATTTTGCTTGCTTTATTACCCTTATTCAATCTTTCCATAATATTCATAGTATTTCATGATAAAATCATAGCCATTTTGTGCCCAGCCTCACATGGAATTTGTACGCAAGGAATTCCACACAATCCTTTGCAAATTTCTATAACTGGAATGTACATTTAAAAAAAAAGTTTTATACGTCCCAATCTCTTTATTATTGTCAGTTTACAGTACACTGTACATTAAACACTATTGTGGTTATTATAATCAAATGAGTTTTTAGCTACTTTTGTTTGAGAACATTTCTTTGATGTTCTTCTTAAATTCTAATATTGTTCAGAAGGGCTGATCTTTTGTATGTTGTTTCCAAACAAGAAATTTAATTTGGTTAAGCTATGATGAAATCCAGCTCTATTCTCTCTTAATGTTTCATGCTAAACACTGGAGCAGCTCTGGATAGGGCCAAACGGCTCTTTTCTGACATCCTGCTGTATCAGCATCACAGCAGCGTGTCGTCACCCGGCCGATTGGCGCTTCTGTATCCTGGGATTACAGTCTTAATGAAACATTCCCTGCACCATTTCTCTTCATGGCCTATAATTATTATTAAACAGGGCCGCTATCAGGAAAGCACAATAAAAGCTAACGATGTAGCCAATGCTTTAGCCAAGCTTCATCAAAATAGCTGATATTTCCGCATTGGGGATCCCTGATCAAATATTTAATTACAGATTTCATACTTCAATGCACTGAGGACCATTCATGTAGATTTGTTTTTCTTTGGTGTTTATTCAAATGCTCTGGTGAGGTTATTTATAGTTTCCAGTGATGCATTGGGTTAATGTGGTTGCTTACCGTCATTGCTCAGATTGGGTATATATTTTTCTATGTATATAATTAACAATGTAAAATATTTTAAAGGCCTGCCTAGTTTTATCTGGATAAACAATTTTGTCATGCAGAGAAATGATTCAAATTATAGAACAATGCACAGCTGTATTGTATGCTTTGTTTGAATGTAGGTGTCTATGCATGAAGATTTATCCTGCTATTTGATTTCCATAAAACAAACATCACACTACATCATAGCAGCACTTGTTGATTTCTCCATATGCATAAACCATTAGCTTCCATTACAAGCCATGTGTTCAAGCTAATGAGCAAAGCATCTCTCCCCAGAGAGAAAAACAAACAACAGGAAAATCAACTAAATCTAATTTACAAAGCAAATCCTCCTCTTCACACAGACCGGCTGCTCTTTACAAACCGGCAGACATGGCTCTAGACCACCAACATTGTTATGTAATGGGATCATGAGTTCAATGGTCTCAGATGTGTTTTAGAGGCGGTTACTTCTAAAAATACTTGCTTAATAGTGTTATGTAGTTTAACACTACAGCGTATGTATCACATTTGATACATTCATTTCTAAGACCTCTAAATTATCAACATGATCAAAACCTTGCTGATAAATTTGCTGTATACAATCTTCTACATATCGTCTGTCCTCTGATTGATCATTCTTACTTTTTTAGTAGGTAAAAGGCTTTATAGTATAATTCTAAACCTTCATTTACTGGACTCAAGCAACTTACTTGATTATCCATATTATTATTATTATTATTTTGAAAAAGCATGTTAAAATATTAAGTATCAAATATACATCAGGTTTTTGAGAAGGATTTATTTGTCTGTTTCTCAATCATCATTGCATTGTACTGCATTTGTTTTGCCCCCACAATCAGAGCTGGGTAGTAACTGATTACATGTAATCTGGATTGCGTAACTTAGATTCCAAAAATTTAATACTTGCAATTAGATTATATTACATTTTAAAATACTCTTAATCAGATTACTGTTACTTTTTACTGACTACATGATTACATATTACTCACACAGTAGATACAGATTATTCATAATTTATGGATTCTCCCTAATTCTTCTTTTTCATTTTCCCCTTTTCGCCTTATAAGTCTCCCTGAGATTTTAATATAATAAGTTAATATTAAGTAACACATTTGCATGTTCACGTTTCTCTGACATTAATTAATGGTCACCTGATTGCAGGTAAGTACATTTATAAATTATTTATTTAGTTTTAAACTTTGTATGATTTAATTATATTAGATTTTCATTAAACGCATTTAAATATCATTTTAGATGCCTTTAAATATCATCTTACTAAACTAGATTCTTGGGAGATATAGGTTGACAAATACAGAGTTCTGGCATGAAACTCTAGATGGCGCAGTCCGATAGGTCTAACTCAATCTGACCTAATGACATCATTATCACATGGCACAGCTGATTGGTTCTCTCCAGTATCGGTAGCCAATGAGCTCGCTGCTCAAATATATGACTAGTGCTTGCCGTAGCAGTTGGAGCTTCCTTCAGAAACCCTCCACCTTCCCCAGCTCCACCTGTATAGATCTGCTACGAGGTGATTCATTTATGCTATATGGGGGTCATTTCATGTATGTTATATTTGCAGCAGCAATATTTCTTACATGCTCACAGCAGCATGTTGTGGATGTATTGGCAGTAGCAAGTCTCGGTACTTGCTCTGCCGCAGCAGCGTAGCAGATCTTTTCCGCCAAGACCAAATACATTAACATTGTCATGTACATTTCCATGCCAATCCCTCCGAGAGTTGTCATGACAGAACTGATATTTATATGCATTTTATGTCAGTAGTCTGCTATACTATAATAAAAATCTCATTGATTAACATTACAGTCTACCAGAATTTAATCTTAGTCATACAAATAACAACATCTGCACCAAACTGCATATTTTTGGTCAGTTTGGGCCTCTGAATAAAACTAATTTGAGCTCCAGATTCTCACTGTATCATACTATAAGCCTGATGTATCAAATACGACAAAAACCATAAAACAGATTGAGTTCCTTTTTAATATATTTTGCCTAAGTGTTCAATAAACTTCCATTTCAAAAAATTTGAAATTTCTGATTATTATTTTATAAGATTTATTGGGATAATAATTTAGACGGCTTAAAATAATGTTTATACATTCTTAAACTGTGAAATAAAAAGTCCTCTGTTGTTACAGAACACAATTTCATATCAAATTCTGTATTATGTTTTATAACCATTTGCCTTGAGATTGATTAGAGCTGTGTTCAGTAGTGCAGAGGGGACAATCGAGTATTCATGAATGCATAAAGTTGGAGAATCTCTTTCCTGTGCTCCGTTTGAATTGGAAAGTATGTCTGCTTCTATTTTCATCACCAGGCTAATGTAATGTCATGACTAATATTATCCCCATTGACATGACAGACACAATTTATTTCTTAATACTCTCAGAGGGAAGCCAGCTCATCGGTGCTTTTCCATCTCACTGATAGCCATCAAGCTGCGGCCCTCATTTCAAACAGGGCTCAGCCATCGCACTGCTATGAGAAAAGGAGACCTTTCATTCACACTATATCTCTCTTCTGTCTGTCCACCCAATCGCCTGGAGAAAAGTCAGACAACACGATCTAACTTTGTTGTCCATTACAGCAGCATGACATCTATTAACAAGAAGGTGGATGCATCCCAATGACAAATTTCAAATGTAATAGGATTCTGACTGATCATAATCCTGAATTATCTCTTTGGCCAAGTGATTACTGCACATGTTCCAACACCTTGAGCCATAGAGCTCATACAGCAAAGATATTTTTGAGACTTAAACACACTTTTTTTTTTAGCAAAATGATAACAATGAGAAGAAAAAGGAAAAAAGAAAACACTTCAGTTTGGGGACCAATTATCTCTAATAACTAACTATTAACCACAACTTTTTCCTCAATAAACTCCTAATTTGCTTGTTTTTAATAGTTAGGAAGGTAGTTTTTAAGTTCAGGTATGGGGTAGGATAAAATATGTTCATGCAGAATAAAGCATTAATTTAAAAGCATTAATAAAGCATTAATATGTGCTTTATAAGTACTACTTAACAGCCAGGATGCTAGTAATACGTATGCTAATAAGCAACTTGTTAATAGTGTGTATTGGTCCCTAAACTGTTACCGTATGTACACACACACACACACATATATATACACTGATGAACCATTACTTGACCACCTATCTAAAAACCTGCAGGATCTCAATTAGCCCACAAAACAGTGGCCATGGCGTGGCTGATTCGATTAAATTAAATTTTAAATTGATGTAGCGATAGGTCTCCATGGGGTATCTAATATCACAATGTCAACAGTAGGTCCTCTAGTTTCCATACATTGCGGAGTGGTGGTGATGTAGCGCAAACCTGCTTTTCAATTGAGATCATGTCAGGTGAATTTGGAGGCCAAAAAATTAACAGATATTTACCATCATGTTCCTCGTACCACTCCTTCACTATTCTGGCAGTGTGCTATTGGGAAAATGGGGCCTACAGTGTCCCAAGAGAACATCGCCCACATCATAACAAGCCACCGCCAGCCTATGTCCGCCCAACAGTGCATCCAGTTGCCATATAGCCTCTGTTGGTATTAAGCGTGTCCGCACTTGGCTGTCTACATGATGCACCAGGAATCTTGACTCGTCAGACCAGGCCACTTCCAATCATCCATGGTCCAATCTCGATGATCTTGGGCCCATTTCGTGCGTTGTTGGCGATGACGTGCAGTTAGCACAGGGACCCAGCTGGGTCGTTGGCTATGCTATGACACATTGCCCTGTTGTAGCTGCTGCTGATTTGTCGCATTGTGGCCCTGCAGTCACTGTGAACAATGTGCGATAGTCTCCTCTCCCGTCAATAAGCTGCGGATGACACACGGCTGGACGGAGGTTTGTCGTTTAGCCATCCGAGCACCACTTTTGATACATACTCACAACAGCAGCACATGAACAACACACAAGGCGTGTCGTTTCTGAGATCGAAGTTCCAAGGTGTCATGCCACCCACAATTTGTCCTTTATCAAACTCTGATAAATCGGCAGCTTTTCCCATTCTGACACCTAACATTCTACTGACCGGTCCTCGTGTGGTATATATACTGCTGTATGAACTGCACCTACGGTTGCCAGGCTCACATATTGCTCTAGACTGGAGGTGGTCATAATGTGATGATGGCCCATCGGTACATATATATATATAGAGAGAGAGAGAGAGAGAGAGAGATGGAAGAAATAAAGTCATACAGGTTTGGAATGACCTGAGGGTGAATAAATGATGACAGAAATTTCATTTTTGGGTAAACTATCCCTTTAACATCTGCAATAAGACTAAACTCAGTTCCACACTGCTCTTCTATGCTGAGGCAGACACTTTGAAGAATGGTAGAGCTAAATGCTTAAGAGAGATAAAGAAGCCCAATCAAGTCTGCTGTGTTCTTTCACATGGGTTGTTCTGAAACTTCAATCCTTTAAGTGCTGTTCTAATGCTAATTACCTGGTATAATTGCTTTTGGTTCTTCAGCTGTGATTACCACAACCTGAGTTATGTTCTGACTGATTTGTCTTAGTCTGAGCTGACAAAAGATTATGCCCGAAATTCGCCATTCAGTTTTTATCAACAAGCAAGTAATTCAAGTCCATAATGGACTGTTCTGTATTATTTTGTTACAGGAATGAGAGGAAAAACTCACCAATTGTTACCAGACACAGAAAGTAATTCTTGTTTAAGGACACTTGTCAATGCTTCCTTCAGTGTGGATTTTTTTCATAGATGGCCAACAGCATATAATTGTCTGCAGCGTCATGATTAATGGACTAAATGCCCTTACTGTATCCTTCACTCTGGTTACTGTACCCTCACCAGTCCTGTTCCCTGTGGAGAGAACATCCTATAATTTACACATTGATTGGAAAGCATACGGGACAGGGCCGTGCAGCACGGCTAAAGCAGAGGCAAAGTGATGAATAATGCTAAATCCTAATTGAAAATGTAAACAAAACTGTACGTGAAGGATCTAATGCTTATTTGAGCATTAACTAAATGGGATGCAGGTCAGGAAGCAGACAGACTTGCTAAACCGACTGTCTGCTAGCCGCCTCACATCACAGAATTCAGTTCATTCTCAGCACCACATAGAGACTTATTCACCTAGATATCATACTATAGAGACACTGTGTCTGTTCCCCGAACTAGCGAATACAAAAAACATCCAAACTAATTTAAGGGTAACAATTTAATTGATGTTCAAAAAATAAAAAACATATAATACAGATAAAACATAATACATGATAATAATACATGATAAAACTTGGCTTAATGGATATTAGATTCCTTTCTACAAAAGTGTGCTTTTTGTAAATGATATGATCACAGATCATAACCTAGATGTCCCATGTTTGACAGAAACCTGGCTAAAACTACATGATTACATAACTTTAAATGAGTCTACCCCCCCAAGATTACTGTTATAAACATGAGCCGTGTTCAAAAGGTAAAATAAACAATTTATAGTAAAATTTCATTATTTCTCAGAGCTCTGGTTTCAAGTATAATTAGTTTGAAGAAATGGTGCTTTATGTAACATTATCTAGTGTAATAAGTGGTATTGATAAATCCCTACTGACGTTTGTATAGGCCACAAGGGCATCATACAGACTTTATCAAAGAATTTGCTGATTTTCTATCCAAGTCAGTGCTGGCTGCAGATAAAGTTTTAATTGTTGGTGATTTTAATATCCATGTAGAAAATTAAAAAGATGAATTGGGATCAGCATTTATAGACATTCTAAATTCTTTTGGGGTTAGAAAACACATGTCAGGACCTACTCATTGTCATAATCATACTTTAGATATAATACTATCACATGGAATTGATGTCGATGGCATTGAAATTCTGCAGCAGAGCGATGATGTCTCAGATCATTATCTAGTCTAGTGTATACTCCTAAAGCTGCAATTTCAACTTCTTGTTACAAATATGGTAGAACCATCACTTCAACAACAAAAGACTGCTTTGTAAATAATCTTCCCAATTTGTCTCAATTCCTCAGCATATCCAATAGCCCAGAAAAACTTGGTGTTACAGAAACTATTGATTCTCTCTTTTGTAGCTCTTTAGACACTGTTGCTCCTTTACGCTTAAAGAAGATTAAAGAAAACAGTCCGACACCATGGTATAATGAGCACTCTTGCGCCCTAAAGAGAGCAGTGTGGAAAATAGAGTGCAGCTAGAAGAAAACAAAACTAGAGGTATTTCGTATTGCATGGAGGGAAAGTTCTTCTACAAACAGAAAAGCCTCAAAAACTACTAGATCTGCTTACTTTTTGTCTCTTTAAGAAGAAAACAAACACAACCCCATGTATTTATTTAATACCGTGACTAAAATAAAGCATAAGCAGGCACAGACATTTCCCAACAGCACAGCAGTATTGACTTTATGAACTTCTTTAATTCCAAGATTGATAAAATTATAGCAGCTACAGTATCGCATCAGATAATGTGCTATAGATCTCCTGAGGATTCCACTCATTCACTGCTAAAGGAGATTTAATAATCTTATTAAACCTCTAAACCAGCGGTGGCGAACTCCGGTCCTGGAGAGCCGCAGCCCTGCAGAGTTCAGCTCCAACCCTAATGAAAACTCACCTGCCTGTAGCCTCCTAGTAACCGTTCAGACCTTGATTAACTTGTTCAGGTGTGTTTGATTAGGGTTGAAGCAAAACTCTGCAGGGCTGCGGCTCTCCAGGACCGACGTTTGCCACCCCTGATCTAAACCAACAGCATGTATGTTAAGACCCTATACCAGCTAAGCTACTAAAAGAGGTTCTTCCATAGTCTTGGATCTGAATCGTATCAATTCATTGGTTGTTCACTAGGATATGTCCAAAAACCTCAAACTCGCTGTTAGTTAAGCATCTCATTAAAAAACACACTTGATCCTATAGAATGTTATTAATACCAATCTCAAATCTCCCTTTGCTGTCAAAATACCAGAAGGCAGCCTCCTAAAACTATGTTTTGTTCTGAGAGAAAATGGTATCTGTGTGGATTTCCAGTCAGGATTTAGACCATATCATAGCATTGAGACTGCTCTCATCAAAGTTACATATGACCTGCTGTTATCATCTGATCGTGGTTGTATCTCTCTATTAGTGCTACTGAATCTTAGCACTGCATTTGACACTATCGACCACAATTCTTTTGACAGACTAGTAAAATTATGTTGTCATTAGTTGAATTGCATTAGCATGGTTCAAATCGTACTTATGTGACCGCCATCAATTCATAGTAGTGAATGAAGAAGTATATTGTTAACAAGTGCAGTATGGAGTACCACAAGGTTCAGTTCTAGGGCCATTGCTTTTCATGCTTTACATGCTACCCTTGGGAGATGCCATCAGGAAACATGGTGATAGTTTTCACTGCTATGCTGATGACACTCAGCTCTATATTTCTTCGCAGCCTGATGAAACATACCAATTTGCAAAACCAATGGAATGATATAAAAAACTTGATGACTAGTAATTTCCTACTTCTAAATTCTGAAAAAAAAACAGAGGTGTTAATTATAGGACCTAAAACCTCTGGTGTAATAATCTAGAACACTGTCTAACACTTGATGGCTTCTCTGTCAATTCTTCATCATCAGTTAGGAACGTAGGTGTGCTATTTGATAGCAATCTTTCCTTTGAAAGTCACGTTTCTAGAATTTGTTAAACCACATTTTTCCATCTTAAAAAAATATCGAAATTACGAAATGCAAAATTGTCAAATGAGAAATGTTAATTCATGCGTTCATGATTTCAAGGTTAGATTATTGTAATGCTTTATTGGGTGGTTGTCCTGCGCGCTTAATAAACAAACTCCAGCTGGTCCAAAATGCAGCAGCTAGAGTTCTTTCTAGAATCAGGAATTATGACCATATTAGCCTGGTTCTGTCAACACTGCATTGGCTCCCTATTAAACATCGTATACATTTTAAAATCTTGCTAATTACTTATAAAGCCCTGAATGGTTTAGCTCCTCAGTACTTGAATGAGCTCTTATTGCATTATAGTTGTAGCGAATTTAGCTCACAACAGGAAATATGAATAATTAACCATAACTAGTTATAATTAACTATTCATATTTTAGATCCGCTGTAGATATTTAGCTGACTCCTCAGGGTCAACTGTCTTGTCAATTCTAAGAACGTTAATTTCCTAGTTAAGGGAAATAACTTTCTTACTGTACAATTCTACAAAAGTTTGTAGCGTAAATCTGCATGATTAGTGACTCCGTTATGAGCAAACAATGAACACGTCATGTTGCAGACAAGTAAGTTTTATTAACTACATAAACACTTAACTAGTCTAACATACTACATAAACACTTAAACTGGTCTAACATACACATACACACACACACACACACACACACCACACATACAGTTGGTATAGGAAAGGGTTAAAGTTTAACTCAGCACAGAAAGAGGCATAAAGAATGAATTTTATGGAACACTTTGCATATTCAGCAAATCTAAAACATGAGGGAAAACGTCAGATTCTTAGTTAAAACAAACCTTGTAAAAAGGTGTAACTGATACTTAATTCATCAATTAATAAGACTAAGTTTGATACTTTCGAGTCTCGTATGTCTGAAAGAGATTCCTGATTCAATCTTAAGGCCCCAAGATCTTGCTGAAGTTGGTGGATGAGAAAGAACCAGTTTGCGTCAGAATAACTTGAATAATGGAAAGGACCAGGCCGAAGAAAGGCCTGGCACAATGATTTGGTATCCTGAAGCGTTTTCTCACAACTTCATCTTAGCATCCGACCGAACCACCGACTGAGCAAGGTCACATGAAGTGTGGCCTTTAAAGCCGGCAGAGATCCCCGCCTCTCAAGATGGGCTTATCAAATGAGGGAGTCCGGAATCTCAAGTGGTAGTTCTGCGTTTTTATGGCCCTTTGTTTGAAAGCATTGTAATTTGCATATGAAACTTGGATAAAATTTTTAAAGACTCTTAGAACACTAATATGTTCGTTAGGTGTAAACATACAATATACATTCTCAATTAGATCATCCGAATACTAATTCATAGATACTAGACATGGTAGAGTTACTTATGAATGAGGTGGTTTAGCGTAAATCCCCCCCCCCCCCCCCCCCCCCGCATGAATAAAAATGTCTCTATACAACAATTAAATCCAAAAAAGCAATAATTACACAATGGCCTGAAAATATGTGTGTTTCATTAAAATAAAGTTTTCCTATAATACTTATTAGAAAAGTCCTTTCTGGCTCTGCCTCTCCTATGTGACAAATAGTGGGTTATCCTACGCCATTCCTGGGGGGTCCATCAAACCATGATATCATGAATTTTAGTTGCAGTTGACCAAAGGGGATGTGTCCAGCAAAATCCTGTCATCCAGTTTATTGGGTGAGGGGTCTGTGACGATTTGTTCATCTAATGAATAATTGATTTGTTAATCAAATGAAAAATGGTGTGTCTGAATGGTCCAGACACTACACAGTATTTCACTCCTTCTTCGTCTTAAACTCTAGCCTTTTGATAATACCTAGAATATCAAAATCCACTGCGGGCGGCAGATCCTTTTCCTATTTAGCGCCCAAACTCTGGAACAATCTAACTAATGTTGTTCGGAAGGCAGACACACTCTGTCAGTTTAAATCTAGATTAAAGACCCATCTCTTTAACCTGGCATACTCTTAACACACTATCACATTTATATAATCCAAATCCATTAAAGGATTGTTAGGCTTTATTAATTAGGTCAACCGGAACCTGGAACACTTCCCATAGCACCCGAAGTACTTGTTACATCGTAAGAAGAGTGGCATCTACGCTAATATTAGTCTGTTTCATTCTTATTCTGAAGTCACCGTAGCCACTCAGATCCACTCAGATCCAGATCAGATTGTCACTGCAGTCACCTGGATCCAGTCCGTATCCAGTCCAGATGGTGAATCAGCACCTAGAGGCGACCTCTACAGCCGAAACCGTGTCAACTAGACAAGCACTAGAGACAGATCCCCAGCGAAGACCTCGTCAACTAGTCGGTCATCGGCACGAGACCACACGAACCAGACAAGTCCTCTGCTCAGTCTGACTTGCGTTGCAGCCTGGAATTAAACCACACCATGCTGGTTTCGTCTGGCCAGAGGAGAACTGGCTCCCCGACTGAGCCTGGTTCATGAGACTACCGATGGAGTTTTTTGATAGCCAGTCAGAATCAATCCTGCTTTAAGAGCTTGAGAATTTAAAGTGGCAGATGACGTAACTGCAGCATATGCTCATAATAAACAGAATTTTATTGTGCGTTGATGTGAGTGCTAACATGGTTATCATTCTAGTTACAGTATCTATATAGCAATTTTTCTTGGCATGAACGAGCCTTAATGGCTGTGTAAATCCATCAGGAAAGAGGCAAGATACAAAATATTTGGCAAAACACATTCATTAGGAAAGATAACGAAGCACATTTGTCTAATGTTCTAGATGTTTTACATTATATTGTGATCCTACCTGCCCATATATCCTGCTGGATGTGCTCTTCATGTATTTAACAAAGGTCAGGCACGAGTGACGAGGAGTGAAGATTAAAAGAAGAAGAGAGATTGAAGCTCTTAATATGTACAATATGCTCTTTCCTCAAAGGGTCAGAGCCATATAATCATCCGCAATAACATTCTTATCTACCTAGAACTGTAGTTACACTAGACACTGGGAACAATTGTCAAATTAATCAAGGTGTCAGGTTATGGTAGAACAAATAACCTCATTCACCGTGTCTGTGATTGGTAGATTGTACCTGGATTCTCTACTGTAGCTATAATTAAAAGCAGTAATACAGTTGTCAATGTCAGTAAATCAATTCTCCCTCTCTGCAGGAAACAAGAGGAATGGCCTTGTCCCTGACTTTTAGTAGTAAACATATCTTTTCATGTAGTCCCCATAGTAGATCTGCCCTTGTTATAACCTTAGCTAAAATAGCTGGAAAAACCTTACTAATTGCTAAATATCCATTTTTTTTCTGTCATGCCAGCACATGTTTTGGCTGACCTTGGTTTAGCCTAGACATTTACAGCTAAAAACTCACTCGTACTGTTGCTTTTTATACTCAATTTACTATACCGCAAACGTTTTGCATTCATAGAGGCTGGTCTGTTTGCTGTATAATCTCTTTTAGAGTAAAAACATAGATAATATCCAAAACTTTCCTCCCTGCAAATTTGGCAAAAAATGATGTTAGCATCATTTTTGGATGCCTGAAACTGTCGAGGTAAGCTATAAAGTCTCATTTAAATGAACACTTGACACACCCTGGCAATTGAGACAAATGAGCAGCACGAACGTTGAAAGTATGCAAGTGTGTTTAGGCGGAGAGAGTTTCAGTACTGTTGTGCCCAGGTCCTCTGCAATGGGTGGCAATTTGACAGCTAGTAGTAATTACTGATCATGGAAGTGATAGCCCTGTAGATTAAATCCCAGATTGTTTTCAATCAGCTATTTGCGAATACGCCTTGTCTCATCAGATCTGGAAGGATGCAAGATAATTGGAATTAGAGCTTCGGAGGTGTGTTGCGCCATTAAACGGCAGAATCAATCACTGGGATTGGGGCACTCGACTCCCACTTCAGTTGTTCACATGAGTCATGTTTCATGGATTAAAAAAGTGATCGTCTGCTCTGCGAGAAAATGACTTCTTTACAGTTTTATATTGCCTGCTCATTATCTCTTTATTATATGGTTTGCTCATTATCTTTGTCCTATTTTATCACACAACTTCATTACAGTCAGAAACCTCAGCTGGAAAAGTGCTGAGCAGCGGCGCCCTGTTTGCTCATGCTGTCTTGGCCCCAGACGTACAGTTGTATCAGGTTAGTGTTAAACAGGAAGAGTGATGAGGTTTTGCTGAGAGACAGCATCTCTATCATGCCAAGAAAGTGTCATGGGTTCCCAGTTTACATCAGTGTCAGCTAGAAAAGGAACACACCATCAGGGAAACAGGATGCCTGACAGATGAGCCCTGACTACACCTATCTCACATTAATGGGTCTGTACTGCATTAATCGATGCAATTCATTTAAGAAATACTTTTAATGTGTTAATGGTATTCAGTGTTGATACCATTATTGAAGGGAAGAAACTCAAGATGTTTTTGTTTTGTTTAGCATAAATTTGCATAAATTACAGCCACTCCTGTCAAATTAATAGGAAACAATGCAAACCATTTTGATTTAATTAATTCATTCATTCCATAATATATACCCTTACAACTTCCTTGATTAATTATTAATTCATTTTTAACTTTTTTTTTTACAGGAAGTCATTATGCTTAAGCCTCACCAAATGAGAAATAATCTACTTATATATTATTTATATTATATTATTTAAACTACAGTTCACTTTATATTGTCTATAGCAATATTATTTCAAGCTGAAGCCAGCCAATGTCAATGGTATACTCTGAAGACTGAAGTAGAGCCAAGAATGCATAACAATACCACAATAACAAACTTCTGAAAGTCTAAAGATGTAGAAGGTGCTAATTAAAAAGAAGATCATTAAACAATATCATCAAACATAAAAATATTTTGGTTGCTTGAAGGTAATTCTATTGTGCTAGCGCTAATGGTGTTCTAAAGACCAGCTTATCAATTGTGGTTTCTAATACAATAATACTTGATTTCAAATGAATAATTTCATAATCATTGATAATGCAATTAATAATCAAGGATTTATAAGTTCCTTTCTTTTTGTTGTTGTAAAAAATGTTATAGAAATATAGGCATGGCTAGGGCATTGAAATGTTTTAGCCATGTAAAAAATAAAGTACAGTGCTTTGACATGCTGACCATGGTTATTAATACTTCAGTACACATGTTGATAGATTTTTGAGATATTTTCAAATGAATTAGCTTTGCCTCAGTGCCCTTTAAAAGTGCCTAATATTGTAATGAGCTTGATTTTATAACAACACTTCACTGCACCGATCCCAAGGCCTGGGGCGGTAATTAAAACATTGAGCTATTAGCAATAACTCAAAAAGCAAGTTACAAAGAGATGGAAGCTTATGCGGAGAGGTTTAATAAAACATGTTAGCTTAAGAAATGTTCAATTATGTTGAAGTGAGCTGTCAAAAATACTAAACAGGCTACTGGCCGTGATATATTGTTTATTTACAAAATGATTCTTTTGCAGTTTAGCTTCAGGCTGTAGAGAAACAATGACATGAAAGTGACTTTCAGGAACCGAGACAGTCTAATTGTCCGAAATAACAAACACTGATGTCTTTTGTCGGAAGATGTTGTTCATTTTGTGTTTTTAATTTGTTTTATGCAGCCATGTTCACAACTCATTTCCTACTTCAAAATCTTTTTATTTTGCAATGCTTGTGTTGAAGAGGGGTTGTGAATCTAACAAGACATCATCTCAAAGAGGATATTAAAATGCAGTTAAAGAATGATGAGACATATGGTCATGTGTACACATGATACCTTTGAAACATAATTATCAGACAAAATTATAATCTTGTGTATTAAATCTAAATATACTGTACTAGTTGGCTTAATTTAGCAGCACTGCTGTTACACATGTTTACAGTGAAAGCAGTTTAATGGAGGCTCCTGTCCCATGTCAGCGGTACTTCATCAGAGGATTCAATTTAACATCATTTGTAAGGAGGGCTGACAGGAAGTAAATATTAATTAAATGAGATCAAAAATCTCTCTAACACTTGACTTCATTAAACTTTAAGCAATTACGCATTTTGGGGTATTCTGAGATTCAGAAAGGGGCCACATGTCAAGAATGTCGGCTAATCTGTTTGTGTATGAAAAATGGTGTTACTGTGTATGTGTTGGCTAATGTTTGTGTATGCAAAATGGTGTTACTGTGTACGTGTTGGCTAATGTTTGTGTATGCAAAATGGTGTTACTACGGGCTAATGGCCCAGCAGTCTAGTGCCAAATATCAGCTATCATAGCTCTTATGAATTTTATATTTCGAAATGAGCTCCAGCAGTCACATGAGTGCTATCTATTTCATCTGTTTCACAAGCTGTATCCTTTTCATATAGGAACGGATCAGCATTCTACTTTTGATGTCAGTTCCCAGCGGTTTTCTGATTACCATTCGCTGTGTGGATGCTCCATTGTTTATTGATTAGGTGTTCATAAATTGTGAAAGAATATCACAACGATGAAGTTGTTAAAAGCATTTTTAAATCGATTACTGTTGGCAAGTGGGAAAGTGCTAAAGCGGAGAAGAACTTTAAAATGAGTGAGGGTTTACTGCAAACCCCAGAGTCACATTGAGAGATTACAGGCAGAGCAGCGCTGGAGCAGTCAGGATTTATTTCCTGTCCCCTTCGGTTGCAATATTGTGTTTTTAAATTGAATATGGTTATGGTAATGTTTTTGATCAAGGATGGTAAGGCTACAGATAATTGAGTTGTTTCGATTAGAAAAAGCATTTCTCCACGCCATTACCGACATGACTGCCTGGACGGCTAGCGCACACCGTGGCTTGGTTGGCTGTTGCTAGCTGTTTAGAAAATAATGTTTGAATTGTAATGCTGTTCCCGTGAGTCAGAGTCATTTGTCTTTGTTCTGTGGGCTTGTGTCTTGCTGTGTATCACAGGAAAGATGCATGCAGCTAATAGACTGTGACACAACCATTAACTACAGCTGTAATGAAAGTGTAATAGAATCAAACAGTCATTTCTCTGCAGAGCCCTAGCAGATACAGGTAAACGTCTGAAGACCGGACACAAAGGCCTACGCTTCCCCGCCACATTTCGCCCTTGAACTCCCATCAGCCTCACTGGAAACATCAAACACCTGCGAAAAAAAGGGGGTTGACTGATCATCATCTTTACATATGAAACAAAAACCACTGACTGCATTATTCTTTCAGTCTTCAACAAAGGACTGAGGTGTTCTTTCATGTGTGATCTCAGCTTTTATGAGCTAGTGTCCTTGCTCTGTAGTTAATATTGACCCGTTTTATGGAGATGTTACATTCTCGAGTGTCAAGATCATAAGGGACAATAATAAGCTCTTGTTATTAAAGGCCCTCTTCTTTGGACCAGCAATAATGGAGGCACGAGTTTGTCTGATGAGCAATTGTCTTGTAAATGGTGAAATAATTCCCAGAACTAATTTTAATATCATTAACATAATATCAATGTTTGTAATTACCCCTGGGTTATATCTATGTTTCATGAGTTAAAATAAAACACCATAAACAGTGCCTTCTGTGTTCAACTGTAATAGTGAAGTGATTTCCACATTGACTGGACAGACATACAAATGCTTATCAAATTAGGAAATTATTATTATTAAAGTCCTAAAGTGATCCTCACACTTTAATCAAACAAAATCTAATAAGTAACTTATTAAAGATAGGGCTACAGTAGGGCTGAGCATTCAGAGGGCTTGATAGACAAAATACATTATTAATTGTAATATATTTTATATTACGTATCGGACGGTGTCACAAACGGCGGGGTTGCTGAAGCCAGACTAGGACTTAGTGTAAATTAGATATTTAAGCAACGTTTACAAATAATTTCCTAATATTTACCTTCATCCGTCGCCATTCTGTATAAAACCAGTCACACTAGAGTTTTTGCTCCATTTACTACCATTCATATACAAACACAGGAGACTGTGCATGCACTGAAATTTGCATTTTTTCTGCACTTGAAAGTTCAAGTTATCTGAACTTTGCGAATTTGCATGAAGGCTAACCTATTGCAATACAAATAACACAAACTTCAAACATGCAGGTGCGGGGAGTAGTGGCGCGGTATTTCACAGTATTAAAAACACAAGCAGAGCGTGACATCAGGCTCGTTTGAGATACAAATTGTGTGTAGAAATGTGTGGTCCGACTTGCTCTGATGCCATGCCAAGAAACTCTTCAGGTATGCCTGATGCTGATTGGTTTAAACAAGATTTAGTCAAATTTGGGTTCATGCGGATTGTGAGTTAATGAAAAGCAGCTAATTAATAAATCATAAAAACCTAAATAATATTAAATAAATGAATAATTGTGAAATAAAAAACTAAATAAAACACATTTCTCTCTATTTTATGTTTACCTGCAGGTCATGTGACCATTAACCAACTTCAGATGACCATGAACATGCAAATGTGTTGTTAAAGTATTGAAATATTAAATTAAAATCTCAATGGGTACTTCAAGTAAACATTTGTGATCAAAAAGCTCGGCTCACAGAAAGGTTTGGGATTGCCTGGTTTAAACATTCTTGATGTTTTGTTCTCTTCTAAAATGTTTGATTTTTAACTCTGATATCATGTGATTATGTGTATTAATTATTTGTGAATATTCCCAAACACTCATTGCCTGCACTCTTAGAAAGAAAAAAAAGGTACAAAAGCTGTCACTAAGGCCATACTTTTTCAAAATGTATCAATATGTACCGTTTAGGTGCTAATAGGTACACTTTAATTACAAATATTTAACTATAAGGTACTAATATGCACTCTTTAGGTACAAATGTCACAGCCCCAGTGACAGCTTTTGTACCTTTTTTCTAAGAGTGTGTATGGGATAAGTTATTGTTGTCATATTTTGAAAAATAAAATAAAAAAAAAAAAAAATAAAAAAAGTAGGTCACGTTTTCAACGTATTCAACCTAAAAAGTTAATGGAAATTAAATTAAATAACCAGGTGCCTTCTTCATCATATTTATTTTCATATAAAATCCACCAAATTTAAATTATGTCCAATTTATTAGCAATGCATGAGGCACATGAGGGAATCTTGTGCTATCTGACTTTGATCTCATAGGTACAATAGCTGCTCCACTATTAGAAGTCAACTGTCCATCTTGACTGTTCTTTTTTCATTCCTCCACTGACTACAGCTATCTACTCTTGTCTATTTTCAGGCGAGATGTTCGGCATCTCAAATGAGCCTTCTCTGTAGTTTTATACAAAGGCAATTGGCACCATCACAGTTATCAACTGTATTGACAAAGACCTGTCAGGGTTTCAGTCAGAGGATATGACGGTCTAACTGAATCCCATTCTTATTAAAGTTCTAAAGTTATCCCCACATTTTAATCAAACAAAATCTAAATAATTACCTAATATCTAATCATCTAATCATTTAAAATCATATTAAAGATATAGTAGTTCAGTTCAACCTTCTTAGCTGTTATGGCTGGACTATATTTTGAAACTATATTATTATCTTGGATGAAAACATTGATTTATCATATTTTCCATCTAATTGCATTTAATAATTGTAGCCTTTCCAGTGTTTTGGACTGCTCAGTTGACGCATTCGTGTGACACATGCAGATGAAGACACATGAGTCACGATTAGCATGAAGGAAGAGTGACTTGTCACTCATGAAGTCGTGATACACTCGAGTGGCTGTTAGAGAAAAGAGACATTTTTTTCTGGTGCTATGAGAACAATAGACAGCAAATTACAAATATCCAGCGCACTAATGTCATGCAACACCCACGTACTCATATTGATCTTGCCTTTGCACTGAATCCTCATGACAGACAAGTTATAATAAACATATTTACCTTCAAATGATTATCTCTCTGCTTGAACACACAAACATGCAATTGGACAGATCCAGCAATATACCAAAGAGGGGTCTGGTGATGAAATTTCAGCTTGATGATGAATCTCTCATGATTGTATGTCTGGGGAAATAATACAACTGAATTTAGTCTGATGAAGAAGCCCGATACACTCCACAGTCTACTGATTTAATAACAAAGGAGTATATAATGTGCAAACGCAAGGTGTTTTAAAGCTCAGATTAATTTCCTTTGTTTAAAATGCTGGAGGATGCACCATTAAAACAAAACCACAGCAGGTGACTAATTAATCATGAAGCTTCATTACAACCAAATGATAAATTCCACTGAGTGATGTATTCCTCATATGAATCATACAAAGCCAAACACATGAAAACAGAAAAGCCTGATAATATCCAAACCAAGTGTATCAATTTTGTTGAAGCAAAGCAAAATTTGAAGGAAATTATGCTTTAGAAGTGAAGGACCATGTTTCATGTATCATCAGAAACATACGGTTCAGTCCAGTATATAGCAATTTTCAGTTTATGGAGCTTTAAGATAGATGTGTCACATCTTTTCAAGTATTGTGGGGTCTGGGATACCAATCCAACGTGCCAAAAAGGGCTGGATTAGAGAATCTTTCTCTGGTTCTTCAAAGGTATTCAAACCATTTTCAAGACCAGCAACTTTAAAGTCTATAACAATTGATTTGTTTACCATTGGAGCAGACCCATTTAGACTCTTTGGGGCGTGAAATCTTTGTGAGGAATGGGTGTATCAATCAGAAACATGAAGAGATAGAAAGAAATAGAGTGTGGTTTGAGTTTAATATAGACATTGTTTGATGTAACGAATCCCTGTGGTATAAAACAAAGAAAAGAAATACTGCAACTCCACAGAGGTAGAAGACTGTCCTTCACCACACTTATGAAATCTAGAAGAAGAGGTTTCGTCTAATCAGAAGTCACTCTGGTGCAGAATGCACTTTTATTGCGTCTAAAATAAGATTTGGAAATACATGTTTTCATTCAAAACAATTTTTTAAATAATGTTTTAAAAAAGACATCCTGAGGATACATGTTCTCTATTGACTAACAAGTTGAAAAAATGACTTGTCAGGTTCAGCCATCCCTATGACCTGGAGCTCTGAATTCTCATTCCATCCATCATGTTAAAGAAGAAATAGAGAGAATGGTGAAGAGATAGCACACCGAAAACAACTGAAGCTGAAAATATAATCATATTTTATTGTCTTGTTATTTATATCTGCTTTCAGTTGTGAAGGTAAAAAACTAAATATTTTCATCAACCGTTCCTGTGGGTGCTGTTGAGGTGGCATATAAAGTGTAAATATGGTTGCTGAGTGAATATATTTTTACAATATACTGTCACTCTAATGAATCAAAATGACAGTATCAAATGATCAAATTTAAACAGGTACATTTAAACTAAATACAAAAAAAACCTTCAAATTTACATAACCAAGTCAAATCAGTGAATTTAAATGATTTTCATGAATTAGTGGTGAATTCATATAAATTTGTATGAAAAAAGGTCCACCCCAAAATATAACCCTCAGTGGGTATAAGCAGATAGGAGATCATATGAATTCACCACCAATTTGCCAATACATAAAATAGATACAAATTGCCATGAGAGTATGTTGGAAAGAACCAATTCATTAGTATTAGACTTTCCAATGAAATCAGACCTGCTATAAGAGAGAGCGGGAGGACCATTTAGAGTTCAATATAAACATGATTTAGCATTTGGTCATGCTAATCGTTGAATGAAGTAGCTTGTTACTGAAAAAGTTGAACTGAACTACTAGCTGAACTTCTCTCATGTTTTTGAAGAATTTAGTATTGTTGTATTCCACTATAGGAACGATCAGTGTCACAATGTATTTTTAACCTTCATAAACCATTAAAGGTGACATATTATGCCCCTTTCTACAATATGTAATAAGTCTCTGGTGTCCCCAGAATGTATGTGAAGTTTCAGCTCAAAATACCCCACAGGTCATTTATTATATAATTTTGAAAATGCATATTTTGAGTGGAAGCAGAAACACAGAGAAGGGCCACAACTGCAGAACTGCAGGACAGCAGCGCCAGGGCAACAGTCTGAGGCCGGAAGTTGGCTGAGCTATTTTATCCTAATTCGCATTGCTCCATTGGAAGCGTTTCAAAGACTAAAACCATGATATTGCCAAGTATTTTAAATAAAACGATCTATTTGAAATTAGTACTGGTGATTACCAAAATTATGTTTTGTGTTTCTGTAATACTTAAAGGTGTAATAGGTGATTGTCTTCATAATTTTTTTTGTTATGCTGGTTGAAAATCTCCACATCCCGATAGCAATCATTAAGTTAAATGGTCTAAATGTATTTATATGTATTTATATATTCTGTGGAAGGCATAGGATCAAGAAATATTCATCCAATCAAAACGCTCGGTCCGAGAATTTTAATAAGCTTTCCTACCTGCCTGTCAACGTATGTATTATCATACCTCTGCGCACCGGGTTCGCGCAGACACGATACGCCATCAGCGCGTTCACGCACGCTGTGCAGACAGAGCGAGGATGGCAGGCAAACATCAACAACCCGATCTTTCTTCCTGGAATTGTAGTACTTTTAAAGATTTATCAACCGTGACTGACACATGATGTGCCCAGCGGTTAATCCAGTCCTAGCGCCCGCATGGTTAGACGTTAGCTAGTGCATGAACTGTGTTCGATTGATATGACCTACACCGTGTTCATGCTCCCTACTTCCAGGCGCGGGAGAGGAAATCCGTTGAAGTTTACTCTCACTTCAGACATGGCTGGAATGGGAACTGATGCGCCTATTGTGTCATGTGTTCTGGTCTGTGAGCGTAAATGCGTTAAGGGGGCGTGGGTTTGGACGGCGATTGCAGGGGAGGGTGGGACGTTCGCTTTCAGTGCTATCAGACTAAAGTTAACATTTTCCAAGATCTCCAACTGCACCTTTAACTGAACAGTAGGCTGTTGTAAGCTCTTCAGTACAGTAGTAACTCTTAATGCTAAAATAGAATTTATTATCTATGAATTTTCGAATACTGTTTTACAAAATCAGAAAAATAAAGCATATTTATTTTATTTAGAGCAATACAGTTATTTACTGCAGGTCGTACATGAAAATAATAATATGTAAGGGTTGAAAGGTTACCGGTGACAATTTCTGACTTCAGAGGTTAAATGTGCAGGCTCAATAAAAATGCTAATTTAATTTGACATTCCTCACTCCAGTTTGTTATTTGCCTAATAAATGACCTTTTTTTTTTTTTTGGTCAGATTCTTAAAAATATTGGTTCTTGTGTTTCTCTTTATTTATTAAATCATGACAGGTGGGTTAATAAATTTAAGCACTGTGCACATAAATACATACACACACACACACATTTATATATACACACCCCTTGTATCCCAAGTATTTTTAAAGTTAAAAGTTTATCATCTTGTTATGTTATGTCATAACTTAATACTGAACACAAAGAATAAAACACTAAAAATTCAAACAAAGCTTAAGCATTTGAACACTTTATTTGAAATAAAATGTATGTTTTTACTCAACCATTTCAGAATGAACAATTTTTTCATACACATTACACAATTCTACACAGGATTCAAGCAAGCAAATTCAGATCCATCAAACCCAAAAATCAAAACACAAAATATATTAAATTTTAATACAATTTACTTTTCCATTTAAGTAGCAAAGACATAATATACAAAAACAAATAATCTTTGAGAAAAAATCTATCATCCCAAATTGGGAAGCGAAAGGCTAAAGGCTCTTTGGCCAGTTGTCGGTCATCATCCGTTTCAGACTGTAAAAGCTGAAGAAGGCCTTTTTCCTGGTCTTCTTCTTTCAATTTTAGAAAGCACGGCTCTTCCACTAAACCTCTGAAGACTTTTGGTTGTTGCAAAGCAAATCGGACTGCAGTGCAGACAGGGGTCTTCTGTTATCTGTGGCTTCTTCGTGAGAGAAGTGTACAAATGTTTCCTGTGAAAAAAAACTTCATTTATAGTCAAATGGCCAGGAGAGAGAGAGATAAAGAGATACCTTTTAACTGCAAAATTCTCTAACACGATAAATCATATTTGTATGAAGGGACATGCACATGGAGGGGAAAAATACAATGTTAACAGATCATCAATTGGAACCAGGTCCATATACCCCCCCCCGATAAATAAATAAATAAATATGTACAGTGTAAACATCACTTTTAACCCCAAGTAAAGAACATTTCACACTTGTAATGGGGTTAGCACCACTTTTACTTGGTGTAATGAAAGCCTACTCCAGAGAAGGGTTTCTACGGCTTTAGCATTGCTAATCCTTTATCAATAGACAGACAACCAATTGCCTGCCTCATATTCAAGTGCTTTGGACAGTCACTGCAAAAATAAACACTGTATAAAAACAGTCAATTAAATTCAGCATTTGACAGGATGTCAAAAATGTCAAATGCTGACAGAAAACACAACAGTCAGGGTCAAGAAGAGACTGTATATTTCTTACTTTTATAATCTAAAAAGTACATTGAGGATAATCTTGATAGTAAGGTCAGCTGTATGTAATATGAGGATGTGGAGTGCTTGGGCATTTTTGTATCATATCGCATGCAGTGTCTGTCCAATCAGTGACACTGATGCAGAAAATGTGCATATAAGGATGTTTACCTGGGGTTTAGTAATGTACAGTGTAAAACAGCAGCGTATGAAAACCCAGGATTATTTGTCAATCCCAGGTAAATTATATTCTGTGTGAAACATGAAGCAAGATAAACCAGTATTCAGTTTACCTGGGGTTTACATTCACCCAGTGTCAACTATTTCATGTGTGAAAAGCCCTCATGTTTTTCATTCTAATGAAAAGAGAAGTTGATATATTTCAAGATTTTTTTTTTTTTTACTTTGCCTTTCTTTTTCTTACCAACAACATGAAGATCCCACAATCAATAGAACCGGCCAGCTGTTGTGGACATTCTAAAACAAAAGAATATTATTAAGTTATTTCTGGAAATGACATGACAGCTATAACATCACACCATCTGTATAGGTAGAATATGAAAGCCTTACAAAACTAAGCTTCCATTTGAAATTGGTATGATTCTGCTTGTCAATTTACTGCAACAAAATCTAAAAATTTTTTTTTAATTATTTATAACCATAAAAAATTGCATAATATAGCTTGCAAAGTTTCATTGTTCGAAAGCAAAACAACTTTTTAAATTCATAATATTAAAAGAAACATTCTGAATATTACGCAAATGAACATCAATGAACAGCAAACCTTGAACTGCAAACAATATCCATATTTGTTAATACATATCGCTGTTAGGTTGTGTGTTTTACCAAATTGGGCAGGCAAACAACAATTTACAAAAAGACTGCTATTAAATACCATTTATTGCCACTGTATATTATCAAATAACTCACAAAGTTCATACATCTATGGATATCTGCCTTTCTGAAGTGAATTGGAAGGTGTGCATTCAACCTGTGCCATCTGGTCCTTTTAAAAACACTGGGCAGTGGAATTTGTTGCAACAACTTTTCCAAGTAAAGCTGAGTGTCTCTGAATCGTAATATGCCGTTTAAATAAAAAAATCTGCATAAAACATTGGTCAGCATCAGAAAACGTAACCATTGAAATAAAATACAGTGCCAAGTTAACAATCCATAAAGTGAGACGATGAAGTTGAAAACAGATGCGATGACGCATTTCATCACACAGCACATTTACAAAAAATAGACTGGAGACATGTTCTGTATAAATTGCTTAAACAACAAATGATTAAAGGCATAAAATAAATACATTTGATAGATGAAATACCTTTTAACCGTGTTCTTATCTGGCATTATTGTTTCTGTCATAAACTCCGCCTACTTTCGACATGAGACTGTTACTCCGCCCACTTCCGGCGTCAGACTGCTGGCCTGGCGCTGTGGCCTCAGACTGTTGTGACGTAATGGTTCTGCGGTTCTGCAGTTGGTTATTATTGTGGAAACACGCTGTATTTCGGGTCTGTCTCTTTAAATGCAAATGAGCTGCTGCTCCCCGTCCCCTTTTCCAGAAAAATAAATTTTCCATTACAGCTCGTACCTGCTAAAAAACATCTGTTTTGGTTCTGATCATCATGTTTATCGCGTTGAAATCATGCGTTTTAAACCATATTAGTTTAAACTTCTGATATACGGTTTTCTGATTGCACACATCCGAAGCACACGGACAGAGAACGTGGCCACCACACAGCATGTGAGTACTAAACTACGTTCTCATGCACACACAAGTTTACGTAAAAAAACATGCATAAGTTACAAAAACAGTTATGTTGGTTATGACTGTGAAGAGGTAAACAGCTGGGAAATAAATTACATGTTTATTTTAGATCTGTGTGGCAGTAGCTTGCGCCAACAGTTGTACACGGAAGCAGCTTCCCTGTAGGACTGTTGGCGCAAGCTACATTAAAGTGATTTTTAAGTTTTGAATATGGATATTTTTACAAAAATGCATCGATTCGCTACAGGAGGCCTTTGTTCACCCCCCGGAGCCGTGTGAGACATTTTTTTATGGATGGGTGCTTTTTATTTAACTTCTTTTGGACTGATGCATGCAACACCCAGTGACTGCCATTAAACAGCTTGAAAGATCAAAGACAATTTTTAATATAACTCTGACTGGATTCGTCTAAAAGAAGAAAGTCATATACACCTAGGTTGACTTGAGGGTGAGTAATTCGTGGGCTAATTTTCATTTTTGGGTGAACTAACCCTTTAAAGGTGTGTTCCCCCGGCCTAAATTTATAAGGAGTATACCACATGCTGACCCACCCACGTCACTAGGGGAGCGAGATCAGACGCTTGCAGAAAAAATCTTATCAAAACAAAGTTACTGAGTTAATCTTTTTTGCGTTTCCTTGATTGGTAGATGCACCGGGGAACTGATTATAGCACTTAAAACCTGGAAAAGTCAGATTTTCATGATATGTCACCTTTAATACATTTAACAAATAACAATTTCCATTCACACAAGTTAATCAACTAATACATGAACATAGGAATAGCACAGTTGAACAGCGTCAGTGCTCAGTGGGTTCTCAGACAAACCAAATCTCTGAACGCTGTGATGCGAGTGTGTGGTGGAGGTGGGGGTTGCTAAAACAATTTGATGAATCACGTCATCATTTTCCATCTTGAATTTCAACCCATAAATCTTCTGATCTCTGTCACCAGTAATTGTTGCTTCATACCTGAGTCTCAAACCTCAGCCCCTGAACTAAAAACCCAATTACTCTTGCATGAAAGCCAGAGTAATTAGCCTTGACTGATAGGTTACCATACCATTATGCTCCTAATTAGGTCCCTATCAGACCCAATAATATATTATATTGTACTTCAGACTCTACATAATCAACCCGGATGACATAACTCAGCACATAATCATCTGTCTACAGGAGAAATAAAGCTGTTAACTGATGCTAATATACTTTTTAAGCAGCTTGGTGTTGACAGGGATTTCCTGTACTGTAAAAAGGCAACAATTTACAAATATATTTGATGTGTGACTGACGCGCCAAAGCACCAAATACGAGGAAGATGGTTCCGCCTGTATCAAAGGGCAAAGAGGTCAATGGTGCTAGCAACAAGTTCTACGCTTACTAACAGCATTATGTGCTTTGGGGGCACTTAGCAAAATGAGCCCAGGCTAATGAATCTCAAACGTACCCGTCTGGGACACACAATGTCACTGTCAGACAGATAGCTTTATTAGCGCAGAATTGCAGAAAGGAGAAAATTGATTTAAATTAGGGTTAATAGAACTTGCAGAGAAATCTAAAGCAGCATCCATTAATTCTCCTTTCATTTTCGCTCTAATCCACCCCCTTGGCCTCCAGCCTCTACCCACTGACATGGAGGATAATGAGTACTGGCAAGCGTTAATTGCTCCGTCCATTTTACAAAACCCTCATCCTCCAGCCTTGACCATTAGCTCATCTCTATGAGCGCGAGATAAGGCCTGACTAACTGCGGTTGGAGCTGTAGACATGTTGGCCATGGAGAACACAGGATTCTGTCTTTCATGTATCCCTCAGGGTTTCTTTACATGGCAGATTTCAGGCTAATTAATATAATTACTGAGCCATTGACCATAAGTTAGACACAAGACTCCCCTCTGTTAATGAAATGCACACGCTGTGTGGAAGCTGAGGAGTCGGACCCGGGAACCGCGCTGCAGGAAGATGCTGCTGATGTGATTTTCTTTTTCTTTTTTTTCCCCACATGGCACAACATTTTGTTTAGAGTGTTCTTAAACGTCATCATTACCATCTGTTTTCAAAGAAGGAAATGAGTTGAGTTGCAGTTTATACACTACCGTTCAAAAGTTTGTGGTTAGAAAGATGTCACGGTGTCCACAAAATATCAAGCAGAACTGTTTTCAAACATTGATAACAATAAGAAATGTTTCTTGAGCACCAAACCAGCATATTAGTTTGATTTCTGAAGGATCATGTGACATTGAAGACTGCAGTAATGGCTGTTTTTTTTGTGTTTTTTTTTATCAAATAGATGCAGCTTTGGTGAACATAACATCAAAAACATTACAAAATCATAACAACCCCAAACTTTTGAACGGTATATATTTTTATTGGTAACACTTTACATTAAGGTTCCCTTTATAAAGGGTTTATAAGTGAATAAATGACTAAGAACTCACTAACACATGCATTATAATCCTGATAAGAGTTATAAAAATGCATGATGGTAAAAGGGTGATTTAATGCAATACCTGCCAAATAGGGCAGCATTTTTAACTTTAAGTTATGAAAGATTAACAAAGATATTTATAAATACAAAGTTCATGATGCCTATCCACAGCAATGATTAGAAACCGATATATTTTGTTTATCAAGATGAAATTATCATCTTGATTTTTATTTTGGGGAAAAAATAATAAAAGCACACCCATGACTTTAATTAATTACCATTAATATTTTAATTCCAATATTATCTGTGAACCTTAATGTAATTAGCCATTTATTAATTATTTATAAACGTTAATAACTTGTGAACGTGAACCTTAATGTAAAGTGAACACCAGTGAACCATTTATTAATGAGTTATAAACATTAATAAAGTAAAAAAATTAACCTTCATGTAAAGTGATCACCTGTGAACCATTTATTAATGATCTATAAATGTTAGTAACCTGTGAAAGGGAACCTTAATGTAAAGTGAACACCTGTGAACCATTTATTAATGAGCTATAAACGTTAATAACCTGAAAAAGTGAACCTTAATGTAAAGTGAACAACTGTAAACCATTTATTAATGATCTATAAACGTTAACCTGTGAATGTAAACCTTAATGTAAAGTGAACACCTGTAAAACCATTTATTAATGAATTACAAACGTTAATAACCTGCAAAAGTGAACCTTAATATAAAGTGATCACCTGTGAACCATTTATTAATGATCTATAAACGTTAACCTGTGAATGTAAACCTTAATGTAAAGTGAACATGGGAACCTTTATTAATGATCTGAAAGTTAGTAACTGCACAAAAGATGAACCTAATGTAAAGTGAACATCTGTGAAACCATTTATTAATGAGCTATAAAGTTAGTAACTGTGAAAGGAACCTTAATGTAAAGGAACCCGGTAACATGTATTACTAGCTAATACACCGTTCATCCCCTGCAAAAGTGAACCTTGAGACAGGGAACACCTTGTGAATTACCATTATTAATGAATTTTTTATAAAACGTGCGAACCGGGTGAAAGAATACCCCTTAAACAGTGAAACACCTGTGAACCATTATTCGGAGTTAGAACATCATTAAACCCTGTGAAAGTGAACTTTAAAGTAAAGTGCGCACACAGAAGGTTTTGTTTATGGGTTAAATGTATTTTATTATTACTATATCAGTAAACAAAACTACTTAAACAACATTACTGAGCATAACTTCACATGGAAAGTGGCTAATACAAGTAAACTCATATTAAACAATTCAGAAACACAATAAAGTATTCCAGCAAATTATAACTAAGCACCAAAAAATATACATATATATATTTTATATAATTTAACAGTTTTGAGAAAATAATAATTAAATGACTGAAAGCACTTTTACAGAACATTATCATATTAATAAACAAACAGTAATTACTTTTTGATATCATGATAAAGCCCACTGTAACTTCAGTATTTGTTCATCCACACTCGCAAAAGCGTTACCCGTGCGCGAGCGAACCGTCCGCGGGCAGAGAGGGTATTATTTGTTTTCCCCCCCCCCCTCTATTCCTTGTATGGTAACGAATTAATTCAACTAGCAAAGCGATTACACATATAAAGACTTGAACAATATACTCTGCAGTATCACCTCACAGTTAGCTGACCCTTAAAATTAATAAACACTATGTGAGATTATAATTTCGCTTCAGAGCACGTTGGAACAATCCTAACAGCATGACTTCTTTGAAAACGTGACTTTACATCGGATGCTCGCTAGCGCCATTCACAGGCTTTGGTGACACACGGGCAACTACAGACACACAGGCTTTGGAGATTTTTTTGGTGGATGTTTTTTCCAAAATGGAAACAGTGCATAAAAAAGAAATAAAGAATCAAAACTGCACACCAGAAATAATCAGAAATTGTTATAACAACATAAATTAACATGAATTTTACGATTTCTAATTGCTTGTTCTACAAGGATTCTATAAGATGTAATATATAATGTATTTCTATAATGTCAATGTGACGAGAGGGGTGGGGCCGAGAGCCGTGGGAAAGGAGCGAGGCAGGTGGAGTAAATGCTAATACGCAACACCTGCGCCATTGAGTCCGTGGTTCAGAGGCACATCAGAGGAGCTAGAAGGCTATAAATAAAAGGCGGAGTCGATGACAGGTTGCGGATGAGATTTATACACGGACTCGCTCCGTTCCCACGGCTCGCGTCACAGTACATTTAGTTTTGTGGTTGTGCTTAGGGATTTTTTTATCTTATGACGTCGTTGTATTGTCGTGCCTGCTCTCCTTTGGTACTATTATTATGCCTACAGTATAGAAGTAGTAGAGCGTTTTAGTATCTGTTGCTCCTAAATGTTTTGTATGTGAACATGTTTGTGTCCTACAGAATTCTTAATAAAAATGCTAGTTATTCGCTGAATCTGAATCCTGCTTCCTCATGACCTTCAATAAATCTGTGACAAAATGTGTTTTTTTTTTTTTTTTTACGATATATAATATACTCAATAAAACTAATTTTTCATTGCCTATAATGGATTTTTATTATATTATTTCAGGATCACATCACCAAAGCCTGTGTCTGTTGTTGCCTGTGTGTCACCAAAGCCTGTAAATGGAGCTAGCGAGCATCCGATGTAAAGTCACGTTTTCAAAGAAGAAGAAGAAGAAGTCCCGCTGTTCCAACGTGAGCACGTGTTGTTCCAACGTGCTCTGAAGCATGCTCTCACATAGTGTTTATTAATTTTACTGCTCAGCTAACTGTGAGGTGACACTGCAGAGTATATTGTTCAAGTGTTTATATGTGTAATCACTTTGTTAGTTGATACTCGTTACCTTGTAAATAACTAATCGCCACGCAGCATGTTCGCTCGCGCGCAGGTGACGTTACTGCGAGTGTGGATGAACAAATACTGAAGTTACAGGGGGCTTTATCATGATATCAAAAATCATTACTGATTGCATATTATTATGATAATGTTCTGTAACAGTGCTTTCTGTATTTGATTTAATTATTATTTAAAAACTGTTAAATTAGATAAAATAAAAATATTTAGGTGCCTTTACTGATTTTACATTTATCAAATATTTTTGTTGTATAGATTTGATGCTTAGTTATTGTTACAGAGCCACTTTTTTGTGATTAAAGTTAGCTCAGTCAATGTTCCAGTGTGCTGGAAACAGAAAAGATTACATTTTTTCAGTTGAAAGTTGTTGGTATGTAGGCAACAATCAATTTATTCCCAGAAAATATAAATTTTTCGGTGTGCAATAAATAATACAAGCGGGTTTTAAACAAAATCAAAAACATGTTAATACAGGTTGTAACTCAATACTGGTTAACAGGGGACGTACATTAAGGTTCGCTTTCTCAGGTTATTAACGTTTGTAGCTCATTAATAAATGGTTCACAGGTGTTCACTTTACATTAAGGTTCATTTTTAGACGTTATTAACGTTTATAACTCATTAATAAACGGTTCACAGGTGTTCACTTTACATTAAGGTTCACTTTCACAGGTTATTAATGTTTATAAATCATTAATTAATGGTTTATTACATTAAAGTGCAGAGGTAATATTGGAAATAAAATTTTCAATATTAATATCTCATCAAATCATGGGTGTGCTTTTATTATTTTTCCCCCAAAATAAAAATCAAGATGATAATTTCATCTTGATAAACAAAATATATCAGTTTCTAATCATTGCTGTGGATAGGCATCATGAACTTTGCGGAGAAGAATCATGGGTAAGGTACAGAGTAGCTTCTGGTAAGAAAAATCGTAAGAAAAGTGACACAAGTCATGAGATATAAATGAGAAAACCATAAATACAACACCCTTCAGTCTTGCTAAAATAGTACATTTTTGCTGCATCATGAATAAAATCAGGAATCTGGTTTTGAGAGAAATAAGTGTTAATAAATATATTTGTTAAGCATTTATAACGGGAATTAAAAATGGCTCCCTATGGAAGGTTGGTCATCAATTCACCCTTATGCATTTATAACTTCTTATCAATGAATTGTAATGCATTTGTAAGTGAGTTATTAGTCATTTATAAACACCTTTATAAACACTTTACAAAGGGAACCTTAATGTAAAGCGTTACCCTTTTTATTGTGTAATGCACACAAAACATAAAACAGCTTTAAAACTTATATATGAAAAAAAAACATCTAAGTGCTCGTACATTGGTATTCCATTTTTAAGAGATCACTTTATCCTTCCAGTATGTTTCGAGCAAAAAGTGCTTGCCTGAATCCAGTGTGCAGTTCTCTGAAAGCCGATATAATTACTCTGGGATGTGAAGAGTAATGCGGGGGAACAATAAAACAATTCTCTCAAAGGTCTTGAGGAAGCTCTCCACCATCTGCTTCAACCATATGGCTGTACTATATCAAATGAGATGTTGCTTTTGAAACACAAATATCTATACGGTTTCTTAACTAATTCTATTTGGCTTTGCAGTGCTATACCATTACCACAGACTATTCACAGCGCAAGGCCAGAGCAGCTAATCAGGAAAGTCAAGACAATTCCCAGTGGCCCGTGTATCACTTGGGTCAGTCGAAAGCGAAGGTGATGTAATGTGATAATCAGCTATGACAATACAATAAAAACTATTGTCTACAGTACACAATAAATACAATATAATAAAAGAAAAAACATTTTTTTAAATTGTATGAGCGTTGCCCAAATTGTTACTTTAGACTGTGCATGTTTTGCAGGCAGGCCTTGAGTTTTAAAAAAAAATTAAAAATATTGTTTTAAAAGACATTATGTATAGGATGAATACATATTTTTTATTTATGTGTCTATTTTTTCTTGGTGTTTGCTTGTTTTCAGTATGGTAAATTTCCTCATCAAATAAATTAAGTATTTTTTTGTATACTTTATTTATGCTTCAAATCAATTTTTTTATTGTGATTTACTTCGGAACAGGCCAACTTATTTTGCTTAGGAATTCATTTAATTCATGCATTAGATGGCACATTTATCCAAAGCAACTCATTTCTCATGCATGTATCAGTTTACACACTATGCAAAACTATACTCTAATGCTGAACTCTAGTCATTGAGATCTACTTTAGCTCCAACCTTGATCAAACTCATCGGCCTATAGCTTTCTAGTAATTCTGAAGACCTTGATCAACTTGTTCAGATGAGTTTGAGCAGGGTTGGAGCATAACTCTGCAGGAAAGTGCATGGATCTTGGGGGCCAGAGCTGTTGAGCCCTGCTCTTTTTTTGAGCTACATGAAAACTGGTGGGCAGGTGAGCCCCGATAGCCCCTGCTGGCAGATACTGTAACTACACTATTAAAATAGCAAAAATTAAAATAAGTGTATTTTTACAAATACATAAATATGTAATTAAATACAATTCCAACCAACATGTAAATTAACATACAAATGGCAAGTATTTAATTTTAGCTATAATTTTTTACATTTTTGGACGGCTAGTAAGTGTAAAATGGGCTTACATATTTCTCTGTCTACTGCCATTTGTCATGTTATCAGTCACATGACAAATAATCCTGTAATGCAGTGCCCATAAGGAAAGATGGCAGCCTCCATAGTCCAGGAGGAGAACACAGTGCCAACCGACTACCATTGAGATGAATGACGGAAGTGATCTGGACACCTCCAGGGATTGACGAAGACGAACTGACGCATGACTGCAAACACAAGGAGAATAAATGGGGAGCAAATGAGGAGGGTAATGAGGGAGCACATGTGGGGCAAATTAACTATTAATCAGGTAACAAGATGGGAGGGGTCGAGACAATTGACATGAGCACATGGCACTCCGAATCAAAGACAAAAAGCCATGTGTTCACACAAAACAAAACACAAGCACATGTCCAGCAAAACAAATCACAAGCCATGTTCTAGAACAAAAGACACGAACACGCAGCTATTGAGAAAACTCATAAGCCGCGTGTTCAAACAAGACAACAAGAAAAGCACGCGGCTGAACACAAACCACGTGCTTCACAAAACACAACACACGTGGACAGAAGAGAGCATGGCAGAGCGAACTCGAGATCGCATGCTCACACAACCAGACAGAACATGTGAGAGCGAGTGTCCGGACCCCGACACGAAACTCAACAAGACATGAGTGCCGGAATCCGAAAACCACGCTCCAACATGAAACAGTACACGCAGACGAGAGCGCACGTCTCGAGCACACTCGAAGCCGCACGCTAACATGAAAACAATGACATGACGCGAGAGTCAGGGCTCTGTCACAAAACCACAAATAAACTAGACCAAAGTGACAGAACCCTGACACTAGCCCCCCACAAAAGGGACGCCACCTGGCGTCCCTAACGAGACACAACAAAAAAAAGACAGGAACATGACAGAACAAACATGACAACACAAGACCCCTACATAACAGGCAACACAAGACAGGAAAACTCAAAACACGGGGACAAAGAGGGGAGGGAGGGAGGGAGGAGAACCAAGCCAGTGCCAGCAGTACAACCAAGAAAGTCATTACAGGAACCAGGGAGGGGCGGGAGGGTTGAGCCAGGGAGGCTCAGGCAGACCAGGAATCTGGGGGAGCCAGGCCGGGACCGGAGGAACAGACCAGGGAGGCCCCGGCCTAACAAGAACCAGGAACCAGGGAGGGGCGGGAGGGTTGAGCCAGGAAGGCTCAGGCAGACCAGGAATCCCGGGGAGCCAGGGCGGGACCGGGGGAACAGACCAGGGAGGCTCCGGCCTAACAAGAACACCAGTAGGCCACCAGGGCGGAGACGGAGGGAGGGCCTGGGCGGGGCGGCAGGCAAGGGCCGGCAGGGCAAGGAGGCTGGGCGGGGCCGGCAGGGCAAGGAGCTTGGGCGGGGCTGGCAGGGCAAGGAGCTTGGGCGGGGCAGGGCTGGGGGGCAGGAGCTTGGGAGGGGAAAGAGCTGGGCGTGGCGCAGGGCAGGAGCTGGGCGGGGCCGTCAGGGAAAGGAGCTTGGCGGGGCCGGCAGGGCAAGTGATCTGGGCGGGGGCCGCAGGGCAGAGCTTGGCGGGACGGCAGGGCAAGGAGATGGGCGGGACGTGCAGGGCAAGGGAGCTTGGGCGGGGCCGGCAGTGCAAGGAGCTTGGGCGGGGCAAGGAGCTTGGGCGGGGCAAGGAGCCTGGGCGGGGCCGGCAGGGCAAGGAGGCTGGGCGGGGCCGGCAGGGCAAGGAGCCGGGGAGGGTATGGGAAGGCCTCCAGGCCCTGTGGGATGGAGGAAGCCCTTCTCCTCCTCCTCCTCCACCTCCGAGAGCGGGGCACTGCCACTTCATCCGCCACCTCTTGGGGCGCAGCCGCCTCAACGGCCGTCACTGGGACCGCTGCAGCTTCTCCGGCCATCACTGGAGGCGCTGCAGCTTCTTCGGCCGCTTCCAGGGCCGCTGCAGCCTCATCAGCCACCCTCAGGGGCAAAGAAGCATCTCAGCGCCGCTAGGGGTGGTGAGGCGTACACATTTCTCCTCCTCCGTATCCGAAGAGCGGGGCTGCCACTTCGTCCGCACCCTCTGCAGTCCTGGGACCGGTGAGGCTGACCCCCCCAACAACCCCCCCCACCCCACCCCCCCCCCCCCACCCCCCCCGTTCCTCCTCCTCCGTTGGCAGGACATAGGAGGACTGGGTACTAAGGGGTTTGTGAGGAGAATGGGAGGAGGGCCAAGAGGAGGAAGGCCACCCTCATCTCCACGGTGGTAGACATACCCCACAAACTGCCAGAAGGACAGTATCCCAGCATTCCCATCTCCCAGGCATGGACGTGCTCATTAAGGCTGGTGTTAAAGATGTCCTTGAGCTCTACGTCACTGATGTTGAGTCCCTCCGCTGCAAACAGGAACTAGTGTGCAAAACCCTTCACACTGGCTCCCCCTTGCCGAAGAGAAAGGAGCCTCCTGCGTTGAGCAGCTATCTGATGAGCGGAGGGACAGGGAGATGGGAACAGGAAGATGCCCATTCTCTGCTGAGTCCTCATTGCGTCAGACTTCGTAATGAGCAAGTTCCGGGGAGAGGGATGGGCGAGACTCAGATTGCAGAAATGGCTTTATTTTAAAAGAAAACAAAACAAACAACAAAAACTACACCTTGGGGGGGAAAAACAGGCTGGCAAGGCAAAGCAAGACAAGGCAAGGCAAGGCAAGGAAAGGCAAGGCAAGGCAAGGCAAGGATTTGGACACATCCAGGGATGGACGATGACAAACTCACGCACGACTGCAAACACAAGGAGCAGAAATGGAGAGCAACATGAGGAGGGTATGAGGGATACATGTGCTCACACAAAACAAAAACAAAACACAAGAACATGGCCAGCAAAACAAATCACAAGCAATGTGCTAGAACAAGAGACACGAACACGCAGTTAATGAGAAAACTCATAAGCCGCGTGTTCAAACAAGACAACAAGAAAAGCACGCGGCTGAACAAACCGCGTGCTTCACAAAACACAACACACGTGGACAGAAGAGCGCACGGCAGAGCGACCTCGAGACCGCACGCTCCCACAACAGAACATGGAGCGCGAGTGTCCGAACACCGACATGAAAACAAAACTCAACAAGATATGAGTGCCGGGATCCGAACACCACACTCCAACATGAAACAAAGCAGGCAGACAAGAGAGTGCACGGATCGAGCACACTCGAAGCCGCGCGCTCACATGAAAACAATGACATGACACGAGTGTCAGGGCTCTGTCACAAAACCATGAATTACACAAGACCGAAGTGACAGAACCCTGACAAGTAAGTGTAATGGGCTTCATATTTCTCGTCACTGCCATTGTCATGGTCTCAGTCACATGACAAATAATCCTGTAATGCAGTGCCCATAAGGAAAGATGGCAGCCTCCATAGTCCAGGAGGAGAACACAGTGCCAACCGACTACCATTGAGATGAATGACAATGCTTACAGATACGATTAATTTTTCTAGATATTATAGACAACATTGGCAATATTTCACCAGGAATTCTGCACTATTTTGCACGTCAAAATGACTTAACTTCAAGTGTGATTACAGAAGCATGCAAGATCATCTAAAAGTCTTGGTAGGTCTCATTGTAGGTCTAACTCTAAGTTGACTTTTTTATTCATTTATTGTCCGTTTATACAATACAATTTAGTCAAAAAATTATTTTATGTTCTGGAGATAAAATTAAAATCACCCCGATTTAGATAATGCTGCAAGCAGATTTAGGCAAAAACAAAAAAAAGTTCATTAAGGTAGCATTTTTTTTATTTACACTTTACACATTCTACTAACTATAAGTAACTACATGTCAACTACATGTCAACTGATTCTCATTAATTTGCAACTACACGTCTACTAACTCTCAGAATAGACTGTTAGGTTAATGTTAGTAGAACAAGTTGACCAGTCTGTAAAGAACTCGTTAGTGAATAGTAGCGTTGTAGGATATCAAAGTCCACTAAAGGAGGTAGAGCTTTTTCGCATTTGGGTCCCAAACTCTGGAATAGCCTTCCTGATAACGTTCGGGGTTCAGACACACTCTCTCTGTTTAAATCTATATTAAAGACACATCTCCTTAGCCAAGCATTCAAATAATGCATCTATTAATCTTGTACTTCAGTTATATTTGATCAAATGCACATTATTATTCTTTAGTTTGGGTTAAACAAATCCATTTTGCTCGGTTGGAACAGCAGCTACGCTAATTATGTCTCGATTTGTTTCTCTGTTTCTGCCACGGGACTAGGATTTACACAAGCTTCAGTCTAGATCCAGAACACCTGAGAAGAGATGAGGCAACCCCTCAGAGGACCTCAGATGAAAACATACAGAACTACCACATTTTGCTAAAAGTTTGATTGCATCATATAATAACTACTGTTAATATTGTTCATCGTCTGTTTAATTACGTCTTAAATTTATTTTTCCGTACATTTCAGCCATATGTACATAAACTGACAGTCACCAATGATAAGCTACCACTAAATATTGTAGAAAACTTAATTTGCTGTAAAGTTGCTTTGCAATTATTTGTATGTGAAAAGCGCTGTACAAATAAACTCGACTTGACCATTTAGCGCCCAAACTCTAGAATAACCTACCTAACATTGTTCGGGAGGCAGACACACTCTTGCAGTTTAAATCTAGATTAAAGACCCATCTCTTTAACCTGGCTTACACATAACACACTAAAACGCTTCTAATATTCAAATCCGTTAAAGGATTTTTAGGCTGCATTAATTAGGTCAACCGGAACCGGGAACACTTCTCATAACACACGATGTACTCGCTACATCGTAAGAAGAATGGCATCTACACTAATATTAATCTGTTTCTCTCTTATTCCGAGGTCACCGTAGCACCAGATCCAGTCTGTACCAGATCAGGGGTCACTGCAGGCACCCGGATCCAGTACGTATTCAGACCAGATGGTGGATCAGCACCTAGAAAGGACCTCCACAGCCCTGAAAGACAGCGGAGACCAGGACAACTAGATGAGCCCCAGATACAGATCCCCTGTAAAGACCTTGTCTCAGACGACCACCGGGACAAGACCACATGAACCCGATGCAGTCCTCTGCACATGTGACCTTGCTGCAGCCTGAAATGAACCTGCTGACTTTTTTTTTTCTCTTTTTTTTTTTTTTTTGTTTTGTTGTTTTTTTTTCGTTTGTTGGTCAGAGGAGAACTGGCCCCCCGACTGAGCCTGGTTTCTCCCAAGGTTTTTTCTCCATTCTGTCACCGATGGCGTTTTGGTTCCTTGCCGCTGTCGCCTCTGGCTTGCTTAGTTGGGGACACTTCATTTCCAGCGATATCGTTGACTTGATTGCAAATGATTGCAAAGATACTATTTAAACTGAACTGAGCTGGATGATGACATCACTGAATTGAATGATGAACTGTCTTTAACTGAAAAATTTGTGTTTACTATTGTCATTTTGCATTATTGACAGACTATTTTCCTAATTAATGCTGTTCAGTTGCTTTGACACAATCTGTATTGTTAAAAGCGCTATATAAATAAAGGTAACTTGACTTGACTAGAATGTCTAAAGCAGACTATCAAAATAAAGTGTTACCCTGATTAAAAACTGAAGGTGTAAACAGGCCTATCAACAGTGATTAATGTTGACTGGTACATTATGAAACTCCCAGCACAACATTACAGCCATGTCACAGATGGAGGGGATCTTGGTGCTTAAAAAGGAGTCATTGTGAAATATGTCAGATAAGAATATTTAGCACCTATCAGCAGTGTTGGACATCCTTCAAATGAGACTTCTTATCACGATGAGCTTCTTACTCAACTTTCTGTCCTCTGCTCAGTCTGTTAGATTGAAATTCAGTTTCTGATGTGGCTCTTTTTGAAGCTCATCTCAATTTGAATAGCATGTCTAAATCTTGCAGTCTGAATCAAAGTTGTGCTTTATAAGACACATCAGTGGTTGGACAAAGCAGGGGCTTGTACCATGATGGTGGCTGAACAAACTCGTGGTTACAGGATTAGTTTTGAGTTGACAAAACCAAACCAGTCCAATCCGGCTTTGTTGGTACCATAAAGCTCATCATCAACTTTCTCTGTCAACTCAGGCTTGATCCTGAGTTATGGAGCACATGAAAGAGTGACAGCAGTAATGAACACGCCATCAGATTGCTTAAAACTGGGATTCAATCTTGAGAGAAGTCACTATCAAAGATTAAAATATTTAAAAATATGAAGAATTTAAACACATTTACAAGATGAAACGATCTATCCATGAAAGAGGAAAACTTAAAGAAAACATCTTGCCTTATAAGTGCAAGTAAAAGTTGTAAAGTTAATTCATAGAGTTGATAATATTTATAGGTATAAAAACACTTAAAAATCAAAGCTCATATGTAGTCATGTTTAAAGCTATATTGATTCTAAAACTTATTTATATTTCATATCTTTATATATTTATATTCATTTAAAATAAAAGCTTAATAATTACTATTAAACTAAACTAGCTTCTGTAATGGATTAAGGGTATAATAATTAAATCATATAAAATAATTATAAAAATAATCATCTCTAAATTCAGACAATTTTATCTTTAAAAATGTTTTACTATGTAGCGTCCTTTAATTTGGAGTAAGAGAAACTTAGTGGCCCTCACTGGGAGTGGCTTTATTGTGTCAGACATGTGTCACTTTGCTTGAAGCTGATTGGTCAAATTTCGCTTTGAGATCTCTAAACCAGAACATAACCTGCCCCAGAGCAGGTTAGCTATGGAATGTAAGTTACTAAGGCAATGAATGCCGCTAAAAGCCAAGCCACTTTCATGGTACCTAAAACCCAGGATTGGTGCAAACTAAACTGAAATTTACCTGGCTAGCCAGCTAATCTGGCTTCATGGTACAGGCCCCAGGAATCAGTGGCTGGCAGTTAATGTTCAAGTCTCTTCTGATGCCCTCAGAGGTCAGTCAAAATAACACAGCCCAGGATTTCCAATCTCATAAAAGCAACCTGTTGTTGAGATGAGAATATTAAGATGAGAATGAATACTTACATTACTGACAGTGATTTTTAATAACCTCTCCGGATAAGTGATGGATATTTTGGTTGCAATAATTGGTTGTTTTGTGATTTTTCTCTCCTTTCTTGATCAAGAACTTGTGGATTACTTGTTTATACATTTATTAATGTTTACATGCTTATATTGTATATCTCAACTTAATCACAGGCCCTTTATCACTAATCTAAGCATAGAAATGACTTCATTGGTCATCTAGGGACCCAAAAGATGATATCAAAACAAATGAGGGACAATTCCTATTACGAGCACATCATCTTTGACAGTAATCTATCCATTTTCCTTGGCTACTAAGAAACCAAGGCCCACTGTGGCCTCATTGACAGTAGTGTAAATGAGTTATACATCCATTTCCTCTCTCTACACAAGATCACTGCCAGGTAATTGGGAGGCCAGATCATAAAGAAAGAAAGAAAGAAAAATCATTGGCTCTCGCAAACCGGACAGCTCTGTCCCTTCCCCCTTCATCTCTGAGAGTAATATAGATATTATTTCAGCCTCTGCCCCATTTTCCTTTCAATGAAATTATGATGTCCTCCACCCATTGATACAATGTAAAGGGGAGAATTGGATACAATATGAAAGCTTTATTGATGTAGGCAATTACTGTTTGGGAGCTACTCTAGGTCAGGTAGAGAAGGGATGGGGAGTGTCTTTGTGACTCAAAGCAACCTGGGACCAGGAGGGGAAGATAAATAATGTAGGCCTACGTAATATCTGATGGATACACAACGGAGATATCTCCAAGGCCTGTACACATCCTTTACAATTATGTGTAACAGTACACAGCCATGTCTTTAACAGGAATGGTTAAACCTTTAAACAGTTTAAACTCTCTGTGGCTGTGTGCACTTGTCAAGTATAAAGTCTTAAAACACACTTTTCATACTCTCACTAATTTATTTCGACAGAATTCAGTAATTTTTGCTCCTTTAAGTAATAAAAATTCTCTACAAAGTGTCGTTTCCACCACACCTTAAGTAATTCAACAGAAGTAACATTTATAAAATTTTTATAATAAAATGACCAATGTCTTTTGTCTTGCAAAGGGTAAATTTAGCTAGCATATGGATCGATTTACGTATTAATTTATTTACATTTTTGACAAACAGGATTGGAAATGATACAGTAAAATATTGTTCACAAGTGATATTAACTTAAATTTTGATATTTCATAATATGTCGTTTTCACCATTCATCTCAAGCTCTTCACTGACACAGTTGTGTTCACTAAAATAGTTTGTTGTGGTGGAAATGATGCCACAACTATCACGGTGCGCTACTGTGAGGAGCACGGAGACGAAGGAGTGAGGAGACGAGGAGTGGAATTCAAACATATAGATTTTAACAACATCCAGGGAACAAGGAAAACACACATAGCAAGGCTAGACATATACAAAACACGGAGCACGTGGGGGAAGGAAATACACACAAAACACGTACAGAGTAGACCTTACCCCCCCCCCCGGTCCCGCGCCATAACAATTCCACCAGGGGGGGGGGTGGGCGCCCTGGAGGCTGGTGCAGGACAGGGACACGGGGAATACCTCAAGGGCGGATCAGGCAGTCCAGGGTGCAAATGGCGGTACAGGGAGCTCAGGGGTTCGTTCTGAGGTTGTGTATGTCCGTGGCGGGACAGCTCAGCGGGACTGATCTGCTGATTCAGCCATGGCAGGTTTTGTCCGTGCATCTGAGGAGGCATGCGCAGCTTCGGTGCTCAGTCTATTCTTTCTTCCTTTCGGCCCTTGAAAGCCGATGCCCGACGTGCAGATCGCGCATACGCCTTGAGGTAGCCGCCATGATGCGGCGCTCCGTGAAGCATACTCTGAGGCTAGTCGATGCTCGCCCCCCGCGCTCGTCCGGCGCGCCCGTGCATGTGTGCACGCATATCCTGTGTAATGTTTTTCTTGTTATCTGAATTTCACTTATGATACAGTTAAGGATTTCTCTTTTGGAATATCTGGCGGATTAGCAGCGGAAATTCAGAATTGCATGGTGGGCACCATGCTCGTGGTCTGGCCTTCGCCACTCGGCCGGCCACTACAGCTTGGAACTCAGGACGCATGGCCGGGCGGCCTGTGGTCTTGGCCTTCGCCACTCGGCCCGGCCTCCGGAGGCCCTATTACCACCTCCACCCAAAAAATAAGCTTGGGAATATAATTTTTATAGGCCCTCTGTAGGCTTAACTCGGGAACAGTGGCCCTCCCTGGGATTGACTTGGGGACTGGAGCCCTCCTTAGGCTCGACATGGGAACTGGAGCCCTTTCTGTCTACACTCAGGGACTGGAGCCTTCTCTGGGCTAAACTCGGGGACTGGAGCCTTTTCTGGGCTAAACTAGGGGACTGGATCTCTCTCTGGGCTAAACTCTGGGAAAGGAGCCCTCACTGGGGATAAACTCGGGGAAAAGAGCCTCACTGGGCTTAAACTCTGGGACAGAAGCCTCACTGCTAACTCTGGGAAAAGGAGCCTTCACGGGGTTAACCCCGGGAACAGAGGCCCTCCGTGGGCTAAAACGCGGGAACAGGAGCCCTCGTGGGCTAAACGGGGGAACAGGGAGCATCCAGGGAAGATTAGGGGGTGGAGCGACCTGGAGCGAGCTCTGGGGCTGGAGCCGACCGCCTTCTCCTCCTTAGATTCCCCGTTAGGTTCGGGGTGAAAGGCCGTGGGGGAAAGCTTTAAGTGAGCCGCCGGCCGGTGGCTTGACTGAGGACGCGGCTGGCTGGAGAGTACGTGGCGGCGGGGCTTGAACGCAGGAACGGCTGGCGCGGTGTTCGGATGCGGGCGCCCGGTCATCCCCGCACACCGGTAGAGCCATTACCACCAGCAAGTCCCTTCGTGTCTGGGAGTCCATGGGGCAATGGTAGTTGGCCCCAAGCCGACAGAGAATTGATGGTGGCGTCATCCAATGCCGTCGCCGCGACGAGCCCACAGAATTCCCAGGTGTACTCAAAGAAGGGGAGATCTCGGCGGACTAAGGTGGAGAACCAAGCGGCTATTTTCATTGCCGCGGGGAGAAACAAACAGGAAACAAAAACACTTTAAAAAACGGAAAAGAAACAAGGGGAGAGGGGGCGCCACTTACTGTTATGTTTAGAGTCGGACTCTGTAGTTGCCGCTACTGTGAGGAGCCCGGAGACGAAGGAGCGAGGAAACGAGGAGGGATTCAAACATATAGATTTTAATAACATCCAGGGAACAAGGAAAACACACGTAGCAAGGGTAGACATATACATAACATGGATTAAAAAAATCAATCCTTTGGCCACTTGACCATTTCAATGGCCATTTTACATCTAATTGTAGCAGTTTTATTAGTAACTGGAAACAAATAGAACATTAAATGATGTCATTACTCAAAACTAGCCCTACAGTGCACACTAACCTTGAATATGTTTATTAGCTTTTACAAGTACATTCACCTAAAATGCATTTTATAGAGGTGTGGAAATCGAAAATGTATGCTGGAAGCCATTATTCTGTTTTCATCTTACATATACAGTATTTCTCTGAAATGAGCTCCATGGCATTTGCCTGTGAATGTGTTGAAGGACCCATGCTGCATTCTCTGATGGCTGATCTAATATTGTAGGGGGAAAGTGAGCCTGCAGGGCCAGAACTAACAGACAGAGGTTCAGCTCCCACATGTAATGAGAAGAGACCAATGTGTGTGTGGATATCTGTTACAACGCTCTAATTGGATGTTTTATATACCCTGACCCACTGACAAAGCACACCTCTGCAGGTGAAGAGCACAGGAGGTGCTGCAGCAACATGCTAGACTAAAGTTAAAAGGTCTTGTTGAACAAAGGTGGAGATGTTGGGCCGTTTTTTTCCGGCTGCCATGAGATAAATATTCTAATTGGATTCCTCCTGGAAAATTCTGCTCTCAGATTGCCGCAGACAGCGTGACCTTTTTGGTCTTAACAATTTGCACTGTCCTTTCATTGACAAGGGAAGGTGCTTAATTCACATACACAGGCATGAGGTAAATTGCTCCTTTGTTCCATGTGCTCTATGGAAGGTGGAGAATATGTTTCATTAGATGTATGAGTTAAAATAAAGAATGAAGGGCTTAACTTCAACACGAAAAGCTGGTACTTAGTAATACATAGCGTGGTATGTTTTTCAGGTTTGCTGTTCAGGCAAACTATTGCTGTTGTACAGAGTGATTTGTCACAAAAAAGCAATTCTTCTTTTCATGAACTAAAATAAGACAATTAATTTTAGCAGTAAAATATTACTACTATCCAATTTTAATAATAATTTTAAATATACAACACTTAGTTCCAATCCTCAAATCTTCAATCCTCAAACAAACCAAACATATTGTCAATCTGCATATCAGTTGTGGGGATTTTTCAGTGACATTCTGCATGTTACATCTTCATTAAAGTCATTAAATCATTCACTCAATTGATTTGTTCAGAACACTGAATCATTCAGGAGCGAATGGCTGTTGGTTGGAGATGTGCAATGACTTTGATTTGGCTTCATTTGGATCTACAGTATTTGCATTGCTTCTTGCACTATTATGCATAAATTGTAAGTATACTTTTTGTTTATTGAACTTTTATGTTAAAAAATATTATATAATATTGTATGTTAATTGTAAGTATTTTTTTATGTGTTGCTACTTGCTACCATAGATATCTATGGAAGCCTGTTTCCACCACTGAATAAAATTTTTTAAAAAGGTAATTGCAACTTTTTTTATTTCACAATTTCGTTGTTCTCGCAATTGCGAGTTTATATCATGCAGTTCTGAGAAAAAAAGTCCGAATTGTGAGATAAAAAGTATAAATTATTTTTAAATTTTCCATTCAGTGGCGGAAAAGCGTGCCGGCAATAAATATCTGTTATGTCTTTGGTTGCTATACGTCAACTGTGTTTTCATTAGTGGCCAAGGCAAATTTCTCCTAAGGGAGACAACAAAGTTTAAAAAAAATAATGCTAAATAAATAAATAATTGTGCTTCTTTTCACACTCTTGCTTGTGTGATATTGCTTGTGTTACACAATATTGTACATGTGCGTCAACTTGAGTCTTTTGTTCTATTTAAAGAACATCATTGGTGTATTCACACAATTCAAAATTGAAGGTCAAGGCATCATATTTCAAATAATTAAATAATATATTATTCAATAACATTATATATTCAATAATTATTATATGTTCAAATTATATATTCTAAAACATATTCTTCTAATACAAATGACTTTTAAATCCTTATGTCAGCAGCAGCAAAGCAAAAGGACGCAACATGACATTAGGTTTCTCATGACACTTGATAAGGCAACGTGAGGACACAGAATCACAATCGCTCTTCAATAAAGCTTTTGTTCTGTTGGAGACTAAGCAACGCTCCTGTTTACTCTCAGGGAAAGTCCCTCACACTTCAGCAGAGAGGTCAGTCTACGTTACACTGAAGGAAAGCTCAACTTTCATGAAATTTAGCTCTGTCCCCTAATGGTCATGACAGGACCTGCCTATTACAGTAAAATAGTATATGTAACATGCATACATTTACATACTATTTTCATTGTGCTTTCAACATGCTCTGATTTTTAGACCCTTTGCTCTTTATACACACTATCTCTTTGTGAGACTGATAACAGATACGGCACTCACGTTAGTCTTCCAGCCCACAAGCCCGCTCTCAAGACCTCACAGTGCCAGAATTAGCATTTTGTCTTCAGACTTCTACAAGAAACTATTTTTAAGCTGGTAATTGGCAAATGCACAAAACCACTTAAATACATGTGAGACTATTAGGATCCCGTTTAGAGTGGCGAGAACCTCAAAACGTCTAGCTTCTCTCAAGCAAGACATTTCACACCAATTTAAACAATGCTAATAACAGACTCACTGTATATAGAGAGCTAAATAAATACACAGCTCTCATTTAGCAGAATCGTTTTTATGAAGTGATGAAGCATGTGCTGTGAAATATGGTAAAAAAAATAATGCTAAAGCAAGGAAAGAGGTAATCAAGATCTGCCGAGCACAGCCGTTTTAGCGTACGGCAGCTGCACGCTGAGGGTGTGAGTATTTCACTGGTTTTCTGTTGTTGTGTCTGGCACACGGTGATGTACTTCATGTAGTGATGTACTAAATAACTGAACTGTGAGTAAAGTCACTATGACCTGACAGCTTGCTTGGCCTAACTCAGGCAGAACAGCTCTGCCAATGCTCTGTAACCTCATGTTTATGCAGGTGTTTGAAACAATACAGCATGGTGACATTTTGCAGGGAGACAGCCCTAGTAATAAAGGTCTTAGCAAGCACTGCTACCTGCCACAGCCAAGTGTCTACTAACTCATAACTGCTAGAAGCTGCTAGAAGATAACCTGCAGAGTCAGCACTCACATAATTGCAGGGGAGCTGTGAGTGGTACGATTGTGGAGAGAAGGAAACGGCAGACAGCAGAGAGAAAGTTCACCTTTTGGAAAGTTTGGGGGAAACTTTGAGTTCATACAGTTAATTATAATGGCTATACATCAATACAGCTGTACATTCAAAGCCTGCCAGAATATTAATGAGGAGAGTCAGACATGAAAGTCAAGAAATTGTTGTGAATGTGATTATTATACACCACACATTTTAAATGAATTATTTCTCAATAGCTTTGACTTCTAATGAGGAGATGACAGAAGAAAAGACAGTCTGACATTAATCCATATGAATAATATGGTTTGTGTTATTTTTAATATTTATATATTATTTATCTATAGTCAGTATATTTCATTTTCGAATGAGCATTATTTATATTCTTGTTATATAATATTATATATATATATATATATATATATATATATTAGATATATATATATATTTAGTTTAAGGTTGAGTAATTTTGCCATGCACTTTTGTAATGTTTATGAGTTTTTTCCACAAATATTCTATTTAACTTGAATTATTATTATTTATATTAAATTAAACATATTTTTTTTTTTACATATTTAGTTAAATTCAAAAATCACTATTTTTGGCTTGTTCCTTTTTCATAGGTCTTGACCTTCTCAACTGTTTCCAACAATTATCTCTCAAAAGATAATCTGTAAAAATCTCTCAAAAGATCACTGTAGTAAAAACTGTTTTTATAGTTTTAATGAAATAAATGTTCATTCATTAATCTTTCATCTTCAAAATAAAATCTAATTAATTTAAAACCAATTTTCATCTGTCTCTCACATGTTGTGATCAAACAAATAAATGTAAAAACAGACTAAATGATCATACAAATATTCTTGTTTAATTCATGGGAAGTATAAGTTTATTCATAACTACAAACCAACATTTGGTCCCAAACTAGCAATTACCTATTGAGTGACAGTTTAATTAAGGCTATAAATTTGCAACCCTGTTACTGTAATTACTTCATTTTTTTCCCTTCAGTTTCAGGCCCTGTTTTGTACTCCATTTGTGGAAAGTGCTGGCTTCTCATTGGTGATCACTGACTCATCACAAGGTTAAAATAGCAGGTGGTGGTGGATAAGAAGGTGTGTGGCCCACATACTACAGACAGGAAGTTCTGCACTCTAATCATCTGCACCGGCACAGCAAATAATTCCATTGAATAATACATATGAATCTTCAACAGAATGATTAGCAGAAGGTAAGGGAGATCTTACCAGCCCAACCTAAGCAGACGTGTGCGATCATGTTCACACAAGTAGGATTTGCTCATTTATGTGCTAATGACAACAACCCTCCTTCAAATTACCATGAGATATGCAAATTAATTCTCAGATGCAAAGGTAATATTCTTAATCTCGGCTGTACAGTCGGATTCATGAGTGAATAAGTCCTACATTTATTCAAATCATCCAGCTGAGTTCCTTCACTTAGCGATGCTAGTCTATGACAACAAACCAAAAATCTTTGGCTGTCATTTGCAGCTTGAATATATATATAGAACTTGAGCAAAATAACAAACAGTGTGGCACAGATGACTGTTATTTAGACAGGCCAAGGGGGTTGTTACTATAATCAGTGCTGACCAGTCATCCTTAGGGACACACATTAAAACCCACACACTGGAATAAACACAAGCCAAACAAAATCATTTGAGCTAGAAAGCTTCACTGTCAAACCTCACACTCATTAAAACCATCCATGCAGAGCTAATTATAGTGTTATATGGGGCCTGTAGTGTGCAACTTATTTCTCTGGTTCATCCACTCAAGACATAAACATTGCATGCTTTGGTTTTGTGACCGCTCACTTATCGACGTTCGCTTAAACAAACATATAGACCAAAGAGGTGTCGTTGCAAAATGTTGCTATAAATAAAAAAGGTGAAGACAGAAGAGAAACAGAGTGGTGGGCAGTGTGAGAGTGCAGGGACAGGCAGATCTTTCAGAAAGTTACTGTTCTGGCTTATTTTAGTCTTGTGTGTTACCACATATCTGCTGGCACCAGAGTACAGTCTCTTACACTGTTTACCTCTTCTGCTATCATAAAAATCACTGTATTTCTAGCTATCATGAGACACTGTTTGTTTACTGTAGGTGAATGTGTATATGAAGGTTAAACAAAAATGACCTGTATTTTTTTCTTTCTAATTTAACTGGAGTGCTATTTAAGCAGTGGTGTAATGTAACGAAGTAATAATACTTCGTTACAGTACTTAACTATTTTTTGGGAGTATCTGTACTTTACTTGAGTTTTTATATTTCAGTCAACTTTTACTTTTACTCCACTACATTTCCTAATTAAAATGTATACTTTTACTCCGATACATTTCCCCGAAGCATATTCGTTACTTAGCCTACTACAAAACAGTCAGAAGAACACAGACTGCGGGAAAGCAGGTTTGACGAATCAGTGGTCTGGCGTTTGCAAGTTAGACTCCTAAAAACACCTTTGCTCATGTGCAAACAAGTGTGCGCACAACCAGTGTTGCCAATTTAGCCGCTAAATTTAGCAACTTTTCAGACTACCCTAGCAACTTTTTCTTCCAAAAGCACCTAGCAACAAATTTTGCTATTTTAAAAAATGTATTTGGCAACATTTAGCAAATTTTGATAAGTGACTCAAACAATAAAAAAGGCACACATTTTTCATCTAAATTTCACAAAAAGAGGAAACCAAATATGCCTAGAAGTACACACATCACATGAATTAAATTATAATTGCTATTTGCAACTGTTCAATTTAATAATAATAATAATAACTGAATAATTGTTCATTTATGATACACCTTGTTAGTAGCTTGTACCTGTGATTGTTGATAGTTAGTACACTGTAAGAAAAATATCAAGAAAAATTGAAAAGGTAGGCTTCTAGTAATTTTCCAGGACATTATCCATTATCCATCATCCATTGTAACCCAAAACACAAAATACAATGCGTAATTTAAAATGCAGGTAAAAACCTGTGAATTCTTTTCTTAGAGTGTAGCATACTGACTAACTACTAATACACTGCTTAAAACTACAATTGTTCAGAATGTGTAGTTTTACTAGTTTACTAGCTAATAAAAAAAATTGTAATCATTCAAAAATGTGTACGTTTTCAATAATTCATAATTCATGTTGTCTATAAAAAAGTTATTTATATTTAACTTATTGTCACGAATCCGGTCCATGAACTTTCATCTGCTAGCCATCAGAGGTCACCCTTTCCTATTTCATTGACTCTCGCACTACACACTGTTGCACATCACCCCGGACTACATTTCCCATCATGCATTGCACTCAGCACGAATTGCACACACCTTGTTTACACTGATTGCACCCAGCTGTTCATATCACTCCCTCACTATTTAACAATCACTCTGATCCCTTCCCTCTGCCGAGTAGTGTATGCGCTTATCTTCCCCCAGATCGCGACATTACGAGCCCTAGGATTCCTCGCCCTAGCCCTAGCCCTTTTCTAGGTTTCTGGTTCTCTCGCATGGTTTCTTGGATTTCTCCCTTAGTCTTGTCCCTTCCGATTCTGTCTGCCCATCGGTGGTCCCTCGCTAGCCTGTGACTGTTTCTTTTGTGTTTTGACCGCCAATACCGTTGCCTTGCTGACCCTGCCGTTCTTATGACCAAGTCTCTGTCTATAAAGCGGGCACATGGTTCCGCACGTCTCGCGTCTCGTCAGCCCTGTTACAGAATACTCAGCCACACAAGGATCCAGCGGCTTTTTCAGTGGACTCTGGCCTGGTATGGACCCAGTCACCGAGCTACTACATCTTCGGCAAGGAGGTCTTTCGATTGAGGAGTATGTTCACCGGTTCTGTGAACTATCTTATCAGGTACCACTATATGATGAAATTTTATTTAAAGACTTGTTCCGTTTTGGACTCGATGAACCCACAAAATCTTGGATGCCAAAGAGTAAAATTAACTGTAGCTTAAAGGACTTTATATACTATGCCTTGCTGACTGCTGGTTCAGCATTCACGGTGGGTGTCGCGGAGGAAGGAAGAGACACCATGTCTGTGACTGAAGTGATGGCTGTATCAGAGCATGCTCACAAGATGGCGGCGACAGAGGAGCCTGATCACAAAATGGCGGACACAACAGCGCTCCGTCAAGTCACTGCTGATCTTCACGAGTCAGGTCAGGTCACAGTTCCTTTGCATGAGTCTAGTCAAGTCACAACTGATATTCATGAGTCTAGTCAAGCCACAGTTGATAGTCATGAGTCTAGTCAAGTCACAGTTGTTATTCCTGAGTTCAGTCGGGTCACAGCTGATCGTCATGAGTCCGGTCGGGTTCCGGTTCGTTATCCTGAGTCGGGTTTGGTCACAGCTGATATGCATGGGTCTAGTCAAGTCACAACTGATCTTCATGAGTCAAGTCAAGTCACAGTTGTTCTTCCTGAGTCAAGTCTAGTCACAGCTGATCTTCCTGAGTTCAGTCAAGTCACGGTTGATCATCATGAGTCTGGTCTAGTCACAGTTGATCGTCATGAGTCAAGTCGAGTTACAGTTCATTATCATGAGTCTAGTCAAGTCACAGCTGATCTTCCCGAGTCAAGTCTAGTCACAGCTGATCTTCCCGAGTCGAGTCAAGTCACAGCTGATCTTCCTGAGTCAAGTCAAGTCACAGCTGATCTTCATGAGTCAAGTCAAGTCACAGCTGATCTTCATGAGTCAGGTCAAGTCACGGCTGATCTTCATGAGTCAGGTCAAGTTACAATTCATTATCATGAGTCAAGTCTAGTCACAGCTGTTCTTCCTGAGTCAGGTCAAGTCACAGCTAATCTTCCTGAGTCAAGTCAAGTCACAACTGATATTCATGAATCTAGTCAAGTCAGCTGTTATTCCGGAGGTCAGGGAAGTCACAGCTGTCTCCTGGAGTCGAGTCAAGTCAAGCAATCTTCCTGAGTCAAAACTCGAGTCACATGTTATCTGAGTATGGTCAAGTCACAGCGATATTCCTGAGTCCCGTAAATGTCACAGCTGACATTCTGGGAGTCACGTCAAGTCAAAGCTGATCATGCCGGATAGTCCCGTCACGTCACAGAGATCATCCGGAGCACGCCCCGTCACAGATGATCACTCAGAGTCAGTCACGTCACAGCTGATCTCTAGAGTTCCCCATCGTCTCGGCTGTCCTTGACAGAGTCTCGTCAGTCTCCACCGTTCGTCCAGGCACGTAAGCCAGTTAATTCATCCAGGATCACGTTGCATCACAGCTGATCATCCAGAGTCAGGTCACCTCCTGTCTGTCACACCCAGATTCTCAAGGTCAGCCCTTCGGTAGCCCAGTCTGGTATCCAGTGTGAGGGACGCACCGCTGGTGTCTGCACGCACAGCAGGTATCCCCAAACCCACTCACTCTAACCCTTCTATTCATGAACTCAATCCCTGTCTGCAGCACTTCCCATATGGGGGTTTGCTTTATGGTGTATCTTGGCTGTGTACACCACCGCCGATTTGCTAGAGGCAGCAACAACATCTCCAGAGCAACATCTCCAGAGGCGGCGGCTTACGCTGCAGAACCTCCCGACGTAGCGGTGCCCGCTGCTGTGCTCCCAGAGACCATGATACCCACTGCAGTCTCTTCAGAGGTGGCGGCACAGGCATGCAGAACCTTCCGACGGATGGCGACACTGCCTAGTCGTGCGTGTGGAGGCGTCAGCACGCACCTTTTTGGCCTGTCTTGTGCCGGCCAAGGAGGACGTTATGAACTCTAGTTGTCTTGCTCCGGCCAAGGAGGCCGTCTACGAACTCTCTGCCTGTTCTGTTCCGGCCAAGGAGGCCGTCTACGAACTCTCTGCCTGTTCTGTTCCGGCCAAGGAGGCAGTCTAGAACTCTCTGCTCGTCCCTGTTACGGCCAAGGGCCGTCTATGAAACGCTTGTCCTGTTCCGGCCAAGGAGGCTAAACTATGACTCTCTGCTTGTCATGTTCGGCCAAGGAGGCGCCTATGGCTCCCGGTCATCCTGTTAACGTTATAGAGGCCGTCTCGCAAATCCGGATTGTCCTGTTACAGTTATGGAGGCTGTTTGCGAGCTCACTGCTCGTTCTGTCACAGCTATAGAGGCCGTTTGCGAGCTCCCTGCTCGTCCTGTCACGGCTATGGAGGCCGTTAGTGAATTCTTTGTGTGCTTTGTGTCTACCAAGGAGATTGTTTGTGAACTTTTGTCTTGTCCCGAACCAGCCAGGGAGGCTACCCCTGAACGCTCAGTCTTGTCTATCAACCCCAATGTTCTGTCTGTGTTGTCTGTCTCTGCTCTCTCGTTGTTACAGTCTCCGCCATGGTCTCTTGATCGGTGTGGTTCACCAGGGGGGTTTTCTGTTCCTTCTGCTCCGCCATGGTGGTCCGCTGCTCTGCTGTGTTGGTCTTCTGCTCTGCCTGCTCAGCCATGGTGGTTCTGCTGTCTGGCTCTGGTGGTCCTCTGCCCGCCGTGGTGGTCTACTGTCTGGCTCTGGGGGTCCTCTGCTCCGCCGTGGTGGTCTACTGTCTGGCTCTGGTGGTCCTCCGCTCCGCCATGGTGGCCCTCTGCTCCGCCGTGGTGGTCCTCTGATCCGACGTGGTGGTCTACTGTCTGGCTCCGGTTGTCTTCTGCTCCGCCGTGGGGATCTTCAGTCCTGTTTCGGGGGTCTCGCCCGCCAGGGGGATATTCGTTTTTAGGTCCTGTCTGTTTTGCTGTGGTGGTCTTCCGCTCCACCTGAGCTGCCGGTTCCGCCTTGGTTCTCTGCTCCGCCAGTCCTGCCTCAGTTCCCGGTCTCTCCACTTCCAGGTGGACCTTCCCTCCCCCTGTTCCGCCTCCACTCCTCCGCCCTCTGGAATCATAAAGGTTTTTTGAGCGTCTGGAAGCCACTCCTTGGGGGGAGGCTCTGTCACGAATCCGGTCCATGAACTTTCATCTGCTAGCCATTAGAGGTCACCCTTTCCATTTCATTGACTTTCGCACTACACAAACTGTTGCATAGCCCCCCGGACTACATTTCCCATCATTCATTGCACTGATTGCACTCAGCTGTTTTCACTGATTGCACACAGCTGTTTCATATCACTTCCTCACTATTTAACACTCACTCTGTTCCCTCTGCCGAGTATTGTCTAGCGCTTTATCTTCCCCCAGATAGCTACATTACAGAGCCCTAGTGATTTTCCTTGCCTTAGCCTTAGCCCTAGCCCTAGCCCTAGCTGTTTTCTCGGTTCTTGATCTTCGCCTGGTTTCCTCCCTTAGTCTTGCCCCTTCTGATTCTCTGTTTCTGACAATCGGTGCCTTCGTAGGAACATGGACTGTTCTTGTGTTGGCCGCCATATACCTGTTTGCTGTGTTTGACCTGCTGTCTTATGGACCACGTCTCTGTCTAATTAAAGTTTTGCATATGTTATGGAGACGCAGGATAACGTTTCCGTCAAGCCTGTTACATTGATTATGCATTTATATTTTTTTCGACAATCAAAGGAACATATAAAAAATAATTTTTTTGTAATGTAGGACACAATTTTGCATCGTGATTATGTAATGACGTCATCGCGCAATGTCATCGCAACGTCATTTAGCAACTTTTAGCAACAAATCGAACTTCCTTTATCAACTTCCCCTGAAAATTGGTTGGCAACACTGCAGCGACCCCTGGTCATTAATTTTCTATCAAGTCAAGTCTGGGGTGTGCGATACAGCATCGTCTGCGATATTGTAAGTGTTGTTGTAATGATGTGCGATCTGACATTGAGTAGGCTTTATCACCAAATCACACAAAGAGAGTGCACGCACGTGATTTATTAATCTATTAAAACTCAAAATTCAAGACATTCTAAATTTTAGATGGCAAAAATGCTTCTGTATGCTTTTATATTTATATAATTTAATATAGTTAACTTAATCTATATCACACAAAGAGTACCGTTTTTCTGCAGATATCAGCATGAACACATTTAATAATCAGTTTATACAAGTTCAGTAAAGCAATAAGTGACTTATATTTTAGACATAATATTGCCTTTTTTTGCTGTTCCTAACAAAGATCACAGCACTGTTTTGCATCTCTGAGCAGTGGACGGTGTTTATTATTGAATGAATCAGCTTTTTGAACGAACCGGTTGAATAGATGATTCAGTGATTCACTCATTAACAAAGTCAAATGCTATGTTTCTGAATGAATCAGCGGTTTGAACGAATCGGTTGAATAAATGATTCACTCATTAACAGTCACTTGCTGTCACCTACTGGCGGTTTTAATTTCACATTTCAACTATTTTTTTCATGTTTTAAATTATTTCAAATATCAGTATTCAACGTTTTATGTTAAAAACAAAACATTAGGCCTATTTATGCATCTGTAACTGCAGTTTAAATGCATCCATGTCCCCTCTGAGATACAAAAACTGTGTAAATACATCTAAATGCTACTTCAGATGCAGATTCCATTTTTGCGAGAAATGTTTTCTTATGTTGGAATGAAAAACACTAAGCTACCGGATGAAGTGCTTCTTATTCTTATTCCATTAAATACAAAATGGAAGAAAGAGTTAAGACTGAACACAATCTTGCTACTCAAGCTGTGTTTGAACATTTTTTATATACAGGTGCATCTCAATAAATTAGAATGTCATGGAAAAGTTCATTTATTTCAATAATTAAACTCAAATTGTGAAACTCGTGTATTAAATAAATTCAATGCACACAGACTGAAGTAGTTTAAGTCTTTGGTTCTTTTAATTGTGATGATTTTGGCTCACATTTAACAAAAACCCACCAATTCACTATCTCAACAAATTAGAATACTTCATAAGACCAATAAAAAAAACATTTTTTGAATTGTTGGCCTTCTGGAAAGTATTTTCATTTACTGTACATGTACTCAATACTTGGTAGGGGCTCATTTTGCTTTAATTACTACCTCAATTCGGCGTGGCATGGAGGTGATCAGTTTGTGGCACTGCTGAGGTGGTATGGAAGCCCAGGTTTCTTTGACAGTGGCCTTCAGCTCATCTGCATTTTTTGGTCTCTTATTTCTCATTTTCCTCTTGACAATACCCCATAGATTCTCTATGGGGTTCAGGTCTGGTGAGTTTGCTGGCCAGTCAAGCACACCAACACCATGGTCATTTAACCAACTTTTGGTGCTTTTGGCAGTGTGGGCAGGAGCCAAACCCAGCTGGAAAATGAAATCAGCATCTTCAAAAAGCAGGTCAGCAGAAGGAAGCATGAAGTGCTCAAAAATTTCTTGGTAAACGGGTGCAGTGACATTGGTTTTCAAAAAACACAATGGACCAACACCAGCAGATGACATTGCACCCCAAATCATCACAGACTGTGGAAACTTTAACACTGGACTTCAAGCAACTTGGGCTATAAGCTTCTCCACCCTTCCTCCAGACTCTAGGACCTTGGTTTCCAAATGAAATACAAAACTTGCTCTCATCTGAAAAGAGGACTTTGGACCCCACTGGGCAACAGTCCAGTTCTTCTTCTCCTTAGCCCAGGTAAGACGCCTCTAACGTTGTCTGTGGTTCAGGAGTGGCTTAACAAGAGGGATACGACAACTGTAACCAAATTCCTTGACACATCTGTGTGTAGTGGCTCTTGATGCCTTGACCCCAGCCTCAGTCTTCCTGTCTTAGTCACAACCTTGGGCATAACATATGTGAACCGCTTGTTTCCCCTTCTTTAAAATATCCCAAACCATTTTATATTATTTTACTTTATTAGTTGTTTTCATTTGTTAAAATTAAACAAAGGCTATAAAAAATAAATATTATACATTTATTATTTTATAAACTTATTATACTTATTTATTTACTTATTTTTTGTTAACCGGTGACGACTCTTTGGAAACAAGTTGACTTTAATCAGAATTATCTCTACCATTAATATGGTATCAGACTTTTTAATTAAAACTGAATTTTTATTTGAATTCTACATCATTTTGAGTCATTATAAAATTGATGGCTTTATAATTTTTATTTACTTCTGTGATTTTCAATGTTTAGAGTCCTCTAAAAACAGACCAAATGTGGCAATGTGCATAAATTATGTCCATAATTTATACAGAAACAATTCTATGTGTCTCTTCAACATAAAGCATAAATGGAAGCATTACTTAAAATGTACAAAGCACAAGTGATCCATCTCATAATTCATTATTTCATTATCAAGTTGTGCTTTTATACATTTAAGTATGTCTTTTTTGGATGTACTGTATACAGCAAGCATCATAATATGTAATAAATGAATGCTGTAGAAACAATTATGCTTTTGGTGAGTTTTGTGAGGTCATGTGGAAAAGTGAGCCCTTTCTTTACACTGAAATGTGTCTTACTTTAATGCTAATGTAAAGATGAAATCAATCCCATTACACCTCCTCACTGTTCTCTTCTGATCACATAGGTGTCATTTAAAGCATATTGACTACTCTAAATTAATTTCAAATCCACGCTCTCACTCTCTATCGCCATCCAAGCAAATTGTAGCATAAAACTCTGACTAAATAATGAATAGACATGTCAGCCAATCCTTTCATGCCCTCACCCTATCTGTATCTGTATCTCTATCTTCAGCATAATCCCCTATCTCTGTCTACAGAACTGTATGTAATGGTCCACCCTGATACCTTGCAGAGACATACAGGAGTGGTCATAAATCTATTCAGGCTTATTTACAGCCTTTGCTGTAGTCAGCGCTTTGACAGGAACAAATCCTCGGAGTTGCCTTTGCCATCTGTAGAGCTCTCTAGCCAGTGCCATTCTGCTGGCCTGCTTGACAGGGAGAGATACGACAGAGATGGACCCAGTGTTGACACGAGCTGTGCATTCTGGTTTAAATGGCTTGTCTTGTAGTCATTTTTGACACCTTTGCTTTCGATACAACACATAGGCGAAGGACACGGGCACATGGCTGAGTTATTGTTATGGTGAGAGAGTTATGGCAATGTTAGGCCAGACCCCACAGGCGGCTAACTGTTATGGTTCCTAGAACAACAAAATTTAGAGCTCAGGTTCTTATCAGGGAAAATGTAATGATGTGACTCGAGGAAAGAACAGAAGCTCTCTCACAGTGAAATCGAACCTCGTTTGAAATCAGTGATCATTAATTAGCTCTTTCTTCATACGAGCATCCAACCAACAGACAATGCTGTTTTTGGAGTATTGTCACAAAATACTGCAGGGAATTTAAGGAAAACTCCTTCCACAAACAATCAGCCTTTCATTGTCATCTCTGACAGTTCTCATTTAAAATGTGACATTTGACCTAATAAATTATAATTAAGTAATTAGTGCTGTCTACATTTTTCTGTGATATACTGAACCTGTCCTTTGTATTAGGAGACACATGTTCATTTCATGATCAGATCAAAGTGAATTTTAATGGCATATTTTATTTCATTATCTTGATTGTTCTGGTATTGTTCCGTTATTATGCCTTTGGTTTGTGTCTGCCTTACACATTATTTAAATAGCTATTTGGAGCTTTACCGTTTGGAATTGTGGAATTCACTGTTGTTGGTCATTTGGACTGAAGATTTAGAGTAGTGGTTCTCAACTCAAACCAAGTCCCACTAGGGGCCACGGCAAACTTCCAAGGAAACCTTAAATTGATTTAAAATAAGACAAAACAGGCTTTAAAATTAGCTAAAAACAGCTAAAAAGCAGGATGTAAGCTGGCATCACATTTATTCATTTAGTTGTTCCCTTTAACTGTTGTCATTTTAATTCAAGAATATATATATATACAGTGGGTACGGAAAGTATTCAGACCCCCTTAAATTTTTCACTCTTTGTTATATTGCAGCCATTTGCTAAAATCATTTAAGTTCATTGTTTCCCTCATTAATGTACACACAGCACCCCATATGGACAGAAAAACACAGAATTGGTGACATTTTTGCAGATTTATTTAAAAAAGAAAAACTGAAATATCACATGGTCCTAGTATTCAGACCCTTTGCTCAGTATTTAGAAGCACCCTTTTGATCTAATACAGCCATGAGTCTTTTTGGGAAAGATACAAGTTTTTCACACCTGGATTTGGGGATCCTCTGCCATTCCTCCTTGCAGATCCTCTCCAGTTCTGTCAGGTTGGATGGTAAACGTTGGTGACAGCCATTTTTAGGTCTCTCCAGAGATGCTCAATTGGGTTTAAGTTAGGGTTCTGGCTGGGCCATTCAAGAACAGTTACAGAGTTGTTGTGAAGCCACTCCTTTCGTTATTTTAGCTGTGTGCTTAGGTCATTGTCCTGTTGGAAGGTAAACCTTCAGCCCAGACTGAGGTCCTGAGCACTCTGGAGAAGGTTTTGTCCAGTATATCCCTGTACTTGGCCGCATTCATTTTTCCCTCGATTGCAACCAGTCGTCCTGTCCCTGCAGCTTAAAAACACCCCCACAGCATGATGCTGCCTCCACCATGCTTCACTGTTGGGACTGTTTTGTACAGGTGATGAGCAGTGCCTGGTTTTTTCCACACATACAGCTTAGAATTAAGGCCAGAAAGTTCTCATCAGACCAGAGAATCTTTTTTTCTCACCATCTTGGAGTCCTTCAGTGTTTTTTTTAGCAAACTCCATGCGGACTTTCATGCGTCTTGCACTGAGGAGAGGATTCCGTCGGGCCACTCTGCCATAAAGACCCGACTGGTGGAGGGCTGCAGAGATGGTTGACTTTCTACAACTTTCTCACATCTCCCGACTGCATCTCTGGAGCTCAGCCACAGTGATCTTTGGGTTCTTCTTCCCCTCCTCTCACCAGGCTCTTCTCCCCCTAGCTCATTTTGCGACGGCCATCTATAGGAAGGGTTCTGGTCATCCCAAACGTTTTCCATTTAAGGATTATGGAGGCCACTTTGCTCTTAGGAACCTTAAGTGCAGCAGAATTTTTTTTTTTAACCTTGGCCAGATCTGTGCCTTGCTACAATTCTTTCTCTGAGCTCTTCAGGCAGTTATTTTGACCTCATGATTCTCATTTGCTCTTATGCACTGTGAGCTGTAAGGTCCTTCTATAGACGGTGTGTGGCCTTTCCTATCAAGTCCATCATATAATCAAAACACAGCGGGAACTCAAAGAAGTTTGTCGACCACTCAGTGATCAAAGAAAGGACAGCAACCTGAGTTAAATTATGAAGTTCAACAGTAACGGGTCTGAATACTTAGGACCATGTTATATTTCAGTTTTTCTTTTTTAATAAATCTGCAAAAAATTTCAACAATTCTGTGTTTTTCTGTCTATATTGGGTGCTGTGTGTACATTAATTAGGGAAAAAAAATTACTTAAATGATTTTAGAAAATGGCTGCAATATTGTTAAGAGTGAAAATTTAAGGGGGTCTGAATACTTCCGTACCCACTGTATATATATACAGTGGGGCAAAAAAGTATTTAGTCACCCACCAATTGTGCAAGTTCTCCCCCTTAAAAAGATGAGAGAGGCCTGTAATTTTATCATAGGTATACCTCAACTATGAGAAAAAAAAAATCCAGAAAATCAAACAAAAAAAATCCAGAAAATCACAGGTAGGAGTTTTAAGAATTTCAATTGGTAAATTCCTCGGTAAAATAAGTTATTTGGTCACCTACAAACAAGCAAGATTTTCTGGCTCTCACAGACCTGTAACTTCTTCTTTAAGAGGGTCCTCTTTCCTCCACTCGTTACCTGTATTAATGTGTTTGAATTCGTTATCAGTATAAAAGACATCTGTTCACAACCTCAAACAGTCACACTCCAACTCCACCATGGCCAAGACCAAAGAGCTGTCAAAGGACAACAGAAACAAAATTGTAGACCTGCACCTGGCTGGGAAGACTGAATCTGCAATAGTAAGCAGCTTGGTGTGAAGAAATCAACTGTGGGAGCAATTATTAGAAAAATGGAAGACATACAAGACCACTGAAAATCTCCCTCGATCTGGGGCTCCACGAAAGATCTCACCCCGTGGGGTCAAAATGATCACAAGAAATTCAAAAAATTCAAACAACAATTCCCGAACCACACGGGGGGACCTAGTGAATGCCCTGCAGAGAGCTGGGACCAAAGTAATAAAGGCTACCATCAGTAACACACTGCCCGCCAGGGACTCAAATCCTGCAGTGCCAGACGTGTTCCCCTGCTTAAGCCATTACATTTCCAGGCCCGTCTGAAGTTTGCTAGAGAGCATTTGGATTATCCAGAAGAGGATTGGGAGAATGTCATTTGGTCAGATGAAACCAAAATAGAACTTCAAAATAGAACTTTTTGGTAAAAACTTATCTTGTCGTGTTTGGAGGAGAAAGAATTCTGAGTTGCATCCAAAGAACACCATATTTACTGTGAAGCATGGGGGTGGAAACATGCTTTGGGGCTGTTTTTCTGCAAAGGGACCATGACGACTGATCCGTGTAAACGAAAGATTGAATGGGGCCATGTATCGTGAGATTTGAGTGAAAACCTCCTTCCATCAGCAAGGGCATTGTAGATGAAACGTGGCTGGGTCTTTCAGTATGACAATGATCCCAAACACACCTCCCGGGCAACGAAGGAGTGGCTTCGTTAAGAAGCATTTCAAGGTCCTGGAGTGTCCTAGCCAGTCTCCAGATCTCAACCCATAGAAAATCTTTGGAGGGAGTTTAAAATCCGTGTTGCCCAGCGACAGCCCCAAAATATTATTGCTCTAGAGGAGATCTGCATGGAGGCATGGGCCAAAATACCAGCAACAGTGTGTGAACAACCTGTTAGACTTACAGAAAAAACGTTTGAACCTCTGTCATTGCAAACGAAGGGTATATAACAAAGTATTGAGATGAAATTTTTGTTATTGACCAAATACTACAATGTGACTTTCTGGATTTTTTTTTCTCATTTTTTCTCTCATAGTTGAGGTATACCTATGATTAAAATTACAGGCCTCTCTCATCTTTTTTAAGTGGAAGAACTTGCACAATTGGGGCTTACTAAATACTTTTTTTTCCCCACTGGATATATATATTGGTACATGTCTTTTTAAATCACCTGGGTGTCTTTTTTACAACACCAGCGCATTCATAACTGAAATATTTACGTAAAAAGCCCTGACTACTTTTCATATTCACACTCTGTACACCCATACCAATAATAATTAAAAAAAGAACAAAAATAAGAAAAATAAACTATAATAAATAAATAAATAAATAATATATAAATAAATAAATAAAACAACAAAATAAATAAGTGCTTTGTATTTTCATCCCTCTTAATGTCTCCAGATATATTATAAATCCCTCTTTAAAAGCCCCAAATCGGGGAGGAATTTTGAAATAATTACATTATTGACTTGTCCAAATTCACAAAAGCAACCCAGGTGGTATCATAAAATATTTTAATATGACTGAATTTGTGTTTAACATGATCACAATTTAATAAAAACATTGTAAGTTATTATAACTCTTTAATTTCCATGGTTATTCAAACAGCGAAGAAATAAAAAAAAATTAGCAAAGAACATTTACATTATCACTTCAGTCTAGCATGAGTGTAAACATTCTCAGAAACTCCCGTTATAATCAATGAAGCTGTCTATACTGTGAATTGAATCCCTTACTTACACGACATCGTACATACTTCTGCACGATATTTATAATGAGTGAATTCAGTCAGCCAGGGCGCACACTGAACAAAACTCCGGTGCTTCAGCGATGACTCATCTGAACGTCTCTGATTGGCCATTGTTGCATTCATAAGCTCAACAGAATCATGTTAAATATGCGCAACGCTGTTAAACGTGTAAAAAGAAATATCATGCAACATGAACAATCTAAATTTTGTTTGTTTTTTTTTTAATGCCGTAATCCACATTTTTCATTTCATTTTCATCTTCACTTTAATCGCAACATTTGTAATAGATTTAGTTTAATTGCACAGGAGCACATTTGTCCAGTTTGGTGGCATTTGCCCCAACACCCCGTTAATTTCCAACCCGTGGCCAGGGGAATGGGGAAAACCTTTGCCCACGTGGCTCCGCCATACCCACCCCAAAAATGTCATCATTTACTCACCCTATAAAGGAAAAAGGACGCAAAAACACCAAAGTAGTAGTCCACGTGACTTATGCAATATATTCAAAGTCTTCTGAACTTACTCAAATGATGTTTGATTTGTTAGGGTTAGGATTGTGAGCCAATCATGAATCAGGTGATTTAGTTCACAAAGCCCCCCTCTGAATGATTTGTTCATAAATTAGTCATCCTTAACTTTTCACAGCAGTCGGGTTTGGATTGACAGATTGGCTAAGTGCAGAGGCGGACAGTAACGAAGTACATTTACTTGAGTATTGTACTTAAGTACACTTTTTGAGTGTCTGTACTTTACTTGAGTATTATTTTTTCTTGGAACTTATGACTTTAACTTCACTACATTTGAAAGACAAATATTGTACTTTTCACACCACTACATTTCTATCAAGATCCTCGAAGTAGAAAGTCGTTACTATGTAGCAGCTTTGAAAGTAAGTGGGTGATTTTTTTCTTCTCTAAAAACTTTCTTTTTTCATACAGTTTATCAGTAATCACTATTGTGGGGCTACATGAAGTGATTTTCCAGCATTTTTTGAACACTGACCAGTTGCAAATGTGATATTTATTTACAACAATTCAATAATAAGAAGTTGATATTGTGGTATATATGTACACAATGTTTTCTGATTTTGCTAAATTGTGTAAGTGAGAATATTACCTATAAAGCCACAGAAGACTTGTTGTGCATCTCCTAATAAAACACAATAGGTGTTGGACTTGAAGCAGCACTGCACAGACCTTTCTGTGTATGAAATCAAAGTACTGCGAGAGCGATTAGACAGCATTTTATAATTTTTTTTTTATGTCAAATAAGTCTTGCTGTTTTGATTTTTTGTTAAAGCAGTGTTGCTGTTGTAAAGTTATACAGCTACAGTTGTGTTGCTGGGTTTTAAAGCAGGTTTGATTTTTTTTTTTCTTCCTTATCAGTCTGTATTTACAGGATTTCACTGTCCACTCTGTTCAAATGTGGATGAATGGCTACACATAGATGTGTGCACACACTGTCAGAGCTGTGTGAGATCACTACCATACGGGTGGGTAGGGGTGTTAATTTCCCACCCCCCACCCCTAGGTTTTTAACATTCTAAAAGCTCTTAATTCCAAAAACACTAAGCTAGTCAGTGTATTCAGCAGGTGCAATGTATTCTAAGTTGCTTCAGAAGTATTGCAAATAACGTACAACAATAAAACATGCATTGACATAAAAAAGGAAATTTACCTTTTGTACTTAAGTACTTTTAAAAAAGTACTTCTGTCTTTTTATTTAAGTAACAATCTGTCTTTACAACTTTTACGTGTAATGGAGTAATATTTGACCAGCAGTATCTGTACTTTCACTCAAGTAATGGAGTTGAGTACTTTGTCCGCCTCTGGCTAAGTGATGTTGAAAAAAACAATGATTTTTTTTATTTAGGTGAAGTATCCCTTCAGTGAGTGATCCTTATTTCTTAAACTATGCTAGTACAACATACTGTACATACTGTACACAGAGATTAACCCCTTGACACTTTTAAAGCATAGGCTAATTTTACCTAGTCTATAGGCCTATGACTTCCTCTTGCAGTGGCCTATGCCTCATTGTCAACTAGACTAGAGAAACAGTCCAGAAATAGGTGGTAGAGAGTGGTTAGGGGTTAACTTAGTCTTAAGTACATCTTAAAAAGTCATTTCAGACAATAATGGGTAGTAGTGTGTGTTCAGACGCCCTCTTCTTGCACAATTTGACGCTGCAGAAAGAAGCGAGCCTGGGCTGTCTGTCCTGTTTTCAAGCTCAGCCAATCCTCTATGTGCGAGGGGCTTCAGCATCATGATATTTAACACACTCACCCTGAACATACGACAGAGGAATTTCCTCAAGCGCCTGTCAACGGGCGAGCATCACCTTCATATGAACTGGATGTTCAGCAAGAAACGCTGAAACTTTCTCCAAAGATCACATTTGTCGACGGAAGGAGCTGCGATGCCACACTTTCTCGAAACCTGCCAGGACTGCCATGCGTCTCATCGCTTTCAACGACTGAACAGCTTCGATTTGTACCGGATAAGAAGAGCGAATGAACTTGTGCAGCTGTGAAAGTGATCTCGCGCGTTGTGTGAATAGCGACAGATGTTTTCTCCGTACACTGAGGACCGCGGCATCGCGAGCACGCACTTTTGTGGATAATTTCTCTGACGAGGCTTGACTTAATTATAGGCTATTTCGCAAATATCTGCAGCTATTAAATGTTAAAATAGACTATGAGCCATTGTGTCGGAGATTGTTTTCACGTCTCATCAACTGACTGCACGGGAGGAATTTAATCGCGAGCGCACGTAAATAACGGGATTATTGTTTCGCATGGATGTGGATGAGCGCTTTGCTATATAAATCCTTCTTTCTGCCCTTAAACTGGCAAATGAAAACGAAAACGTTCCATGTGTTCGTCTCATAAAATCGGGAGCCCGTGTTTTATATACTGTTGGCGATGTAGTGCGCTTGCTCACTTTTATCCCTGCCATTCCAAACAAGTCTTTTCTCGAACAGGAGTCCCTGAAGATGATCCTCTTTCGAAAATTCCGAGTCTTGATTCTGATGGTGTTTCTTATAGCCTGCTCTATGCACATTATGATAGACTTGTTACCGAAACTGGAGAGACGGAGCCGTAGCGCGTGCTCGTGCTCACACACACCCAGCGAAGAGCCGCAGAACTGGGCTAAGCATCGAGACAAGCCGGGATCGGAGTCCGGCTGGCCTAATAAACACACACTCAGAATACTTCAAGACTTCAGCAACGAGCCGAACTCAAACCTGTCCTCTCACTCGCTGGAAAAGATCACCGTTGGGGAGAGATCCGAGGCTCTGAAAAGATTTGAGCAGTTGACAGGTGACGAGAAGAGGCACGCGACACGGGACTCTACCTTGAAGAACGCAGCTGTCAAGGGTTCGAGGCTCTCTGCGCTATTTGAGCATCCTTTATACACCAGGCCATTGCCTCCTTTAACAGACGAAGACACTTTGTTCAATGTCAACACTGATATAAGATTTGACCCTAAAGCTGCAGAGAACCCAGAGTGGTAGGTTGAGAATCTCAGGTTTTTTTCTATCTCTCACACATTAAAACACCCGCAAGACTCCTATGTGCCTACAAATAATCATGTTTTCCCCAAATAATGTTGATTTCCCAATGATGATGATGATGATAATAATGAAAAAAGTAAGATAAAAGTGTGAAAAAATTGATTACAGTTTTTGATATTATTATTATTACAAATATTATTATATTTTTTTTAATTATAATTATGCATTTGTTCTTGAGAATGTAAATTAAAACACCTCATGGGGTTCAGAACAACATATGAGTCATCTCTGAAACAGCACAACATTCATTGCATATGTTGTCTTTCCGTAGGAATGGGGAAGGTAAAGATGGGAATTATGCTCCTACGGGGGAGATGTCCTCAGATTCCTACCCAAACTGGCTCCGCTTCCACATTGGGATCAACCGGTATGAGGTTTACTCCAGACACAACCCGGTCATTGATGCAATGCTGAAGGATCTGGTGTCACAGAGAATTACCAGTGTTGGTAAGGCAATATTTGAGATTACACAATAGAAGGATTAGAGTTAAATCTTAAACGGAAGGTGATTTTAGGATTGCATGCACTGGTGCTGTTATGATGCATGCTTTGGGTGCAGCATCATCTTTTAGTGCTGCTCTTCCTAACATATTTAAATAGATTCATTAAATGAAGTTTCTCCAAGATAATGGTTAGACTCTTCCTGCACTCTAGCTGCAGATGCATCAATAAAATTGGATTGAGATTCATTGGTAGTGGATTCCATCAGAGTAAATGAACGAGAAGAGCGTGCCATGCCGTGGAAAAGTATCTCCTGCCAAGCATACATATCGTCAAGTAGACTTGTACTTGATGGGTTGCATTTATGTGAAGCCCCAAGGTCAATATCTCAACTTATTACACGGCTCTCCTGAATACTTGATTCTGATTAGACGATCGCTGTATTCTGTGGTCAGAATATTTTTGTATAATGACCACTAAACTGTATATCTGACCATTGGTCCCCAACCAACAAACAAAAAAAAAAAAAAAAAAAAAAAAAAAAAAAAAAAAAAAAAAAACCAATAACTCTCACATCAACACAAGCTTCTCTGCTTAAAATGATAAAATTATTCCTCAAATCAATATTTAATGTCCTTTTATTTACTAAGTAGCAATGTAATAAGGGAGATGATGTACAGTAACCCAGTCATTATCACAAAATAAACCCATTTAGCATGATCTAAGCCCCTCTGGTTCATGTCGGGGTCTGGATTTATTTTGATTTATATTGACTGGTTGACTGTACATTTATTCCTCATTAATATACTGTTTATGGTTTCTAAGAACTCTGGAAGAAAGTTGCATGTTAATCTGCAGTGATAGCGATCTTTAAAAAACTGGCATGGCACAACAAACCTCTTAAGTGACCCAAGGCGGTGTTTTCCTTCATCTGTTTGTGATTGCCTGCATATTCATTACAACACGCTTTTAAAAAAAAAAGTCTTATCAGCTTCCCTAAAAGGACTGTGTGTATGTCCAAAATACACTTGTTGCCTTTGTTTTTTCAACCGTTTTTAATCAAATTCAAGACAAGAACCATCTGCAATGACAGGGAAAATAATTTTCTTAATTGGATTTTCACATTGCTATTGCTACTTGCATAATGAGTCTTATCTTAAATGGTTCATTGTAAAAAGGCTTGATATGAAAATTTAGCATCACTCTTATTCTCTCTGTAGCAATGAAATCTGGAGGTACGCAGCTGAAGCTCATCATGACATTCCAGAACTATGGCCAGGCGCTCTTCAAGCCCATGAAGTAAGTGATACAGTACGAGGAAAATTATGATGCAGTTGTTAATTTCCCCATGGTTAATTATTATGTTTTTGTAAACATCTATAACCTTGGCATCAGTGTTCTTTTTTTACATCTTTATTGGTTACTGCTTCTATGTTCCAGGTTTAGAATATGTCTGATTGTCTTAAGGGAATTTTTCCTTTTCTATATAGTTGTCTGTACGCTGTTATTAAATCTTCTGACGGACACCATTGTGTGGTGCTTTTAGCTCAGCTGCTCAATTCTATTTGGGCACGTCTGTTATTATAATAGGGTGATAATATGCTTGGATCAGAGCTATTGAAAAAGGATTTATAGTCGTTGGCATAGTGATCCACAATGGATGGATCATATCCCATTTGAAATGTTGGTTACAAAGGGAGGGAGGTTGTTTTTATGGATTTTGACAACCCCTAAGGGCAAATAATAGTTGCCTCCCTGTAATTTTTTTGGATCTATAAATGGCAGTAAGTAAATCTTTGGTGTCATTGTCAGATTCAGAGCAGCAGCCTCTCCATTTGCATGCGCCTTAATTATCAGTTTCACAGACACTGCTTATGCTTTCTCTGGCAGATTAGTATTTAATGTCTTAGTGGTCTCATTGCTATCATTGAGATTCACTCTGTTTCCTCAATGGTTTTTCATAGCACCAGTTAAAGAGTAATGTATACAGGATGTGGGCCTTGGTGACTGAATCATTACTAATGTGCTGGTCGACCGTATGTCCTGCCAGCTGAGTGCCTTTATTAGCCATGAAGCTGGTGTTCAGACTGCAGACATCCTGTATTCATAAAGGCATGGTTTAGCATTGACAGACTTTATTATGAGATGCTTTTCCGTGTGTGAGTTGATCAATACTCTTGAATTTTATGTAGATGAATGTATAATGCCCATGCTGTTTTTCTGTATTCTAATAATTTTTTCAGAATTAAGGAAGCCAATATATGTGGCACATAAATATGTCCCAGAGGTTCAGAGATGTTCTTGGGGAGTATTTAAGGAGAGATAGGAACAATGGGTCTTTGGTGACAAGAAGCTGATAAATGTTATTAGAGAGAGTAGATCTGAACCCAGCCTGTTCCTGCTATAATTAGCACAGACCAACAAAGGCACACTCATTTCTTCTAGCCACAAGCTAAACACTTCACCCCCATCTTGCTTTTTGAGATCATCTTTTCTCTTGTGTTCTCCTTTTTCACTGATAGTTTGCAACCCAGGACTTACTCGACCTTCATTTTGTAAATAATTTTTTCACAAACTGATTTGTCTACGTGCTTTCCATACCTTCTCTGACGAGTCAGGCAAGGACGTGTTCTTGCAACATGTGTGGTTTAGCAGAACAAGTTTCTTTCATTTGATTCATGCCTGCGTGCCACACACTCAGATCTTCCTTTCTTACTGTACAGCCTGAGGAAATTGCCTAATCAGCTTTAATTCTCTTAATCATATTAAATGCAATTCTATCATCATTCACTTACCTTCATGTCATTCCAAGCCTGTGATTTTCTTTCAACCGTGGAGCACAAAAGTGGATGTTTAGAAGAATGTTCACGCTGCTCTTTTCAACACCGTGAAAGCAGATTGTGACCAGGGCTGTTACACTCCAGAAATAAGAGAAAACCACCATAAAATGGTGAAGGGGGAAGGTGAATAACAATTTAAAGGTCATATGGTGCTTTTTAAAAATCATTTTTAAAGCTTTACAGTCCATAGTTGCCATTCGCTTTCATTGTATGGAAAAGAGCTGTCACAAAGCCATGCCTAACATATCTACTTAAAATCTCCAGAATAAAGAAAACCATTCAGGTTTAGAACTACATCAAATGTTTCCTTCACTTATTCATTTGTAGCTTGTGGTTTTGGCAGATTTAATTTGGGCTCCTGAAAACTGGCTAGATTGTTAGATAATTCACTATGATCATTTGATAGAATAAAAGCACTTTGATTGGTCTCAAAAGTAGGTAATTTTGTCTGAAATTCTTATGTGGCTTGTCAGCTTAAGCATCTTCTTACGCAGAAGTACTTAGGCTATTTAACAGAATTAATGAAACTCTATTGATGAATGTGTGTGTGAGTGGATTAGTGGGTTGACAGATCAGAGGGGTTGATAGTTTTTTAAGAACTTCCACAGTCCACAGTCAAGGTTTAATAAAGAAAAGATACAAGAACTCAGTGTAGGAGAGGCGAGCGCTTCTAAATGCATCATTGCTCAAGCACTATTTAAATATAAAGGAAATTTCGATAGCAAACAGACGTGTCTTAAAGGCTGCTCTCTGAGGCATGAAATGCTCCAAAATGGATCTTCCTCTGTCCTGAGACATAGAGGCAGAGGGAGAACAACACAATTGTTCTCATCTGTTTGTGTTGTTTGACATCTCCTTGTAAATATCACATGATAAGTATATGTCTAACACAGACTTTGAGCAGTGATTCTTAAATGGGTTTGCTTGACCCAGATTGGTCCGTTGGAAATCAAGTGTTATTTCAAGTACCAATATTGATTATTGTAAAAACGTTAGCAGAAATACCCTTAAAATCAAATATTAAAATTTGTTATTATTACTATGAGCTGCATAGGTCCAACAATATGCAAAAAATATTCTAATTTATAGGTATCATTTTTGATTGTCTTCAAGTTTCGACACAAAATAATTAATGCTCGACACAAATGAAAACTATTCAACATAGGAACAATTTTTTTACTAGCTGTAGTTTTGTTCTTGGCTTTTGGGGCCTATTTGGTGTATTTATTTTGTTAGCCTAACTATGGTTAACTATACAGTTAAAGTTCATTTTTATATATATTTTTTTTCCCTGTTGTCCACATCCACCAGTTGAGAACTACTGGAAGAACGTCTCACACAGCTGCATGACTTTGGGTTTCAGATAGATTGAATGAAATGAATGAGTGTTTGCCTGTTATCTCTCACTCATGAAACCTTCATTAGGGTTGATCCACCATGTAGCTGACTGCAGCCCCGCTTCCTCAGAAGCACTGACATGCTTCATCCATAATTAGCTCCTCCCAGGTCACACTAGATGGGATTTTTGGACAAACATGCTGTCATTGATTAAACTAATCTGATGAGTCATTCCGGTGCTTCTCGCTTAGCTGTTTGACAGATGAGAGATGCTAATGTAAAATTTATATTAGAGGTATGAATTTCACCACAGACGGTACAAGGAGAAAGAGATGGGCCTCTCAGTGGGAATCCAAATGCTAAATGGAAGTCCAAGAGATGTTACAAGAGCCAGCTTTTTGATAGTTTATTCTAGAGCATCTGTGTGCAGAAGTTGTTTTAATACAATATACTAAAAATGTATGTTTACTATAGTTAGTAATATATAGAATATATTATATTATGATATAATATAATTATTTTTGGTTTTTTTAGAAAGAGTTTGCTACTATTAATTTACTTTATTAAAGGATTTAAATGGATACAAGGAAACAAAGAAAAAATACAGAAAACAGAAAAAGAATTGAATAATTTTTTAAAAGTAATCCATTTGCCATTTCCATATGTTGCAAATGTTTCTTTATTTTCAATTCAAAGTGAAGAAAGTTGGTTTTGTACACACTGGACTGGATATTATTTTTCCTATCTTATAACATTTCTATTGTCAAAACCATTTAGCCTATATGGAAAATTAATATATTTGTTTGCATCTTATCACACAATATAGGCCAGTGGGTATCTGAAGTAAATATAAAAATAAAAGCTTTTATTTCATAATGCCTTGTTGAAATAAAGCCAAAAAGTAGGAAAAAAGCTCCCAGCCACCTACTTGAGAAGCCTTATGCTGTGCAAACTTTGGAAACTTTTTAAAGTGTTTGCTGTAACATTAACTAGGGCTGGACTGGCACTGAAAATAGCCTAAGCCCAATTCTGGCCCATCACAACCCAAAGCAAATAATCCCCCACTAAATGTATCACTTATGCATATAATACAAACTACTGTCTGCTGTACTTTAGTTTATATTGATTTTGTACTGTGTGTGAAATGTTTACTTTGAAAAGGTGGCACAGTTAAATTTACACAACAAATGAAAAAATCTATAAAGCTGAAGTGTGTCATTTTTTATGTTCAAAAACAAATACTTTCTTCTATCCCAGATTTATATAAATAAGTCAATTGTAGGCTGACATCTGACAAATGTTAACACTGCAGTCCTGAGCATCCCAAACACAGCCACATGGGCTTAATCATTGAGTTTGTCTGGGACTATCTGCTTGGTTGACCAGTAGCTGACTGGACAAATTCACTCGACCTGTCCATCCGAAAAATACCCAGTGGCATTAACATGTCTTTATGTGTTTTGTTTATGCCGTTTAGTAGCCACAGGATCTTGCTGAAAGCATCTTAGTTATTCATGTGGTTTATACTAATGCTAGATTTTCAGTCACAGAAGCATGTGCTTCAGGGGTGTCTGTCATAATGCATTACTCTCTGAATGCTCTGAGGTTTTGAGTATCCACAAGGTTAATGATATCTACCCTGACAATATAGTCTTCACAAATCTGTTCCTATCGAAGATATGACTCTCGTGACATAATCTTCCATAGTACAGAGTCAGACCAGAGCTCACTCTTATTTATAATGCTTCTGCTTAGTTCTTGCCCTGTCTTTGTCAAGGCCTTTGGCAAGACTTGTAAAAAGGGATTCACATCAGCTTAATGCACCATGAAATTCTAAAACTGCATGTAGCTTTAAAGCATTTATTTTCTTAGTTTTTAGTTGTGTTTACAGTGTTAATTTACTAGAGAGCTAGAGAGAGATAATCGATTTGACCGACATTTTAGGATATTTTTTTCTACTGAATTGATAATTGATTCTTCAGTACTGAGACCACTGATAAATAAAAAAATCTTTAAAAAAATAATTTAGTGAATCTCTAAAGATTTGCACAAAACAATGCCCCTGTGTGTTCAAAAAGATGTCTTCAAACGTGAAGTAACTTACCAATTTTTACAGCCATTAATTATCAAGTAAGAAACATGTAACATTTTAAACTTAGCATTGAGGCATAGCCCAAAACAAAGATTAAAAAATAGGTGTAATTTTGCAGTCTTAAGTGTGTGTGTGTTTTTATTTTTATTTTACTTGTTTTGAGTTATGTCTAATGGCTAAGTGTACATTTTTAAATAATAATAATAATAATAATCAAAATGCTATTTGTAATGCATGTTATTTATTTAGTTGTTTTGGTCCAAGGATTTTGAAATGTATTATTATAATTAACCATTTATTTTTTCAGTTGGCTGTTTTTTCTTTCTTTTATCTCTGTTATTTAGTGTCTGTCTATTGGTGTAGTTTTAAAAGCAGAGGGGCATATGAGCAGCAACAGAGTGCACAACAGCACAAACGGGTCTATTTTATAACCTGTAGTTACTGTCAGTCGATCACCTTGGGGAATAATTAGCTGATAATGAGGCACAAGGTAAAATACTGTGTTCACAGTTGTTAAAATTCTTGATTGTCACTCTTAATTATAACAACACAGGCGTTACATGCATGATTTTATCTCTTCTCAGTAGGACAAACTCTCTAATTGGCCCTGAATGTCTCAGAGTATCTGAAACATAACGTTGAATTTAAGAGATAGTTGGGGGACAACAGAATGCACACAACTGGGGGACAACCGGGTACACAATGCTAACTCTGCAAAGCTGTGTAGTTCACTGCAGTGTGCTGCAGCTTATGAACTCAACCGAAGCTTTGAAGACATCTGTTCTACAGCTTAGCTTTGAATGACTTTGCGCGACTCCATTTTCTCTTTGCAACTCTGGGATAGCTTTCAGATAGAGCTGATCTGTGGAGGATGTGGACCACTCGGCTGAATGGCCTTTTCTTTCCCCTTTACATTCTTCTCACTTGTGTTGGAGTAACAGTGAGGCTGGGTAGGCAAAATAGATGATGTAACTGGCCTTGGATTCAAATGCCCACAACTAATCTGTGTTAGCAGGCGGACTCCCTCCCTCTTACCCTGCCTCTCACTTATTCTCACACATTCTTTATATTTCTCCTTCTGCCTCTTTCAGGATTACCGCAGATACTTGTTTGTGTTGTGACAAGCGCTTCACTATATCCAGGAAAAGCACAGTGCATTGTACCTCTTAAGCCTCTGCATTGGGAGCTCTCTGCTCCTGTCCATAGAGTTCCATAGTGAAAGATCAAGTGCAAAGAGAATAGCATAGCGGGGTCATTCCTACACTCTCAGAAAAAAAGGTACAAAAACTGTCACTGGGGCGGTACCCCTTTCAAAAGGCACACCTTTGTACCTAAAGAGTTCATATTGGCACCTTAAAAGTACATATTAGTACCTAAAGTGTACATATTAGCAAAACAAAATTGTACCTTTTGAAAAAGTACCAGTACCACCCCAGCGACAGCTTTTGTACCTTTTCTTTTGAGAGTGTACTGTGCATCATATATCTTAATATACTGGAACTCACAATTTTTAAGGACTGAATTCATATTCATAAGTGAACATGGGCTGAATTTTTTTTTATTAATTTCACCACTTTGCTTTGAGCGGATGCCACATGTCCCCAGGTACAGTCACTTCTGACATGAAAAATTTACAGTTTATTAAGAAATGTTGATTCAGCTTCTAGTATAAATTTTTTCTAGTTTTTAATGTTTTTAATTTTTAATGAAAGAAATCTCTAATGTTCACTAAGGCTTATTTGTTTAATCAGAAATGCAGTGAAAATAGTAATATTATAATATACTATTACTATAACCGTTTTCTTTTTAACATTTTTACAAATGTACTTTATTCCTGTGATGGCAAAGCTGAATTTTCAGCAGCTATTATTTCAGTCTTTAGTGTCACATGATCCTTCAGGAATTATACTAATATGCTGATTTGGTGCTCAAGAAACATTTTCCTATTATTATCAATGTGGAAACAGTGTAGAATTGAACGGCTATGCTGCTTAATATTTTTGTGGAAACCATGATACTTTTTTCCCCAAGATTTTTGATGAATAGAAAGTTTAAAAGATCAGAATTGATTTGAAATAGAATGTTTTTGTAACAATGTGAAAGTTTTAACTGTCATTTTTGATCAATTTGATGTGTCCTTGCTATAAAAGTATTAATAAAAAAAAACTTTGAACTGTAGTTTTCCCCCTAATCTTTTGTAATAACCCTTAAAATAACAAATATGCCAGGAAGTGACATCAGATAAAACAACAGCACAAATATCAGTATTAGCTATGGATTTTAAAAACGGTAATGTTCTGTTGGTTTCTCATTCAGTCTTGTTTGATTAAATCACACATAATATCAATTTGTTATGATAATATCAGCATTTAAAAAAAAAAAAAAGTTAAAAATATGCCAAAATGAACTTGAGACTGTCATGCAAGCTAAGTCCCAGTCTCTCACTGAGCAACGGCTGACTTTAGCTCTTTATTTCAATCCTGTTAATTTTATTGCCAGGTCAAAATGAATAAAGTGTAAGTGGTTGAGCTTTACCAGAGCAGATTATTTTGAAAGTCTGCTATACCCTTTTATAGAAATACTTCCTTAAATTACAACTCAAATATATTCAAATTTAGAAGTCAAAGAGTTCAAACGGTACTGCATAACAGAAATGACCTAACAATGGATTAACATCTGTTAAAACTGAAGGAGTGACAATTGTCTGTGTTTTAACCCAAGGCATAATTTTTCTAATGGGCTGTTAGACTGGGAGATGTAGGCTAATGGCTGAACAGCACTAGAGCAAAACAGCTTGCAGGAGCCCATTGATCTGTTTACTCAGGATTGCAGAAATAGGCGATAGACCTGAGAAAACATGTGACCCCATTTGTGGTACAGCATATGCAAATATGAGCTTTGGAATCTAATTTTTGGTTGATGCACACGGTTTTGTTTTCTAAACTCAAACCATGCAAAACAGCGTGCAGCCATTATATTTGGGCATTAGAATAATGCTGAGTATTCACGTTTTGACACACCTTCACAATGGTCAACGCCCAAAAAGCTCTCATTGAGAAACTGTCTCAAAGTTCTCCATAATCCCTGTCTCCACAAGCACAGTCCCTTCTAAAAAGCAGCCTAACCAAAACACACTATATAAGCCTAATGAATCATTCCAGGAGTAAGATGTATGAAGTTCTTTGTTGGGGCAGAAAGTCAATGAAAACTCGCACTGCAAGCTTATATCTAAAAAAAAAAACACTTTTCTGTATGTATGCACAGAAGATGCAGGATATTGCTCTATTGTCTACCCTTCCACTATAATCTATATAGCCTGTAATCTACTCGCTCTTCAGAACAGCAGTATGCCACGTACTGCACTCTACCAGTGGGACCGCTGAGGTTTTCAGAGCTTGCAGCCTAGCAAAAGTGTTTTAGTGTGTGTGTGTGTTTGTTTTTTTCTTTCTTTCTTTCCCCTGTCTTTTGTGTCTATGCTCAGGGAATTATGAAGGGAACTTCTACATAACTGGGAAAATATGAACTATTCAAACCAAGCCAGCATTAAAAGTGTAGTCAATCCAAGCTTTCTCTCACAAACTTGTTTTTTCCCCCCTCTATAAAACATCTCAGACTGTTCCTATAAATGTTTAACAATTTCAATTCTGGCACTGCTTTCCACAGTGTGGCCGATATATTTTGACCCTTTGACCAAAGCTATATTTCATTGTGTGAGTACAGAAGCCTTTGTCTCTTTTAGACTGTTCTGATTTGATTACAGTTGTCTGTCTATCTTCACAACTATAAAAGAATCAAATAAACCTGGAATTTTTCACATTCAATACAAGTTAAGTTCAGTCATTTGCATTTGTGGCATAATGTTGATTACCACAAAAAAATGTCCCTCCTTGCCCTCCTTTTCTTTAAAACAAAGCAAAAAATCTTGGTTACAACTAGGCACTTAAAATGCCAAACGTTAGAATACTCACAGTTTCAATGTGTTACAACAACAATCTAAAATCTAATTCAAAATCTAATTCTATCTAATGTTCAATCAACAGCCACAAATACTGCTGAATGTTTGTATTTAAAACTTGTATTGACCCAGGAATATTCCTTTTAAAGCATTGACACTCCTGGAGAGGAAGCCCGTGTGTCTAAATGAGGAGTGAAAGCAACGACTGTGAACACCAGTGTTTGGTTTACGTAAGACTGTTGTAACCAGGGCTGGGCCTTTTCTTGCCCTTTAATTTAAAGAGCTCTGCTTATCAATTCTCGCTTTACTTTTCCACCCACTAATTTACCTAATTTCATGGTGGGATGCTTACCACAGACTCAGGGAGTTTTTATCCCTGTTCATTGCTTACGGCTGCATTTTACCTGGGCATGATGTTTGTTATGGGGGCTGGAAGGAATACTAAAATATTACTCTGGATAAAAGAACTGCAATTGCGATGTGTTCACTTTTCAAACTAATGTGTGTTTATAGAGAAGTGGTTTGCATTAGTCTCAATCAGGTAGTCTGCAGGAGGTCTGTAAATTACTGTTTGATCTAATCTTTGTGGAAAAAATTAAAATATGTATTAAATTAAATACAATATTACAACCACTTTCCACGTTCAAACACTTTTTCTAATTCAGCCTATTATGAAGTTCGTCCTTCACTGATTAAACTGTAGTTTAGAAATGACATTTAAAATGTGCAAAAATATGACTCTTTAAATATGAATATTTAAACTACTTTGCAATGTGACTATCATAACAAATGAAAATGCATTAATATGGTAGTTTATGCATTTTATTATAGGCCAGGTTTAAAATGTGACACTCAAGTTTATACATTATGTAACATGGGGTCTCTAGCTATCCACCAGAGGGGACATGGATCTCAGAAGGTTGAAGACCCCTGGTTTACAGTAAATGATTTGAACATATACAACAAAGGGATGCTGTTTTTGCAATTAAGTATGAGAAAATAAGAAAACATGTCGGGCATATGTCAGGCCTTGCCAATGCTGTTGCCACCAACAGCCAGACCAAACTTCAGCGGTATAATTACTCTAATTGTCTCTGCAATAAATCTGAAGCCAGACATAAAAGAATTCAGGAAACATCTTTAATTATACGCAGTGGGGACCAAATAAGCACTTAGCAACTGAAAGATGTTTTATATAGAATTTATCTAGGGAGCGTTCGATTTTTAAAATATTGGGAGGAACTCTTCAGAAATGGTGTCTCTTCAGTTTGTTGAAGTGCCAAAGCCTTAAAGGGATAGTTCACCCAAAAATGAAAATGTGATGTTTATCTGCTTACCCCCAGGGGCATCCAAGATGTAGGTGACTTTGTTTCTTCAGTAGAACACATATGATGATTTTTAACTTTAACTGTTGCAGTCTATCAGTCGTATAATGCATGGCAATGGTAACAAAATCATGCACTTTTAAAAAAAACATGCACAGACAAATCCAAATTAAACCCTGTGGCTCGTGACGACACATTGATGTCCTAAGACACGAAACGATCGGTTTGTGCGAGAAACCGAACAGTATTTATATCATTTTTTACCTCTAATACACCATTTAGGGATGGGCGATATGGGCTTTAAAATGTATCACGATAATTTCTGATATTTATTGCGATAACGATATCAATGACGATATTTTAGGGAATCCTGTTTCTTTTAAGAAAAGTATTATCTTTCCTATTTTTACCCAAAGTAGGGTATTGTGAGCATTACGGAGTACACACGTAATGCAATGACTGTTTAATTCAAACTGGAAGCCGGAGGGCACCCTTGCGCAGAAACGCCACATATGCATAGTAGAAGTAATGCTCCTAGAAGTATCCAGTGATCGCTGTAGCTGAATAAAATGCAGGTAGAGAAATTTTAACTGAGGAAACCTGAAGTCAATAACATGCGATTGCACAAAATGTATGGTATCTGTGTTCTTCAAGCAATCTTGGGTATTTTTTATAAGGATATAAGGATAGTATATTTATAATGCAATGCTAATCAACACAGCCTTTATCACTGTATATAATGCTATAGAATAGTATGATTTCTGCGATACGAAACCCACGTCTGATCACAAAAATCAAACACTGTTATGAAGTTAATATGGAGAAAAAGCATGTCAATAAATTAAAATATCTTTGTTGGACAACAGGTTTGTAAACGCTCATACACATTACACACTTCCCCCCGCACATGTGCTACTGTAGTACATTTACTCAAGTCTCTGACCGATTGTTGTCTCTGTACAGCCCTATCCAAACCTGTTCTAGATTGTAGAAGGAGCTGCTCAATTTCACGTTCGCCTTCCTTCACGTCACTCCACACATTCGCACACAGAAATATGTCAACAACTAGACTATCGTTATTATCGCGGGAAGACGAATTCTTATCGTGTGGAGAATTTTTACCGGTATATCGCAAACGATAAGATATCGCCCATCCCTATAATACACCACTATGTCCAACTGGCGTGAGGTGTGTACGCGCATACTTTACAGTATTTACTGAAAAATAAGAGTATTTTTAAATCAACATTTTATTTGCTTTGTTCACCATATTGGCTCCTGTTGGGAGCACAACTGTATGATGCCTTAAAATGCTACCTCCGTACAGTAGGCAGCTCGCTAGGTTTTGGAGCATAACAAAATATGACATGTAATAGTGTGATTATGTTATATTGAAAACAAAGAACTGACTCTCATAAACAGTACAACCAAGGCCTCTTGTATGAGTCTTTCACGGCAGTGACAGTTTTACCACTGCTGCCGGAGCACCAAGGACAGGAAACAGCAGAACACCTTCTGCAGGCAGATGTTTCTCAGCGTGGCCTCAGTAAATCCCTCTGGGCAGAGTAGCCTAGCTGTTTACAAGGAAAATAGAGACCAGCATCCCAGCAAAAGAGGAAATGCCTTTTACTCACATTTGCTCTTCTGAATTATCTCTGCATAGCTGAAACTAAGGTTGACACCATTCTGACCTGACCTAAACTCTTGAAATGTCGATAAATGTCAAGTGCTTGAACCGAAGCCCATTGACAGTGTGTTACAGAAGAAAAAAGCATTTTAAAGGTGACATATCATGAAAATCTGACCTTTCCAGGTTATAACTGCTATAATCAGGTCCCCGGTGCATCTACCAACCAAGGAAACGTGAAAAAGATTAACCCAGTAACTTTGTTTTGGGAAGCCTTTTTCTGCAAGCTTCTGAGAAAACGAGTGCATCTGATTTCACTCCCTTGGTGACGTGGCAACGGGATTTCATTATAATATTACCACCCCTTAATCTGTAAGTTTACACCCACGGCACCGTTATTGTGTTTTCGCAAGCGACAACGGTGTACCAGTTCTAATGCCATGGCAAAAGTTTGAGCAAAACATGCTAACTGTTCTGTCTTTGGCTGCACAGACGAGCACAGAACACCGTTTACAGTCCCAGCCTCAGAGGAGACAACAGAGCAGAGGATTTATTTATTTATTTACTGTATATTGCTGCTGCCACAGATCTAAAATAAACATGCGATTTATTTCCCAGCTGTTTACCTTCACAGACATAACCGACTGTTTTTTTGTAACTCATGTGTGTTTTTAACGTAAACTTTTGTGTGAATGAGAACTAGTTTAGTACTCACATGCTGTGTGACAGCCGCTTTCTGTCCGTGTGCTTCGGATGTGCACACAGAAAACCGTATATCAGAACTTTAAACTCATATTGTTTAAAACACATGATTTCAGCGCGATAAACTTGATAATCAGAACCAAAACAGATGTTTTTTAGCAGGTATGAGCTGTAATGGCGCAGCTCTATTCTGGAAAAGGGGGCGGGGAGCAGCAGCTCATTTGCATTTAAAGAGACAGGCCCGAAATACAGCGTGTTTCTGCTTCCACTCAAAATAGGCATTTTCAAAATGATATAAATGATCTGTGGAGTATTTTGAGCTGAAACTTTACAGACACATTCTGGGGACACCAGAGACTTATATTACATATTGTAAAAAGGGGCATAATATGTTTCCTTTAAACATCCTGCTGGATTCCCTTTTGATACCTATTTCAAACAGGCAAGAAAAACTGCTTTCTCTAACCTAACTTCACTTATTATTTTGAAAATATTATGAAACATTTATGAGTATTCATTCATTCATCCATTCTTCCCTCCCCTGGCTTAAGCAGTAGTTTAAGATTTAACAAAGCAAAACAAAATAAGTAATTAGGAATATCAATAATTTTAAAGGAATATGTGTCACTTGATTTCTTGTCATTGATGTTATCAGTGTTAAAAACTTGTATTTTGAAAATATAATAAGTAGAAAAATACTTTCAGGGTTCAAAGTTCAGTGCAAGAAGATGCTGTTCAAATGTGCATGTTATTTTTTTTTTCTTTAGATGCAATTTTTTTTTTTTAAATGGTTTATTTAAATGGGTAATTTTTCATGTAAAAGATTTTCTTTGAAAAACAATTATTTAGTGTTATAAATCTGGTTCTTAACAGCACCCGTCTATTCTCCACACCCATTCTCTCTTCCCGCCCAGAGGGATATCACTGCCTTCAGAATGACCATCCCCACTGGAGAGTTTTTTTCTTCTCTTTCTCTCCCGCGTGCCACTCGTCTGTGTCCACTGTCTTTCTGCCCTCATGCTGCGCTCTGGCCTCGGATCCTGTCCATTAAGCTGTTTCCAGCAGCTCTGTAATATGAAGGAATGGAGTGCCCTCGGCACCCTGACATTCTGACTGTGTCGTCATTAACCTGCCCGTCTGTGTATCTGCCCTCCGCGGGGCTTGCGTTTGCTGCATGGCTGAGGCGGGCGCTGGAATGGCACAAATTATGAGCTTTTTATTAGACATTGGGGTTATCCTATTAAAGGGAAGGCAGAGTGGGTTGGGATACGCTATTCAGTGTAAAGCACTGAAAAGCTCTCTGAATGCAGTCTAGAGATAATCCCTACCTTCACAACACAGATGTGCGCTTTCAAAGTCATTTTCCCATGCACTTATACACACACTGATCCAAGAGGACCATACTGCTCCTAGATAAGGAATATAATTATTGACATTATATCAGCAAAGTATTGTAGATTTTGTCAGCTGACATATTTGAATAAGACTTGATAAACTGGAGGGGGAAAAAAGACTGTCTGCATGGGGTATTAGGAATTCCGCGCATTGGTAAACATGATAAAAAAGCCAAAATATTTAATAAATTATTTAATTATGATATTTTACTTTTAGAGCTTGTGAATCTACCAAGAGAATGCTAACACTTATGGGGTTTTTTTAGAGGCAAGGTGATTTAATGGGCTTTGTATTGGTCATACTGTATTCTTTTGTCTTATCCTTCCCATTTGTGCTTTATAAAGACTTTTTTTTATAATAGTTGTAATTATAATAATAACTTCTTACAACATTTTTTATCTTTAACGTGTATCATGGATCATTTTTAATTGTATATAGATTTTTTATTTTATTTAATTGTATTTAATTTTTTTATTTTAACATGAATTCATTCTCGTTTAGTATGGAATAATATATATAAATAAAAATATATAAAATAATAATAAATGTCCTGACAATTTTTTTTTTTTTTACTTGTCTTTTTCATTTAACATTTGTGTTTTATAAGCTTTTTTTACCTGACATTTTAAATACAGCATGTATACACTCCTTTTCTCTCCTATTGAAACTAGAAGATGAGGTGGAACTAATGACGTGCTCATCCTTCTAAAAAAATTGCCAGAATACTTGATAAATAAACACAGTGACGAGGATGTGTTCAATTTTTTTTTTTGTTGTTTGTTTGCAGATTTTCTACAGCACAGATCTGTGTGGGCCCTAGTTATAGTAAAATGTCTAGTTGCTGTAAATAATCAACCTTTAAATGCACACATACAGAAAACACACACACAGAGCAGTTTATGACCATTAGGCTGTTGGAATGCTAGACATTCCTGGTAATGCCCCTTAAGAGAGGAGGGGGAATATGGGATATAAATTATGTAAAGCCTTCTCCCGAGATGCTCTGTCATATCCCGCTGTTTCGCTTTTGACTGCGTTACTGCATACTCTGTGTTGTTTTCCCGGTCAGAAGATAACACCTAATACTGTGGACCAATATTCACCTCAGTAAAAGGCTTTTCCCAGAGTTCCCTTCTACTGTAAGACAAAGGCTGATGAGGTAGCTTGAGGTGAGGTAGCTTGTTTGTAACAATAAAGCAAACGTCCCCGTGTAAAGTGAAGAGTTGGCCGTCCCCTGAGCAGTTATTCTGCCGTTCCCTGGGTTAGCATTAGCATTGTTTTCCTGCAGTTGAAGAACTGCCTTTGTGTTCTTGGCTGCAGGCTTTAGTCTGAGGAGAGACAATTAAGGTGTGCGACGTGCACTGAGAGCCAAATTCAAAATGTACTCAGCTTGACTAATTAGTGGTAATTGCTGTATAGGCAAAGCAATTTGCTTGTTTTCTCTTCAGTACTGTAAGTCATACATCTAAAGACATGGCTTTACATTCAGGGCTTTGTGAAAGATACCAGGAGAATGATAACACTTAAGATTGTTTTAGAGGCAACAGTGATTAATGGGTTTTTGTATTCTTTGAATGATCCTTACATTTGCATTGTAGAAATATGAAATTTTAGATACAGCATGTAATCGCTTTCTATTTTGTGTCCTGTGTTGCATTTCCTATTGAAACAACAAGATGGGGTGGAACTAATGAAGTACTCATCTCCCTTTTTTAAAATAGCAAATACAATGTCACAACCATGAAAGATGATTTGCTTTATTTATTTTATTTAAAGGTCATTTGTGTTGATTTTTGTTTCAATGCGGTTTGTTTTTAGTTATGTTTTGTATCTAAATGTTCAGTATTACAGATAGCCATCCATTGATGAGGTTGGGCATGTTAATGTGATTGTCATTCAAGAGAATACAAATTGATGGTCATTGCATTGGTAGGGGCATTTTTAGGAGTACACTAGCATATAGATGACATCAAAGCTAAAAAAAAAAAAAAAACGGGAAAAAACTAAGCCATAAAACTTCATTATGCTATTTCATGGATCCTGTAAAACTGTTTTGGAAACTCAGGTGTAGATTGAGCCATACAATTCTGTAATGGATGAATGCCACTGCTATCAAAACACAAGAAAATAAAGAGCATGGATTCATACAAGGTTGTACCAGATGCTGAATTCAGCCATTAAAGTGCCTTGAAAATCTTAAAGGGGTCATATTATGTTGCTAAAAAGAACATTATTTTGTGTATTTGGTGTAATGAAATGTGTTAATGTGGTTTAAGGTTAAAAAAACACATTATTTTCCACATACTGTACATTATTGTTTCTCCATGCCCCGCCTTTCTGAAACGCGTTGATTTTTACAAAGCGAGGTGTGATCTGATTGGCCAGCTATGCAGTGCGTTGTGATTGGCCGAATACCTCAAGCGTGTGACGGAAATGTTATGCCCCTTACCATACTGTGATGCCCTGTCCGGCCGGACCGATGAGACAAAAGCATTAAAACCCATTTTAAACAAGGCATTTGTTGCATCCAGTGGGGACATAATTACGGATTATAATTCGGATTAGTTTCACTTTCACAACGAAACACACTGCAACAACAACACTGGCCTAGAGTGAGGAAAGGGGCGTTGCGGGCGACTTGAAACAGCGCGGCCGGCGGATTCGATGAAGGATTGGCTGGCAGGCTTGTGGCACCCACATGTGACGACCCCGGGCTGAAATCTGCTTCGTCCACGGAGAAAGCCGATCCGGCGATCCACAGCACGAAGTTGATGTATTTCCTCAACGACCAGCACGGATCAGCTCTAGGCATGACGACGTGGATATCGTCCTCTTTTGGAAGGCCAAGCAAAGTAGTTTCACTTTCACAACGAAACACACAGCGTCTTCACGACATGGCGGCGGCAACAACAATACTACAGCTAGAATAAAAGTTACGCCTTCTTTCTTTGCGTGCACATTTGGGCAGTGTTATGCAAATCTTCCCACATCGTGACATAGATATGTGGGGGCGTGTTAGAACGAGCTGTTTTAGGTAGGTGTGGTTGACTCTTAACTTTTATAAAGATTATCTCTTTGGATTTGAGACTTTAGTCTTTGCAACTTTACAGATCTTCTTTATGCACCAAGAGCTTGTAACACTCCAAAGAGAAAGGAAAAATTGAAATCGCATCATATGACGCCTTTAAGGAGAAAAAATTAAATAATTTATTCAGAAAGCCAAAGCTAAATCTTGGGTGATGCATTTAACATTGACCCAGTCAGGGCTTTGTTCTATTTATATAACCAATGAAAAGGACATGTTTGCCTAGAAATGCATAGCTGAGCACTGGAAATCAATGAAAAATACTCACCACTCCCATGGGTCAGTTGTAATTATTAATGATAATGGCAGCTGCCAATTCTTGCAGCTGGAAAGCACTGGCTGAGATAGAGCAGTTAATTCCAATTACATGGAGGTGCTTGGTACTCGAGTGTTGCACAAACCTGAAATGACCCATGAGCAGGGGTGGAAATTAACAAGGGAATGGGGCAAAAATACCTCCAAAATGAACAAAAAAATGCAGTATCGCATCACTGCAGCTTGTACAATTTAAATTTCTTAAAAAGTCTTAAAATTAGTAACAGCTGACAGCAGATGTCTGATGTTTAAAATGTACTGGTCCTGTTGACAGGCGTATTAGAAGTGTGATTCATAGATTTGATTATCTTGTTGTCACCTGGTTTTATGACCGTTATTCTTGGTTAACGTTCACTGTCACGTTTGATTTTAGGTCATTACAAATCATGTGCCTCATCTCACCATTTCCTCATTAACCCACCCTGAGGTTTTTACGTCCAAGCAGAAAGTGATAAAGCTTGGTAATAGAGACTGACAGGGTCACAGCCTTGATCGTGGATACATGACTCCATTTCACAGTGCACACTACCAGAATTCACCCCTCACACCAAAGGCACCTGAAGGCGGCATTCATGGCCGAATGGCTCATAGACCTGCTCTTAAATGATATATGTTTATGTTTAAATGACCAAAATAAATGAATTAAGGAGTGAGGGTTTTGATTCAGTGAGGTCAGCCAGCCAATGAGAAAGGCATTCTCGTCAGCGAGAGAGGAAACGAACAGACCTGCAGGGCAGAGATAGGAGCCATTTGTCTCTGACTGTTAGGCCTGTGTGGCTCATGGAATTTCAGTACGCTGCCTCTCAAGGATGATACTAGGCTGTTTATGAAACAGGAAATCATATTTCCAAGTCCATTTTTTGAATCAAAGACTTAAATTAACTTGGACATCTTAAATTTGAGAAAAAAAATTGACAATTCAGAGAAGTATCTGAGACCTCCGGTAAGACATTTACTGATTTCAGAGGTTTGTGATCCAGTGAGGGTAAGTATTGCCAGTAGAGCCTTGTGATGAAATAAATATATAATATTAAAAAAAAAACTGAAACAAAACAAAACAAAGAAAATAAATTGGAAAAAAAAAAAAAAAAAAAGAAAAAAACCGCAGTAGTAATGTATTATCACAAATTATAATAATACACTACTGCTGTTCATTTTTTTATTTTATATTTTGTCATGAATTTTATTTTTGATTATAGAGAAGAAGGTATTATTTATTATTACATAATCATAATAAATGTCCACAATTTTTTTTATTTTTTTTTTATCTTGGATCTAGGTCTCTTGTATTTTTTTTAGATGTTATTTTAGGGTTTTTATTTTATTATTTTATTTTATTTTAATGTGTCCTTTATTCTCATTTATAGTGAATTAAAAATAAAAATAATAATACTAATAGTGTCCTGACAATATTTTCATTTTATTTTAACTTGTATCTAGGTTGGCAATTTTATTGTTTTATTTTATTTTATTTATATCACAATGCATTTATCACTAAATGTATATTTTTGAGCTGCTGCCCCTTTAATCTGTAAGTGCCCTCACATCCCCCTCCATCCTCCCGCCCCCCCAAAAGAAAGGCGATTTCAGCTGAGGGGACACCCATGCCCCTGCCTCAGTGGAGGTCTGTGCACACCACTGGTTGTAACCTTTACCATTCCTCCACTCTGAGATGTGTGACAGTGACTCTATGTCTTCAAACTCCAGTTGTGTGTAATGGCATCGTCTCAACAACTGAAAGCCCGGATCAAACCACAACAAAGATGAGAGCATACCCTCCACACACTGCACACTTGAACCTGATAGCACAGCCATCAGCTCCACTTGCCAGAGAGAAGATATGCAGTGGGTTATTTGTATGCGTGTGTGCATGTGGGGGGGTGTTATCCCAGATGTGCTATCATACAGGGAAGCCTGTCAGCCCGGGCCAGTAACTCTGTCAGAGATTGTGTGCAGATGATGGATTCCTCTTTATGGCCTGTTGATCTGGCTGGAATATTTACACGATGCCATTACAGGGATGATGCGCATGAGAGGCTGATGCTGTGGTCTCGCTTATTTAGGCCTGCCTGTTTGTCAGCTTAGTGTGTGCTCTTTTATTTTTCTCTCTTTCCCTCTCTCTCTTCATCTACCCCCACTCTCCCTCTCTGACTCCCTCCATTTGTGTGTGTGTGTGTGTGTGTGTGTGTGTGTTTCCTGTGAGCGCCTGGGTTTTCTTTGCAGTCAAGATCTGTTAGTCCATTGTCATCTCAGAAGTCTCATGTTCAGTGATTGTGAGAGCACTCAATGCTTATCTCAGAAACACAATACATGTGCAAAAGATCTTTCATTATTTTCAACCTAGCCAAGTTACTCATAGCTAATTTTTTTCTCTGTACAAAAAGCAGCCTGTTCTTGAGGGGTATTTTTTTTTTCTTGTGAGTTGTAGTCTCGTATTCTCGTCAAGCCATTTTTCACATTTGTTCTGCACTTAAAGAAAACAGCTGGCTCATGGAGCTCGGTCTCATACCATTGAGCACAGCTGTGAAAGTGTGAATTTTTTTCAATACAATTTTTTGTTGTAGTTTTTGCTATTAACCCTGCAAAGCCTGCCATGTGAAATAATAGTCTGTCAGTTTTTGAAATGGAACAGTTTATTGAACCTTAAGACAATATATATAAGTTTGGAGCTTACTTGAAGAGAAAAAAAACCCATCTTATCTTTTTCAGAGGCCCAAACTGAGTAAAGATATGCAATTTCATGCAGTTGTTGATAGTTACATGGCCGAACATTAAAGGTCCCATATTGAACACCTTTCTGGAGTTTTATTTTAGGTTTTGATGTCCTTAAGAATATATATTTGCGGTATAAGTACCAAAAACCATCTCAGTATATTTTTACAGCTCCTCTCTCAGGAGCTCTGCTGAGAACGGGTCGATTTTGGTCTGTCTAATTAATATTCATCAGCTTCTCTTCTGATTGGCCTGTTGTTTTCTGAGTGACACACGGCCAGGCCAACCACAGGTAACTAGGGTCAGCCGACATCACAGCGCTAGCTGGAGGCAGCAAAACAAAGGGGAAACTGGAGGCGGCCCATTCAAACCAGCGCAGATTCGGCTACATAAGGAGCTTAAAATATCATAGACTGGACAGAAAGGATCGTCAAAAACGCTCGCATTTGCAGCGCACACTTCTTAACAGAAAAGGTTCAATAAAGTATTGTCTTTTGTTGTTATGGGCGCGTCTACAGATTTCTTGCCATATGTCTAGGTTTCTTGCATCTCACGACTATGTCGCGTATGAAATAAAGTCTGTGTATGCGTGTAAAACAACAAACTGACGATTTATATATAATCATTTGTAATTGTATATACATTGTTGTGATTAATTGTGGCTGGAACAATAATGTAGCTGTAAAAATAGTTGCCTGCTGAAATTGAAATGTATATACATCTTCATCATGACTAGATAGACACGGTGAGTTTGTCTTTACTATACACGTTAGATGTGATACACCTCATAGTAACAATCCTGTCAGATCGTCCATCCTTTGAGTGAGAGTGTAACTTTACAGGTCGGCCGATCTGGTTTAGTGGTTAAAGTTAACCTTTTCAACATGTTTCCGTGTTGTTGTTGCTCAGCAATGGCATGGACGCGATGTTGTCTGGGGGTTTGGCCAAAGGAGAGTGGGACTGTGGGCGGTGTTCGGGGTGGTGACTGAAGGCAGTGACTGTGTAGTTCTGACGTCAACTTTTTACGGAAGTCACAACGGTTCGTGAAAAATAGCTAGAACTTTAAGTAGGCTGTGTGCAATTTACTGTGGACTGACTGTTTTGAAACTTATATGGTAGTTAAATAGCCCCTAGACCTCAGTAATCGTGAAAAAAGCCAGGAAATTTCAGTTTTGACAATATGGGACCTTTAAGAAGAAATTCTAATATTCTTAAATTCTCAGCAAGTGTAAATTTTGAAATATTACTAACCATATAAAAGTTATTACTTAATACAAATCCTTAAAGATTTTACTGCAAAAAGACCTGTGTATCACAACCTGAAGGTGGACAGAATTATAATAGGCCTATAAATGGCCTTTTACTTGCTAAATATAATATGAACTATCAAACAGAAGACATGTAGTCGATTTTCTATAACAGGTTTTCAGTAAGGTTTTAATAATGTTGATAATTTAGAGACCTTGCAAGTTTGCATATTAATTTGTTGGTGGTTTGAACAGATGGCACCGAATCCTGGAGGGGTGACCGTGTGATCCTTGACAAACAGCGGTCTTGACAGGTAGCATCCCATTGAACGATTTGTCCCTCTCTCCCGGAAATGCGTGGGTTGTGGGTGCGCAGCCAGGGTAGTCCAAGAATGATCGCATGATTGGGAGACTGGATGACGTAGAATTTGATATATTCAGAATGGAGGGTTCCTATTTTTAGTTTGACTTCTTCGGTGATACGTAACACTTTCCCCTCTCCGAGGGTCAGCCTTCTAGCGCCTCCACTGCCAAAGGGAAATTACAAGGGGTAAGTGTGAGGTTATGTTGCAGGGCGAATTCATGTGAAACAAAGTTTCCAGCCGACCCGGAATCTAACAGGGCGGTAGAGGTAATAATTTTATCATTGACAGTTATTTCAACCGGCAACATTATGCTTGAGGGGGAAGTAGTGATACGATTGTTGACACTCACCGATCGGGGTTTGGATGATGGACGGACCGGGCAGGAGGAGTGAAGCCCAGCTGCATGGGCTCTGTTATGGCATTGGTCTCTGGCGTGAAACGAGGCATGGACCGGGTAGGACGTCGTGAGAGGATCAAATTGTCAATTTGAATGGCGAGTTCAATGAATTCACTCAAACTTTTCCCTTCATCTCAGCGAGCCAACTCTGACTGGAGCTCCGAATTCAGTCCCCTCCGAAACAGGAGATTGAATGTGTCCTCGATCCAACCTGTCTGGGCGGCAAGGGTGCAAAAGGACAGGGCGTACTCGGCTGCCGGTCTACTTCCTTGCGAAAGTGTTAAGAGTTGGTCTCCTGCACTTTTCCCCTCCGCGGGATGTTCAAAGACTTTGCGGAAGTGTTGGAGAGATGTTGTGAAGGTGGGAAATGAAGAACCGTCCACTCCCCAAACAGCGGTAGCCCAATCCAGCGCCCTCCCGGTGAGCAATGAACACACAAAGGCAATGTGTCTGTGTGGCTAGGGTCTGTGGGGTACAGCGAGGGCTGTTGATTAACAGAGCGAACACTGAAGCAAGAACCCTTTGCATCTGGCAGGGTCTCCGTCAAATTTCTCTGGGAAAGCTAGTCGTGGGCTCACTGGGGATGTGGGTGATGTTAGGGGTGGCGTGGTGTAACTAGGCGCTGGGGCTGGAGCGGCTGCAGCCGCGGTTGGCGTTATTTGAAGGCCTTGCAGCGCCTTCACTAACTCCTCGGTGAGTGAGGTAAGCCGGTTTAGTTGGTGGTGATGCATGGCGAGCTGTGTGGCCTGCGCAGATAGCTCAGTGGATAATTGCCTGAGTGCTGCTGGATCGCTGTGCGGCGAAGTCTTCTGTTGCGAATCATCATCAGAGTCAGGATCCATTTGCAGCGTTTATTGCGTAAACAGACAAGACAGGGTCAATCACCAGCAGATACAATAGCGAAGGCTAGGCTGAGGCAGAACGTGAGATGGGCAGGAGGTCGAGGCAGGCGGCAGACAATCACAGTAGTAGAACAATCCAAGTCAGGGCAGGCAGAGACAAATCAGAGTACGATAAACAGTCCCAGGTCAAACGAGTAGGCAAGATACAGGGTAAACGCTCAGTAGTGACAGCCGGGGCAAATCAAGACTTCGCAGTGAGTTGATGTGAGTGTTTGGCTTAAATGTGTGTGTGTGTGTGTGATTAGATGCAGGTGTGTGCAATCAGTCCCAGGTATGAAGCATGATGGGAACTAGAGTCCGAATGGATAAAGTCAATATTCAGGAGAGAGTTCCCTCTGGTGGTGAGGAGGAGGCGGTACGGAAGCCTCCTCTGTAACAGTAACGCGTATGTAGTATGCAGTAACGTATGGAGACCTCGGCTTGCAACTATACTCTAATTACTATTTTGAAAATTATAACGTGTTAAATTACTCCGTTACTAAAAAAGTAATCAAATTACTAAGTTATTTAGTAACTTTATACTAAGTAATGCATTACTGCCCAACACTGCCAATAAGAAGTCTGATGTTTTCACTAGAAGATCCAGTTGATGTTTTATTTAAAAATACAAGGGCAAATTACAAGGGCAAACATATACATAGATAAATTGTTCACAATAAGGTCTATAACATGTATTTAGAAAATATATAGGGTGAATTTTCATTTCATGCCAACTTAAAAAAGCCTTGAAGCTTGAATGCTCATAGGCCCTGTGGACCGAAAGAATGATTTTTTTTTTTTTTCGGTCTCGAATGAAAGAGCACTTCATTTCCCAGCGTGCATCACCTGTGTTAAATTTCTTTGATTTATAGTTCTGTAAATTCCTCTTTCATTCCAACTCAAATTCTCATTCAACCTTCTGTGGGTTGTGGCCAATTCAATTCAAATTCACATACAGTGGGGAGTCAGTTCTTCAGTTTTTCTGAATTTAGCCCAATCCTGCTGGCATTGATGAATAGATTGCAAAAATAATGATCAAACTGATTTCACAAACACTCCCTGAAATCTCACTCATTATTTTTGCAATCTCATTCTCGCCAAAACACAAGCTTTGTGAAAGAAGACAAGTGTGGAAGTGACATGAGAGTGAGTAAATGATGACAAAACGCTCATTTTGGGGTGAACAGGCCCTTCAACGCTCACATCAAGCACATAACAGTCTATATTTTAGACTTATATTTGGAATATAAGTCTATATTCCAAAAATATATGCTTGCCTGTGTAAGCAAATATAGGGCTGTACCTGAATAAGCTCGTCAGAGCCTTAAAAAAAACAAGAGATGCAAAAGCAGCATCCAGAGGCAGAGAAAAAGTGTTTCTCTGTGGAATTTTTACAGCAGGTCTGAATATCACCTCACATAAAGCAGGCTCAAGGCCGACATCAGCCTCCTCTCTCACTCTCACTGCCCATCAACAACTCTAACACTGTCAGATGCAACACTAAATACCAGACATCCCCGCTGACCTGCTAGCAGCACTTCTAGGCCAGGGAGGAGGAAAAGTTTGGCTTTAGTCCTAACTCAGGAGAGGTCGCCCTTCAGAGATGGAAAAGCATTAACCACTTACATTTTAAAACAAAGAAAAATTACACCGGCGTTTGCTTTGACAAGTTTCTGGAAGCAGACTTGGCCTTTTTTGTTTCATGTCACTGGTGCAGAACAATTAGAAAATAATTAATATTTTTTTGCCTGGCTAAATATATACCAGCATTTCTGCTCGTTTGTAGCTTTTTAAACTCAAATGTTATGCTGTGCTGTGAGAAATAGTGACTGCTGAAGTTTGTAGCGTGAGCCACCTCTTGACATTACCTGCTGGCACAAACAAGCCACAAAATGCAGCTTTATTCCCGTCCCAGTGCCTCTTCCTCTAATATTTGCTCCCAGTGATATGACATTCGCTCCAAAGGTAATTTCTGCAGGCTTCTGCGGTTTAAACAAAGCTCCGTTTGATAATCATTCACAGTCAAAAAGTCACAGAGTGGCTCTTGTGGAAAACAGCATGAGAAGTGACCAAATTTAGCAATTGCTCCAACAGCTTTTTTTTTTTCACCCAGAAATTATAATTCTGTCATCATGATGAGAACATACCCTTTTGCTTTTGTGGAACACAAAAAAAATATACAGTATATATGATATTTTGAAGAATGTCCAGTCTGGTCCTTATTTACTTTCATTGTATGGAAAAGAGCAGCTTGGACACTCTGCTAGATATCTATACGTCAATTACAAGTTAAGTCATTCAGGTATGAAAAGATGTAAGGATCAGTAAACAATGACTAATCGTTTTTATTTTTGGGTGAACTGCCCCTTTAAGGCTCCGGAAGCATATTTTAAGTGCTTGCACATTGCTTTGTCTCTTTTCGTCATCACAGTCTGACCAACACACCTCCTAAGACTGCTGGGATAAGCTTTTACAAGTGCTGCAGCCATCAGGCTTTGTGAGATGAATTTGCTTTCGCAGCTATTGTGCGAGCTTTTTCGTTGTTCGTCCACTGTAAAGCCAACAAAGGGATCTGGCAGAATAGAGTGCCCTAGATACCGTATCCTGTTTGATTCATTTGTTTGCTCCCATATGTTTTCTTAATAGATCAGGTTTTTTGTGTATGCCTGTACCTTTTGCACTTTGTCCATCAGCAATTTTCTCATCTGCTGCTGTTTTGTTGTTTGCAAGGCTAGCTTTTATGTGTAGCCATGGCCTGTGTGCAGAGAGATGGATATATCTTGACCACAGCAATTGGTTGGCTGATATTTGGCTATTTTATGCCTAATTTGGGCCAATTAACAGAAGTTCCTAGTGTCAGCTCTAATATCTGGTTTGTTGCTCACCCTCAAGCCGTCCCTGTTGTATTTGATTTTCTTTTTTCAGACAACACAGACCAAACAATAATACATTTTTGTTAATCCATATAATGCAATTGGATAAGACCCTCAAAAATGTTGACACTTCAAAAACCAAGCAAAACAAACAGTAACTCATAAAACCCAAGTGGATGAATCGATGCGTTTTAAAGCGAAACGATAGGTGTGTGTGTGTGAGAACTTATTTAATACGCTAATATTTTGACTGGGGCAGTCGTGGGCCTAATGGTTAGAGAGTCAGACTTATAACTCAAACTTGTTGGTTTGAGTCTCGGTACCGGCAGGGATTGTAGGTGGGGGAGTGAATGACCGGCGCATATATATGAAGTTTACATGAGAATTGAAGGTCCTTCATGCTTCTGCATCACCTTTCATGTGAACTTTATAATGTGCTTTATGCTTCACATTGTGTAGATGTAGCGCTTAACAATGCTCTCATGAATGCACACATGAAAATGGATTAGATTATTTATTTATTAATTTATTTTTTTATTTCTTTAAATAAAATAGATATAGAATGGGTTATATCAGTCAGTTAAAATAATTGTCAGCCAGAAATGTTACATTTCAGTGCATCCATAATAATAATTTTTTTTATTCCAATATCTCCATTTAAGCTCTAGCATATACCAGTGTCTTTGTGAGCCTGTTTGCATGCATCAATAATCTATTGGTCTGGCAGGAGTAAACAGTGTGTTTACCTTGAGGTACAGGGTCATGGAGAGCACTCTCAGTGTATTTTGATCACTAGAGACATCCTGCTCTCGGCAGAGTTGGTTTTAAGATGTCTCTGCACACATCCCAGAGGCCCATCTTGAGGCTCATTTAAGTGTACGTTAAGAGTGGCAACCGTTCACATGGCATCTTTTATAGCGAACCACATCCACTGAACGTGCATTTGAAGAAAATACAATGGAATTTGTTTTCTTCGTTTTTATATTTAGTGCCTCGTAAACCCGTTTTACTAATACAGAGGGAATTTTTCCTCTCTCCGAAGTGTCGTTTGTGTCGAATGTAGGAAACGAATCTTTACAGAATTCTTCACAGGGATTGTTTTGACCCTTTGACAGGCTTGGCCTGTGTCTGGTTTCCTTTGTTATAGTTTTCTGGTCCAACAGTCAGCTGAGTGTTGTTTTCCTCATGTCTCTCTGGGGTTTTACGGGAATAAATGAGAGCTCTCAAGCTCCAGCTTAACAAGGTTGTCTGGAGTACCAGCATGAGAGGAGGGGGTTTAGAGTTCTCCACCCACAGAACACTCCTCAGAGGGTTTTGCCATCAGCTGCTGTCTCAGAGCCTTTTAAAAAGCCAGTTTTTTTCTCTGTTGGGACCATTTGTGTTATGGAGTTAATGTTAAGCACTGAATTTACCTTGATGGAATCTTATTTTAGGGGAAGTCGTGGCCTAATGGTTAGAGAGTCAGATTCGTAACCCAAAGGTTGTGGGTTTGAGTCTTGTACCGGCAGGAATTGTAGGTGGGGGGAGTGAATGTACAGTGCTCTCTCCCACCTTCAATACCACGACTGAGCTGCCCTTGAGCAAGGCACTGAACCCCCAACTGCTCCCCGGGCGCCGCAGCAAAAAATGGCTGCCCACTGCTCCGGGTGTGTGTTCACTGCTGTGTGTGTGTTCACTTTGGATGGGATAAATGCAGAGCACTCATTCCAAGTATGGGTCATCATACTTGGCAACATGTCACTTCACTTCACTTTATTTGATGAAAAACGTACTATTGAACAGAGGCAGATGTATGCAGATGCTATGTGCTGTCACCGCAGTGGAGGCCTTGTCTGAGTCAAGTGCATGGGCACAGTGGTGCTCAGTAAGTGTTTAGAGACATAATACTACACTGCAGTACATTAGACAGTGAGCTTTCATAATAGCTATGATAACATGCTGATGCAGTATCCAGAGTACTGAAATCAATGTTTTATGTCTTGGCTGCTTCTTTTAAAATGTGGTATAAATATACGAATATACACTGCTGATCAAAAGTTTGGGTTGGGTAAGATTTCTGAATGTTTTTTTTTATGCTCACCAAGGCTGCATTTAGCTACTCCAGTCTAATTCTTCAGAAATCTTTATAATATGCAGATTTGGTGCCCAATGGAACATGTCTTATTTTTATAAATGTTGAAAACAGTTGTGCTACTCTGTGGAAATAGTGATACATATTTTTTCAGGATTCTATAATAAATATAAAGAATAGTATTTATTTGAAGTAGAAATCTTTTGTAACATTATAAATGTCTTTACTGTAAGTTTTGCTCAATTTATTGCATTTTTGCTGAATAGATGTATTAATTTCTTTCAAAAGATTATACTGACCCCAAGCTTTTGAATGGTAGTGTTTTTTTATCTTAAAATATGACAATCCATTCTGAAAATATTATTACCTTTGTAAATGAGGAAAACTTCAATAGAATCCATATTTATTGACTGAAAATATTATGAATTGTTATACAAATTACAATCATAGTCCTGTTGATTGACATCATTTTTATTCAAACCAAAAATTTTGCACCTATTAAAGTTCTTTGTAATATTGTACTTGTGTACTTGTTTACCAAGGAGACAATAGAGTTAGTTAAAGAGCCTGAGATGAAATGTGAGTCATTGTGATGTGTGAAGAAATATCTCTTTTGAACAGAACGTTTTCATAGTGCATCTCCATTGTGCATTTTCCAGTCAGGCTGTAATTTTGTGAAAATATTTTGTATATATTTGAATCATCTTGAGTACATATTTAAAATATTTTTTTAGTCAATAAACAAAAATATAATTGTTAGTGCAAATTAAATAAATTATTAAGAGTGATAAGTGTTTTAGGGGACTTCATTTTCTTAAAGTCCACAGGGCCAAAAGTGCCCGTAGATAAAGAAACACCCGTACACATTTCTCCGCCAATTAAACATTTGAGTGTCTGGGGGCAAGTGTCCAACGAGTTCATCACAAGGACGCTTCTGGGTTCAGTGCAGTAGTAGGCCTGTTTCTTCCGGCAGAAACACAAATCCAGGCCTTCGTGCCTGAAAAGAGATTCACAGTTGGCGACGGAGCGACATTATCCGGGGCTCTGAGGAGCAGACTGCAGAAGAATGTGAAGTTGGAGACTCTCGTTTGGCAGGTCTCATGCTGTGTTATTTAACGATTGGTGAGCATGTCAGCCTCACAGCTGCGCCTTAAACGACTGCGCCAGCTGAGGACGATACTTGAACGCCTGATTTTGCCAAGATAAGGATCTGTTTCCATTACAGAGCTGGCACTCTTCACACCAGCTACCTTGTCTTTTGTTCAGACTGGCTTGTTTGCCACAAAGACGTTGGGATGTGACATGATTCACTTTCCAGAAAAGTTATTGTTTTGAACCATCTTCTTGCATGATAAAGACTGTTGAGAAAGGAGAGATCCCAGCTGGATTTAATTGTTCTGACATTCGGACAGCATTCAGAGAGAGAGGGAGAGAGAGAAAAGGGAAGAGAGTAGAGAGAAATCTCAAGTATGTTTGAAATGGAGTCTGCTGAAAACATTTCAGCGGGACTGTATGAAGTCGGGCTGTTGGGTAAAAATAGTTCCTCTGGCTCTTGTCTGTGGAGAAATGTTTGCCTGGAACTTGATATGTCCTCCATTGACCTACAAGTATTGATTAAACAATATTGTTTTCATATTGTTTGGTCTGTTATTAACTGCTCATGTACAATATCATAATTTTGGATGTTAAAAGTTTTGTTGCTTTAAATCCATGTCAGTTATCTTTAAAGCCATCTGTATGCTAGTGTACTTCTAAATGCTAACAAAATTAACCTTCTGCACTACACAGATTTTTTTCCAATGAAATGCTCTCGGAGAAGAATGTCCCTCCCCCCTAAACCAATTGCAACTCACTAACAATAGCAACTAGCAGATCATGGTTCATGGCCAATTGATTTTTAAAAAAAGGGACAAGCTATTTGATATGTTCTGTCCAAACAACCTCTTTCCATAGGAAAGACATAATACAGGAAGGTAAACTGTGTTCTTCAAGCAATTTCATGGTCTTTAATAGAACAGTCATTAGCATTAAAGGGTTAGTTCACCCCAAAATGAAAATTCTGCAGTTAGTGTCAAAAGCACATTATTTGGTGTGAGTGTGTGTGTGTGAGAGAGAGAGAGAGAGACAGAGACAGAGACCGAGAGAGAGAGAGGGAGAGAGAGAGAGAGAGAGTGTGTGCGCGCATCACATCACAGTGGAGTCAGCTGTCTTTACCGTGGCTTGTATAATGCAAACACATACCAGCTTCATCACTGTGTCTGTCACGTGACTCTGTTCCCCTTTCGGGCTGTCTTTACATTTATTTTGAAAGCTGAAGCTGCGATTATGGTAAGGGGCGTTACTTTTCCGACGAGTGCTTGCGGTGTTCGGCCAATCACAATGCACTGGGTCAGCTGGCCAATCAGAGCAGACTGCTTGTCGGAAGGAGGGACTTTGTAGGAAACTAAGCTTTTGAGAGAGGTGGGGCATAGAGGACCTGCAATAATGTAAAGTATTGTATAATGTGTTTTTTTAACATTAAAGCCTGTCAACATATTCTGTTACACCAAATACACCAATAATGATCTTAAAAAAGCATCATATGACCCCTTTAAAAATTGTCTTTGATCTTTCAAGCGCTATCGTTGCACTCAGCGGGTGTTGCATTGCTTCTGTCCAAAAGACGTGAAATAAAAAGCACCTTTCCATAAAAAAAAGTATCTCACACGGCTCCGGGTGGTGAATAAAGGCCTTCTGTAGTGAATGCATGCATTTTTTTTGTAAGAAAATATCCATATTCAAAATGGAATAATCACTTGAATCTAGCTTGTGCGCACTGTTGTACAAAAAAAAACCCGGAAAGCAGTTCCGGGGGAATTACGTAATGAGGTCAGCTTTGGGTAACAAAACACCGGTCACAAATTAGTATTACAAAACGAGGATTTGTAAAGAAGAATGACGGAGGATTTCGATATAAGCCAAGATGTGACTGGTTTTCCTTTGCTAAAGTAAGTAAGGAAACTTTGCTTCTTTTGATTCTGTAAACAAACGTTGGTTTTCACGAGACTCACCGGCGCATGCGCAAAGCTGAACTCATACGTCATTCCCCCGGAACTGCTTTGTTTACAACAGTGTGAGCGCAAGCTAGATTAAAGTGATATTACATTTTTTTTTTTTTGAAAATATGGATATTTTTCTTACAAAAACGCATCGATTCGCTAGAGGAGGCCTTTGTTCACCCCCTGGAGTCGTGTGAGACACTTTTTTTATGGATGTGTGATTTTTATTTAAGTTCTTTTGGACAGAAGCATGCAACACCCGCTGAGTGGCATTAAAGAGCTGAAAGATCAAAGACCATTTTTAATATAACGCCGACTGGATTCGTCTGAAAGAAGAAAGTCATATACAACTAGGATGCCCTCGGGGTGTGAGTAAAACGCAGCCTAATTTTCATTTTTTGGGTGAGAACTAACCCTTTAAGGTATTAGCATTGCAGTATTTTTTTTTTTTTAATATTCTTTTTTTTTTCATGGTTCGGTTATTTTTAATTAAAGAGTAATAAAATAAGGAATGAAAACATGTTAAGTATGTTAAATAAGGTAAAATATGTTAAAAAAAGACTTTCTTCCAGACTTCAATCCAGAAATAATGGAGGGGCGTCTCAAAGTTTTCCTGACAGGGTGCTTAGGCGGAGCCTGGGGTAAGGGCTGACCACAGCGAGTGTGGGGAAAAATGCCACTAAATTGGACAAAAATGCCCCCGCACAAACAAATTAAATCTATTACGTCTGTTGTTAACAAAGTGAAAATGAATAGAAAGTGTCGATTGTGGCATTAAATTAAGATCTGCTCATGTTGCACTATTTCATTCGAGGCGTTTTTACAGTGTTGCGCATTATAACCAATCACACGCAATTCTGTTGAGCTTAGGAATGCAATGGCCATTCAGAGGCCCTTTTAGAGGTTTTTGAAGTGCACGCAGCGTTGTGTCGCCTGACTGAATTCCGGAACCGCGCAGATGTCATGTACACAGAGCTATTTTCAGTGGTTGACCGCTTAAAGGGGTCATATGTTGTTAAAAAGAACAGTATTTTGTGTATTTTGTGTAATGAAATGTGTTTATGCTGTTTAAGGTTAAAAAACACATTATTTTCAACATACTGTATATTATTGTTTCTCCTCTGTGCCCCGCCTTTCTGAACCGTCGATTTTTACAAAGCTCATCGTTCTGAAAAGCTAGGTGTGCTCTGATTGGCCAGCTATCCAGTGCGTTGTGATTGGCCGAATATCTCAAGCGTGTGATGGAAATGTTACGCCCCTTGTCATATTGTGATGCCTTGTCCCGGCCAGAGCGACGAGACAAAAACATAAAGAGCTTGAAGTTGTTGTATTCCCTCAGCGACCAGCACGGATCATCTCTAGGCATGACGAAGTGGATATCGTCCTCTTTTGGAAGGCAAACAAAGTAGTTTTGGCTTTCACAACGAAACACAGTGTCTTTACGACATGGCAGCGGCAACAACAATACTTCAGCGAGAATAAAAGTTACTCCTTCTTTTTTTGCGTGAACATTTGGGCGCATTATGCAAATCTTCCCACATAGTAACGTAGACATGTGGGGGCATGTTATAACAGCTGTTTTAGGAAGGCGTGGTTGATTCTTAATTTTTATAAAGAATATCTCTTTGATTTGAGACTTTAGTCTTTGCAAATTTACAGATCTTTATGCACCAAGAGCTTGTAACACAACACTCCAAAGAGAAAGGAAAAATTCAAATCGCAACATATGACCCCTTGAAGTGCTTATAACGATAGTTTTTTTTGAGAGTGATTAAACTCGCGATAGATCAAAGTTAGTGATAATGTCACTTTCTGTATAATAATTTTTTCACTGTTTGAATAACCTTGGAAAGGAAACGTTTTATAATTACCAATTTCTAATGTTTTTTGATTACATTTTAATCACGTTAAATACAAATTCAGTCCCATTAAACATTTTTTATTAGCCTACATGACACCCATGTCTGGGTCTTGCCTAAAAAGACGGGTTTATGATATTTGTAGTTAATAGATTTGGCTGCTTTTAGCCTTACCCTGGAGTTGGTCCACCCTCCGCCTATGACAGGGTGGCTTTAGTTTCATGGGCTAGGGCTGCGATTATGGCTTTGTTGATGAAAGGAACTTACAGCAGATTAACCTTTGCCTTGCAGGCAGACAACGGAGCAGGAGACACCCCAACTTCTTCTACTTTTCCGATTTCGAGAGGCACAACGCTGAGATCGCAGCATATCATCTAGACAGGTAACGGGCCATAAATGTCAGCCTCCGGCATGAATAGTGTGTGTGTGTGTGAGATGTTTGTCTTCCCCTGACTCTATATGTGTATGTATACATCCACCATATGCCACTTATAAATGTTTGCCTGCTTGTGTATATGAACCGTTGGGGCTGCATTTATTTGCACAAGAATGTTTTGTGTGCCTGTGAATGTATAACGCTTGTGGTCCTGCACGTTTGAACTTGTGTTTATATGTATGTGTGAAAGTACAGACTGTGAGTGTATCTCGGGGCAGTAAGCAGTCAGAAACCTGCAGTTTAACACTCATAAACACCAAATCCAGAGAGAACATAATGACTCACACAAACACATCCGTCAGTATCTGATCACCAATCGAGCTCCATCCATTATTGTCTGCTTAGAGGTGATTACCCATCTGATGAATGTCAGTGATTGAGAGGCTTTAATTCGTGTCAGCCACAATAACCCATGTACATCTGTCCTTGTCAGCTCATTTCAGTCGAATGTATTGGTTGTTTGCTATATGAGTCAGATTTTCCCCGATTGTGATCTGAGACTCAGGGATTTATTGCCATTATAGTTTATTTCCATTCTCGTCTCGTTTTCTCCTCATCAGTGTGATCGGTCGGGGGTGGACAGCTGGAAATATTGTCCCCAGGCCCTGTCAGGACCACTGGACATAAACAAAAAAAAATTACTGGAGAAAAAGATTATTATTGATCTTTATTATTTTATTATTTTTAAGAATGTTTATTTTTACAGAAAAACTAAATAATCATTAAGAAGATGATTTTTGTAGTGATTTTTTTTCTGCTTATTGAGGGAGTGGGGGCCAAGCCATAAAAATGTGAGAATTTTAGTGGTGGCCCAGCTCCACTCTATGGAGGTCCCTCACCCGACTGGCGTGTTGTGGTGTCCTGTGCTGTTCTCTGTCAAGCACTCCACCTCTCCTCTCCTCTCCAGCAGTGTGAGCATAAGTCAGAATGAACCCAGCATGAGTCTTGGGCACAGTATAATCATTCAGCAGGCCCTGCCCAGTCCAGACCGGCCTGGTCCGCCTCACTTCCATCTGCACATCTGGCCGGGAGTAAAATCTAGTCTGTACACACAGGCATGTGTGTGGGTAGAAAGCGCAAACCAAGAACATGAAAAAACAACACTAGCTTTTCTAAATAAAGTTCATCTGGGTTAGACAAAAGTGCAGGTTGTTATTTCTATTTAAAAGCACCATCACCCAGTGGGCCTCTCTGTCCTCGCAAGCCCACCACAGCTATATCTGACAAAGTACCATTAATTATCTGATTTTAGTCGATGGGAAAGGCTCATTGTAGCGTGGCTTTAGGGAGGATGTCAGGATTGAGGTAGAAGAGTGGTTTGAAAAGACAGCTTTTCATTTGTCCCACAGTTCCCTCGGAGTTATACAGCGGACAGTGAGAGCGGAGGAGAACGCTCCTGCACACAAACTCTCTCTGTCATCTCTGTCAGCATGACTGGGCAATTAGTAGCTTCAAGTGCTTTTATCCCTTAGGCCCTGTCCATTAGTTATTTTCAGGGAGATTTTTTTTTTGCCCTGTCAGCAGAGGGCTTACACTTGCACGCAGGGTGAATAGGCTTTAAAACACATAACCAGTTCAGTCAGAAAGAAAGCCTACAAATTTGTCACATTCAGCAATAAATTCAGTTTCATTCAAGGTCAGTTCGGTCAAAAGATACAATAAATTATGAATGAAAATGTATTGTTTCCCCAGTTATGAAATATGAAATATAGAGTAACTAAAAAGGCTGTGATAAAAAAAAAAACATCCCTTGACAGAGTAGTAATTTATTGTTCAAAATCTATGAAGTGTATTTTATGTAGAATAGTTTGAGTGCCCTCTACTGGTAAGTTAGTGCCATAGTTTTGCCCAACAATTTGCTATAGGAATTTGGTCATTTGAGTGTATATTAATTTAGTTTACAATATTCCATTTAAAAAAGGAGTTATATACATAATAATAATATAATATAATAATGTATTAATATGAAACGTTTAATATGTAAATTATGAACAGTATGAACTATAAAAGTGAACATATGAAAATCAAAAATTATTTTGTCTCATTGATTGATCAACAGGATCCTGGATTTCCGTCGTGTGCCGCCAGTGGCTGGACGACTGGTGAATATGACCAAAGAGATACGAGATGTGACCCGTGACAAAAAACTGTGGAGAACCTTTTTCATTTCACCAGGTACACAACACCGTAGAAGTCACATTTTACTCTTCTCTTTACTCTTTAATTCTATCAATTGATAAGCACTGAATGGTTTTCAGTTAGTTAGTTTTGGCCCATACAACCCTAAATGAGGCAAGGTCATTTCTGATCACCAGTTCAAGGTGTTCTCTTTTTTTATTATTATTATATTTTGCATTGTATTTTAGCTTACCATTGTAAGTAACCAGTAGATGGCGCTGTTGGTCAATTAATTTTCAAGTGAGACCTCATTTGACACGACCTTCAGATTTGTGCCATAGAATTCCCTTTATAGGCTGACATTGAGCAATATACACTACCCTTCTTAAAAAAAAATACTGTTTTTGAAATAAGTCTCGTATGCTCACAAAGATGCGTTTATTTGATCAAAAATACAGTAAAACCAGTAATGTTGTGAAATATTATTACGATATTAAATAACAGTTTTCTATTTTCCATTTTCTAAGTGTCTAGTCTCAAACAAGACCCGATTTCTGAATATAGACCACAGGGTTCAAGAGCTACAGACATTTTTATTTGGGTATGTCGTTTTTCAGAAAATGCTCAAAAATAGGGGTGCAGGTTAAGAGGTTAATATATTTTAAAAAGTAATTTATTCTTGTGATGGAAAATCTGTATATCCAGCAGCCATTACTCCAGTCTGCATGATTAAAAACCATCATTTAAAGTCAATATGAAATACTGTCCACAGCCAGTGCAATAATATGATGTGTTTCCGTGTGAAACAGGATATTCAATAAAAATTGAGTTTGATTGATGTGTGAAAAGTATTTAACTTAACTCAAAATTAAATTGTAGTATTATTCATCCTTTTTACAATATTCAATTTATTTCAGTATTTATGTATTTTCTCTGAAATTGCTTAAAAGTGTGATTTTTCTTTTCAATTAGAGGAGCCAGTTTTGTCAATTAGACTTAAAATGTTTAATGCAATAAGTAAAACAATAAATTTACAATAATCTGGGCAATTTTTTTTTTACTAAATGCTGAAGGAGGATTAATTATAGTTGCTAGTTTTCATTTATATGAGACAACACAATACAGAGTAAATAAGCAGCAATGCAGAGAGATACATACATATTTTTTACAAAAACATTTAATGCACAATAAGGCAAGAAACATGCCTTAATGAGGTACATTTTTAATTTTATGTTGACTTTAAAAGCAACATTATAAATGTACTGAACTCTAGGCATGGGCAATCACTTTAAGTTTTTTTTTTTTTAAATTACGCTCTATCATCCCTCCAGCCAATAACATCTGTTTCTACGGTGAATGTTCGTACTACTGCTCCACTGAGCATGCTCTGTGTGGGAAGCCTGACCAGATCGAGGGCTCATTAGCAGCATTTCTGCCCGACCTGGCCTTGGCCAAGCGCAGGACCTGGAGAAACCCCTGGAGACGGTCCTATCACAAACGCAAGAAAGCAGAGTGAGGACCACACAGCACACTTTTATTAGAGAAATACAATAAAAAATTGAAAATAAATATATATAGATATATAGACTATATCCTATAAATATAAATTAAAATGTTTAAAAATCAGCTGTCCTAACATGAAGCTCTTTCATTGGAACAGTGCTGAATAATTGATTTAGAGGCTGAAGTACAGGACATATTCATTATAAAAATCTTCAATAGGAGGGTATTAAACATGCAACATGTTTTATCTGCTCAGTTCTAATTATCCAGTTTCTCCTCAGATTATCATGAGCCCTCTAGTGTCTCATTACAGTGACCTTCATCATGTTGTGCTGTTGCATTGAACAGTGTGTGTGTTAGTGTAAGCTAATGAGGAGTGTGTGTGTGTGTGTGTGTGTGTGTTGTGTGTGTGTATGGGAGGTGATTCCTGTTACTGTGAAGAGGTGAAGCAGACGCCACCCTATGACAGCGGCACACGCCTGCTGGACATCATGGACATGACCATTTTTGATTTCCTCATGGGTAAGAGGATTTCAGAGAAGTGCATCATTTGTCTCTGAACAAAATTGAAGCTGAAATTCAATCAAGCTATTTATGTAATACATATTAATGTTTTTGTATCTTCAAAGGAAATATGGATCGTCATCATTATGAGACATTTGAAAAATTTGGAAATGAAACTTTCATTATTCACCTTGATAATGGAAGAGGGTAAGACATCATTCACGTTTTTTTGTTTTTTTTCAACTGTCACAATACAGCTAGCTTCTTAAATTCATTATTATTAAAGTGCTATGTATGTTTTCTGAAGTATTGTCATAAAAATGTCTGTCTGATTCCTCTTTTAATCTTCAGCTTTGGTAAATATTCTCATGATGAGCTCTCCATACTGGTGCCGTTGAGTCAGTGCTGCAGGTTAGTATTTGCATTATTAGTGGACTTATTATTCAGTATTTGTCAAATCACTGCAAGAAATTCCAAAATTTGTTTAAATCAAGGCTATCAAATTAAGCATCATTTAACAGACATTTGTATGGTAGAAGTTATCAATAAAAGTTCAACAAATATAAAATATCATCTGTAAGTGAAATGTCATTTGCACAAACATGAATGAAAAGACCAGCAGACTGAGGAAGATCATGTCTTTAAGTATGATTTAAACTTGTTTTATAAATATGATTTCATTATTCTACAGAATGTTAATATTATATGATCAATATAATAGGTTCCTGACTTTTAACAATTAACTTATAAACATTTAAAGACGGACCTGTTGTGAGCTCTGAGGATGTTAATCGATGGTATATGGATTTGCTGAAGCCATCTGTTTGCATTATTTCAACTTTTTTTTTTAAATAATCATGTTTAAAATCAGAATTTCTGGTGAAAAACTGCATTACCTATAATGCTGTACAGAAAATTCGACCAATCAGAGTCACAGCAAGCAAATCGTAATGTAATCAGTTAATCTAGTGAGTCTCCCTACACTCTCAAAATACCACAATATTTGTATATATGTATATTTTGCAATAACCTTAAAATATATTGTTTTTATACTTTAAATAAATAGTTTATTTATTTTAAATTCACTTATCTCATTCGTAATTCCTCTTGGGATTGTAGTTCTTTCCCTCAGCTGTTAAGTACACAGTCTTGTAAAATGCTCCAATGCTGCTGAAAAAGTGGGCGGACACTAATTAACTAATTTCCTAATGTCCTAATTTCGTCCTAATTTACTCATCCACAAGAAAATGCATTGTTAAATCAATACATGAGTAATTGTAAATGACTTGGTGGTTTTTGGTTACTGATTCTAACTGTTGATCTGTTTGACTCAGGGTGAAGAAGTCCACTCATTTACGGCTTCAGCTGTTGGCTAAGGAGGAGTTCAGACTGAGTGCTCTGATGGAGGAAAGTCTGCAGACTGACACGCTGTCACCCATCCTTATTAGACCTCATCTGGAGGTCATGGACCGCCGGCTGCGCCTGGTGCTCCAGGTACTGGCTGACTGCATTGAGAAGGAGGGCTACAATAACGTAGTAGAGGATGACATGGTCGCAGAGGGCATGAACACGGGCACAGTCCCACAAAGGTAGTGGGCACAGACTGATCAGGCGGCCCCAGCGGGTCCTTTATATAGACCATGAACGTCTTGCAAGAGATGCTCTTGTTGATAAACTTTTCTGAATTCAGTGAATTCTAAAGACTCATTCCTCAACTAATGGACCATGTGTTAAATAAAGACACACAGTAGACAGAGAAAGCGACGGTGTGCTGCAGTCCTGAATCCAAAATGTAAGCTGATCTTCACATGTAACAACCAGTGTTATAAAGCAGGGGTTCTCATCTGGTGCATTGCCACCTTAAAACAGAGTCACAGGCTTGTCTGATGTAGACAGCAAAGAAAAAAACAACACTTACATGCAAATAATAAAATAAACTAATTAGTATTATTATTGCAGCTTATAAAATACAATGCAAATGAAACAGAAATAATAATAATAAATACTGATTGGTTATTAATAATTATTATAGTTTATAAAAAACAATAAAACATTAATAAAAACAAATGTTCCTATTCAGCCTACGTTGATATAATTTGGTGGACCTAAACAATAATATTAATACATTTTTTATATTATTACATTATAAAAATAAAACAGTTTGACAAAAATATGTTTTTACAAAATGGTAATTTATCCTGTTCGACCTATGTCATGTTTATAATTTGGCATATCAGTTAGTCTAAGCAGTTCTTCGTAGACTTAATATTAATCATTTTCAGTAGAAAATGATATTTTTGTATGATAAACATTTTTGGTTCTGTATTGTGTTGCCATGTAATGTCTAATGTGAGATGCAAAGCAAAGCCAGTTGAGAACCACTGTTATAAAGGATCGAAATAAATGCATAACGAGAATTCATATATTTCCATGTTTTAACAGGACATCATTTAACCAGTATTTGCTGTCCCTTTGGGAAACTATTTGAACTAGTTATAGCAATTATTTTTTGGAATTATTTAGAAATGAGCAAAGGATGTGCAGGACAGTTCAACTGCTACAGTGAATGTTTGGCTGAAGTTTCAGCTGACAGTTCAGTTCAAACTTATGAGGAACTACAGTTTCACAAACTCTCTGTACGTGACGCGTGCACCTTTGTCTGAATATATGTGGACTTTCATGTCTTCAAATAAAATTCTTTATATTCTCTCCATACCAAGGAGGAATAAGAGGAACTGTGCATTCATATAGCAATGTATTTTTTTCTTGACTTTATTTAGAACAAAAAGCTTTGAGCGAAATGTGAGTTTTCTCCCAAATGTGTCCCGTCTATCATGTTATAGCTGATCAGAGGTATTTATTGAGGTCCATATTTATTATTCCAAACATGCCATTCATAAATTGTTACACATCAAAGAGGTAGATTCACATTAAACCAGTTGCAGTATTTGTGCTAGTGTGAGTAGATACAGCAAGTAACAATGTGCAGTATATGTTTGAAAAAAAGTTGATGGTTTACTGGATTTCAGAGAAACGTCCTTAAAATGTAACAACTTGCATCATTTCCGGCACATCAAAATCTTTTTTTTCAGTCATATTTAAGGCAATATCAAAAATTCAAATATCAATAATCAATATTGTTGAGTGTGACTTCTGCATTTCCACGTGACCTAAAAATTTAGCCCTTAAATTGCACAAAGATACTGATTAATGAGGTCAAATCTATGAGTCACTGTAGAATTTTCATGCTATTAAACTAACATTTTGAAAAACTGTTTTGTTGTGCTCAGAGGTGTATGAGAATTATGTTTTTTTTTTTTAGATCTATTTGATGGTAAACACATCTTTAGTCCTCTGTTCCTGAAATTAGCATTCTGTTGCAGAATTTTCAACCACAGTAAAATGCTAATTGATAATTACATTAAATTGGGATTTTTAAATAATTTTTAAAAAACTACAAATAGTTATTTTACCTATTTGGAATTGCAGAAATGTTTTCAGAAATGACACAGCTCTTAAAGAAACAGTACATGACCGTTAACTAAAGCATTAATGGCTCTTGGTTTTTAGTAGCCCAAAGTCATTGGCAGAAGCACAGAGGTCATGTTAGTTTTGCTGAATGAGCTATTTTCTTAGTATAATTTTGTATATATGATATGCTTCAGTGTATGTATAGCATGTGCAATGTAACATTTAGTGTCTTTTAGTTGAGGGTGAGAAGGATGTTGGTATTTATAGTTGAGCTCTCTAAAGCACATTTCTACTAACTGCTGAAAAAGTTCTGTAAATACGATGTGAATTCAGTGCCTGTGCAATTAGACAAATACTTGAATACTCGGTTGTGGAGGTGACAGAGTATCAGCAGAATAAATGTGGTTTATTATACCAAGGCTACATCGCAGTTTCATCCATTTTTTTTTTAGTATGTACAGTTAGTATTTTCACATTTTCAATGAAATACAGTATGTTTTGCTTTTGCTGTCATATTTTGTCTCTTAATAGGACTTTTTGTTTCTGGTTTTACCCTTGGTTATGGTGCAATAAAAAAAGATTAAGTAAATTGTCTTATACAGGGGCGTCATGCACTCATTATTTTTGAGGGGCCGATTTGGGGGTGGGGGGAGTGGGGGGGGGGGGTGGGGGGGGGGGGGGGGGTCGTCACAGCAGCCACAATACAGCAAGTTTTATTTATTTTTTTCGAAACATCACCAAACGCATTAACTATTTCATTAAATATCTTGATTCTCACCTTATGTGTCTATTAGTGGGCGATGGTCAAAGTAACCTAATAATTTAATCTATTAACTATGCATAAAAACCTGTCTGTTTACTTAACATATGGATGTCATGCCATATTTTAATACGACCGAGTTTATATTTAATGTTGAAAGTTAATGTGAATAAAAGCATTGCAAGTTAGGGTACTAATCATAACACTTTATTGTCACAGAATATATCCAATAACATTTTCACTGACAGCTAGATCAAGCACCCATCAAAACTCCCATTAAATTACTGGAGCTGTTTACACTAATGAAATTAATATCTTACAGCTTCGACAACACATTTGCACTTTGTTGTTTCTGACGAGAGAATTCATCAGAAAGAGGTATTCATTCAGCGAGCAAGTGAAGAAAACACCGGCATTTTATCGATGACTCATCTGAACACCTCTGATTGGCCATTGCATTCATAAGCTCAACAACATCGTGTGTGATTGGTTATAATGTGCAGCGCTGTAAAAACGTGTCTGTATCTGGCTCAGCGCCAGCCAGCGAAGCAGATTTTAATTTAGCAGCTGATGATATGACGTGCTGAACGTTTTAATCATGCTGGTGTGATTGTATTAAATATAGAAAATATTAATCTGCTATTTTTTGTCTTTTGGAAGCTGCATTCAAAATCCACTTGGCTCAAAAATCCGAGGGGGCACGTGCCCTCATCACTTTGAATGGGCATGACGCCTCTGGTCTTATACATACATTTTTTTTAAATAATGTAATGATATACTTTTGAATACATCCCAAGCGTTAAATGAACACTGCTGGTGTTTATAAAGTATAATCCACACTTATTATATGACCACCAGCAGTGTTCATTTAACATGGGGGTTTTGTTGTGTTGAGACCGCTTTTCAAAATTTTTCCCTATAAAAAAAATTAGACATCACTAAAAAGTATTTACAGAAAAAAATATTTGCTGTAATTAAATTGCTACAAAATCACATTTAGAGCAATTGTTTGTTCTAAAAGCAATAAAATGTAGAATTTAGTTTAAATAGGTCCAATTTATCAATCATCTAATGACCATTAATGACCAACTTGGTCCAGCTAGAGGCCATGTAGAAACAGTTTATTCCATAGTGGTTACAATTAAAGGGTTAGTTCACCCAAAAATTAAAATTAGGCTGTTTTACTCACCCTCAAGCTATCCTAGGTGTATATGACTTCTTCTTTCAGACGAATCCAGTCGGAGTTATATCAAAAATTGTCTTCGATCTTTCAAGCTGTTTAATGCCACTCAGCGGGTGTTGCATGCATCAGTCCAAAAGAAGTTAAATAAAAAGTGCCCATCCATTAAAAAAAAAAAAAAAAAGTGTCTCACACGGCTCTGGGGTGTGAATAAAGGCCTTCTGTAGCGAATCGATGCGTTTTTGTAAGAAAAATATCCATATTCAAAACGTATCACTTTAATGTAGCTTGTGCCAACAGTTGTACACGGAAGCAGTTCCGGGCGGATGATGTATGAGGTCAGCGTTGTGCATGCGCCGGTGTGTCTTGTGAAAACCAACGTTTGTTTACAGAATCAAAGGAAGCCAAGTTTCCTTACTTTAGCAAAGGAAACACAGTCACCCCCCACCAACCAGTCGCCTCTTGGCTTATATCGAAATCCTCTTTGACATTCTTCTTTACAATCCTCGTTTTGTACTTCTAATTAGCGACCGTTGTTTTGTTTTGATCTCTCCGCTGCGTTTCCGCGTGCGTCACTTCTGAGCAGCGCATGCGCAACCAGCTCTGACCTCATACGTCATCCGCCTGGAGCTGCTTCTGTGTACAACTGTTAGCGCAAGCTAGATTAAAGTGATTATACATTTTTTTTATGGATGGGTGCTTTTTTTATTGAACTACTTTTGGACTGAAGCAATGCAACACCAGCTGACTGCAATGATAGAGCTTAGAATAACCAGGACAATATTTATCTTACTGCTTACTCCGCTTGGATTTCGTCTGAAAGAAAAGGTCATATACCCCTAAGGATGGCTCTGGGGGTGAGTAAAACAGCCTAAATTTTCAATTTTTGGTGTGAACTAACCCTTTAATAGTGATTATAATAATCTAGGCTTGTTTTTTATGATTATAGTCATTAGATTTTAAGGCTCATAAGTTGGTATCATAATGACATAAACTTCAGAACGATTTTAAAGTTGTCCACTCTATGAAGCTCGACTTGAAGCCCTACTGCCCCACTTTATTAACATATTACGCTACAATTAGACTATTTAACATAATCCTCAAAAAAATAGATAACGTTTTTCAATAATTTAGTTGAAAACATGTTTCAAAATGTGGTACAAAAGCCTGCAGACATTTAAAATGTTTTTTAAAGTAAATGATGACATTTATTATAAATTTTACATGAGTTTTTTGTTTGGTGAGCGTCCTAAATAGTACGGTTCCTCTGCAAACGTGAAAACCTCTACCACTTACGATGTACGATGAGGTACATAAAATGTTTTCAGAATATTCATATAAAAAAGAAGCATTTAAAGAAGTAGGCTATTCTATATTTTTTTTAATAAGGCCTACTAATACACTCTAAAACATGCTGGGTTGTTTCAACCCAACTTTGGGTCTAATATGGATTAACCCAACTGTTGGGTTAAGTTTTGGTTACATTTTTAAATTAGCTTTTTTAACCCAACAGTTGGGTTAGTCAATATTTGACCCAACATTGGGTTGAAACAACCCAGCATTTTTTAGAGTGTAAAATCAAGTTAAGCTTTAATCATAACAGTTATGACTTATTATTTTGCTTCTATTAATATAATTAAGAGAATTTTTAATATGTACAATGATATAATAAATATATTTACATTCCTGTATTTGAATGTAAATTGTCTTTAAAATACATTTTAGAAAGAAAGAAAGAAAAGCCTAAGCATGTTAAAAGCCTAATCTGACATCTGCAGGTCACTTCAGAGGCATACATCCATTAGGCATAAGCTATTTCTAATGAAATATATGAAATGTTATATGCCTATAACATTTGATAGGCTACACTACATGGAGAAACTACGGGGTGATTTTGCCCCCCACCTTTTAAATATCTGGGGCAGTTTTGCCTCAAGCCCCGGTTAATGTCTGCCCCTGATGCACAGTGTTTTTCTGCTGGTGCAGTAATGGTCTTCTGTGGAGCGGTGTGGTCTGGGGGGACAGGGACCACTAATCGGACTACAGCAATCAGAGCAGTCGCAGACGGTCCAGCAGAGGAAACGGCGTCATGGGAACGGACCGGGATTCCGCGGGGACCGTTATCAGATCGCACTCTCTGTGCACTCAGACAGGAAACGCCACATGAGCGCAAATATCTGTGTGATGATCAGTACTCGCGTTCGTAAACTTCATTTTAAACGAACGAACGCAAAACAACGGGACGTTAATCCCTGTTCAAGTCTCACCTGCTAATATGTCAAATCAATGGCATTTTTGACGAAGTGTATAGTTAAAAAAATGAACGAATTTTGTCACAGATGTCCGAGCTGCGTGTGTCCAGTCAACGAAGCGAGATCGGTCTGAGGCCACACACAGACATCTCGCGCCGCGGGCTGTTTGCTCGTGTTTCTCGGTCCCTCATATGCCACTTAATGTTCTTTTGAACACACATCCCCTTTTTAGTCACGGAAACACAATTTATGGCTATTATGCCGCATTATAGATTGCATCTACAGAAGCCAATAGTTGTTGCCGAGAGATATGTGATTCAAGGGGCCACAACTCAACACAAACAACCTGAAAGAGTTCAGACTAAAGACACGAGAAACATGTTTGTTAATGTTTCATTCGTCATTCAATTATTGTTAAGAGGATCAGACTATAAAAAGAAACGGGACAAAACACAACATCCAATCCCGAGTAGGACTGGACCACCCAGAATCAAAGAGTGAATGAGTGACTAGTTTGTTGATCACGCCCCGGGTTCAGACGTTTACAGTAGTTCCAGTCATGTACGCCCATTACATGAGCATCTGAGCAGCAGCCGGCCACTTCCCCAACACACACTCACAAACACTTCTCATGAGAGCTGCTTCATTTGTCTTGGCCAGCTAGAGCCTTTATTATTACTAGAAACCATAAAGGCTTGCCACCCTGGACGTCTGATGATGTTTGACAGCTCGCAATATCCTTATAACTGTTTTAACTATGATGGAGAAGGATACCCCTCATGTAGCACTGACGAAAGAGAAAGAAAGGTGGTCACCATACAGGTACAAAAAAAAAAAAAAAAAGACCATTTTCATTATTTATTTTTTATGTGTTGTTTTTTTTTTATATATATTAATTCTATATAAAAGTAAGTAAGAATTTGCTAATTTATTATATTTCGCACATTTATTTTTTTAGCACTTTACATAATTTTTGTAAATTATTAAATCGTTATTATTATGTTACTATTGTTGTTACAATGGTTTTAATTATTTTGGCTATTTCCAAATGTATTTCTTAATTTGGTATATTGAATGAAGTGCTTACAGAGTGAGTACTGAAGTCCATTACAGAAGGTAATATGTTTTATAAGTAATTAATGAAAATGTTTTATTATATTATTATTTATATAAAAATAATTTGTAAAGTTATAACATTATATATAGAAGTAGTTATATATATAATTAATTCCCGCAATATGTTATGTAATAATTATAATTAAAGTAAATGTTAGCAATTATGAAAAGTTGTCTGCTTTGTCTTGATCAGAGCGCACTTGTAATATATAAGCTTTTACAATATTATCGAGATTAATAAAGAGTTTCACAACATTTAAAGCATATATTTGTAATATATTCTATTCGTTTTTTTGTGCATGTGTATGAATTATTACAAATAAGCTTTTATCTCCTAAATTAGGGGATACAAACTTCTTTGAAGGAACAAATCTTTTCTTACTCTTTCTCTGACATCTGTTTCTGTCTCTCTCTATTAGTTACATTGCACTAATAGCGATGGCTATACAGCAGAGCGCAGAGAACAAAGTTACCCTATCAGGAATCTACGAGTTCATCATGAAGAGATTTCCTTATTACAGATCCAACCAGAGGGCTTGGCAAAACTCAATTCGTCATAACCTCTCTCTAAACAGCTGCTTTATTAAGGTATGATGGAGACTGAATGTGTATGTTAAAACGTAAACGTAAAGCATCAAGATAAAAAAACAACAGAAAATGTCCAATAAATAAACATAACCAGATTGTTGTGCATCACAGGACGTTCTGAAATCCGTGCTCAGTTGCAATAAACATGTAAGAAATTGTAAAGAAACCCCATAGTTATAATTGTAAGGGCATTATTACTAATGGTTTTCCTAACTTTAGGGGTTTGTTGCAACTGGCTGCTGATTATTTGTTTTCCTCAGGTGCCCCGTACGGAAGGTAACGAGAAAGGAAAAGGTAATTACTGGACATTCGCCACAGGCTGCGAGTCCATGCTGGACCTCTTTGAAAATGGCAACTTTCGTCGCCGCCGCCGCAGACGCAACTTAAAAATGGGCCTGAAGGAGCCAGTCGAACACTTTGTTGCCATGGACACTCATCAGGGCATTGCAGTAAGACCCACGGATTCAGATTCTTTCTGCCCTGTGAACACTAATCACAGACCGGCCCAAAACAACGCACCTCTGAGCAACGCACCTCTGAGCAAACCTGAGGCCGAGATCAAATTCAGCATTGACTACATTCTCTCCACGCCGGACCCTCTGCCAGGGTTCAGAGCCCCTAACAGTGGAGCTGGAGCTGTGATCCACCACCTGGAGCCACAACATCTCAATCTACACTTCTGGACCATGTAACCAAAACCATAGGACGCAGATCAGTGAATATACCCTGATCTTAAAACCTGATGTAAAAAAACCTTCTATAGCTTCTATAGTGCGCAAACCCATAACTTTCCCATAATGCAAATCGGCTTGTCAGTAGGCACATGCAGTTTGATGTGTGCTAGTGTTCCCGTCAGTAAGTTTGCTGTCGTTCATGTTAGCAAAGTTGCTCAATAAAAAAATACAGATAGTAACTTATAAGTATAATATTATTTAATGACAGTAATAATAGGAGTTTCAGGATATATATATGTATAATGCTCACTTTGAAAAGGTCCCTTCATAATTTGAAGGCATAGACAGTTGATTCTGATGAAAACAATCAATCAGACTTTTAATGTCAATCACAGGTAACACTTTACAATAAGTCTCCATTTGTTAACATGAAATAATAAAAAATACTTCTAAAATTTAACATTTACTAATGCATTATTTCAATCAAAAGTTGTTTCTGTTCATATTTAGTGGACCTGAGCTCACATGAACCATTGTATTAGTGTTAACAACGATTAATAAATATTACAAATCTATTGCTTACTGTTAGTAATTTTAGTGGATGCATTAACTAATGCTAACTAATGTGATGTTAACTTATTGTAAAGTGTGACCCAAACATAACTCACATTTACTTTAAGTAAAAACTAAAAACTGCAAATCTCATGCTCACTTGAGGTGTGTTGGTGTTGCACACACAGGCTTGCAGTTAGTGAAGTGTTTGCAAACAAATGTGCTAACATAGCTATGGGGTTGGTGTAATCAGAATTCCCTGCTTACTGCACAACTGCTGAATGGCTCTATTGTTTACATATGTTGTTTATAATGTGTATCATTGGCCCTTGACAGTCTGTGATCCATATCAATCACTGATAGACTGAGCATATGCTCCCCTGGGCAAAACCAGAGCTCTCCGTCTCTAAAGCCCTCCCCGGGGTGTTTTGTGCTTTTGTTGTTTCGTTCGGGAATCTCTGTTTATTTGAAAGCATCTTTAAACTCTGAACAGTTTTTGGACAGGGAAAACTGAGATGTGCTATTCTCAGTCCTGACTGTTCAGCAGAAACGATTGCAATCTATCATAGCCCTGGTAGTTTTGGTTTGGTCATTGGTTTTTAGTCAGAATTAAACAAGCGTAGTGACCAAATAGTACATGAAACAATAATCATAATTTCTGTTAAATTTGTAGGTTTATAAGAAGTAATGCTGGGATCTATGAAATATTGTTAGACAGCCAATATAAGGCAATAAAGCACAAATAATTGAAAATATTACTTAAGACCTCTTTCTTACCCATGTCTACCACATTCAGGATACATACAGTATTTCTAGCTATGTATAAAAATGTTATATCCATTCCAATTCTTCTAAATATATTCTCTAACAGATTGGATATTCGGACATTTAAAATCAGAATTATATATATAATATCATAAATTATAAATAAACACTATATTTCAGCTAGTTTATAATACGGTTCTAATTAGGCATAGTATTTATGATTTATGATAAAGAATTAAAACAAGAGTGCTTCCTTTTATTTGCTATACATTACCTCTCTCTCTCTCTCTCTCTCTCATCTATATACATGGTGCCAAAGTATTTAGTCAGCCACCAATTTGTGCAAGTTCTCCCACTTAAAAAGTTGAGAGAGGCCTGTAATTTTCATCATAAATATACCTCAACTATGAGAGACAAAACAAGAAAAAAAAATCCAGAAAATCACATAATAGGATTTTTAAAGAATTTATTTGCAAATAATGGTGGAAAATAAGTATTTGGTCACCTACAAACAAGCATGATTTCTGGCTCTCACAGACCTGTAATTTCTTCTTTAAGAGGCTCCTCTGTCCTCTACTGGTTACCTGTATTAATGGCATCTTTTGAACTCGTTATCAGTATAAAAGACATCTGTCCACAACCTCAAACAGTCACACTCCCAACTCCACCATGGCCAAGACCAAAGAGCTGTCAAAGGACACCAGAAAAAAAAAATTGTAGGCCTGCACCAGGCTGGGAAAACTGAATCTGCAATAGGTAAGCAGCTTGGTGTGAAGAAATCAACTGTGGTAGCAATTATTAGAAAATGGAAGACATACAAGTCCACTGATAATCTCCCTCGATCTGGGTCTCCACGCAAGATCTCACCCCGTGGGTCAAAATGATCACAAGAACTGTGATCAAAAATCCCAGAACCACACGGGGGGACCTAGTGTATGACCTGCAGAGAGCTGGGACCAAAATTAACAAAGGCTACCATCAGTAACACACACTGCGCCGCCAGGGACTCAAATCCTGCAGTGCCAGACGTGTCCCCATGCTTAAGCCAGTACATGTCCAGGCCCGTCTGAAGTTTGCATTTTTGTTAGAGAGCATTTGGATGATCCAGAAGAGGTTTGGGAGAATGTCATATGGTCAGATGGAACCAAAATAGAACTTTTTGGTAAAAAATCAACTTGTCGTGTTTGGAGGAGAAATAATGCTGAGTTGCATCCAAAGAACACATACCTACTGTGAAGCATGGGGGTGAAAACATCATGCTTTCGGGCTGTTTTTCTGCAAAGGGACCAGAACAACTGATCCGTGTAAACGAAAGAATGAATGGTGCCATGTATCGTGAGTTTTTAGTGAAAACCTCCTTCCATCAGCAAGGGCATTGAAGATGAAATGTGGCTTGGTCTTTCAGCATGACAATGATCCCATACACACCGCCCGGGCAACGAAGGAGTTGCTTCGTAAGAAGCATTTCAAGGTCCTGGAGTAGCCTAGCCAGTCTCCAGATCTCAACCCCATAGAAAATCTTTTGAGGGAGTTGAAAATCCGTGTTGCCCAGCGCCAGCCCCAAAACATTACTGCTCTAGAAGATCTGCATGGAGGATGGGCCACAATACAGCAACAGTTGTGTGAAAACATTGTGAACTTACGAAACGTTTGACCTCTGTCATTGCACAAAGGTCTATACAAAAGTATTGATGATGAATTTTGTTATGACCAAAATACTTTATTTCCACCGATGAATTTACCAATGAATTCTTTAAAAAATCTACAATGTGATTTTCTGGATTTTTTTCTCATTTTGTCTCTCATAGTTTAGGTTTACCTATGATGAAATTACAGGCCTCTCTCATCTTTTTTAAGTGGGAGAACTTGCACAACCGGTGGCTGACTAAATACTTTTTTTCCACACTGTATATACATACATATATACAGTATATATATATTTATATACTATAAAGTAAAAATTCCATTACACACAGATGTCAAGAAAATTCTTATTAATGATATAGAAATGCTTTAGCATATTTGAATAGACATAACTGAATATTAGCGAACTGTCAGACAAGCGCAGCCTAACCTTCTCCAAATCTCCCTAATCTCTCTGACTGACCTTTTCCATTTATATAAGGTCTGACTAAATGTGATCCAAGCACTCTATTAGAATACATATCAGTCATAAAGCTGGGAGTTTAGAACGGAAGCCTGTTAACATTTATTTTCCTTCTAAGGTGTATCAATCATGGCTTGCTTTGTGCTCAGGAGGGGACATTTTTCAATTTAACCTTTATATTACGGAATGACTGCATCAGAAAGGTTTCAACACACTTAACATGAGTGGCATTTAATATAGCATTACACTTGCAAGGTTAGCCGGAGATGTGACCTTATTCAAATCCTGCTGCCACTACAACACCTATCCTGATGCAATTATAATTAAACGCCTTATGCCGGCTTGCAAATCCTCTGATCGATCACTGATATTAAGGTAAATATTGCACTGCCCCCAGTGAACATCTAACTCTAAAACTGTTATGGATCAGCAGGTTTCTATTAACAGCGTTGTTGATGTTGTGCGCTCTGGTGTGGATATATTTGGGTAAATTAACTTAGCATAAAGTGCTTCAAGGCTTGATCTTAAAAGGCCCGAGATTCCGCCCAAAAAAATTCAAAGCTCCGACAGCATTCTTTTACCCTGCTATGGTGTTAGGATTAGTTTTAACTTACGGAGTAAAAGCTCATTTTTGTTCATCTGCAAGACCAGTTTATAGTTTATGTGTCTCTTCTTGTTTAAGAATATTGTGACAGTGTTTGTTCGCTTGGTTTGTCTGTTGTTGTACAAATCTTAAGATAAAAATTGTAGTTTCTCCCCTCATATTTGTAAATAAACCCTCTTTTTGTGCATATATTTATTGTGTTATACTGAAGCATTGTCAGCGAGGTGAAATGAGAGGCTTAGGGCTAAGTAAACAGCACTGAATGAGGAAATTGGGAAATCAGTGATGTGCAACGATAATAGCACCCATATAATAAACATAAACAGCTAATTTACTCAAAATGTTTAGCTTTCATTGCCATTTTCGCGTTTTAAAATTGGATTTTGGCCATGAAATTATTATAACATCAAGATAGCGATGAAGCCTTTAAGAAATGCTTCCTAAAAAGGGGGGAAAAAAGCAATCTAATAATGAATAATAAGTCCCTGATTAACCATCGTGATTTCCTTAAGGTGTGATTTTTAGTGCACGCTAAGGATGTAGCATTCATTGAATAACTCAATTGAATGAATAAGTGGTGGATATGTAGGCTATGTACGCTTCTGAATAACCTAAAATCTAAAGAGAGCTCTTTAAATAACTGCGGGTTATGAGGTTTTAAACATGAAAGATGGTGTGTTTTGGACTGACACCAGTTAAATGTAACTACAAATATTTTTTTTAATCGAATTCAGTATGATCACATTTACAAATGCAGTGATCAAAATGAATTTAGCGGTTATCGGCAATCTCTAAAAACCTGAAAATTTGACCATAAACTGAACAGGCCATGTCATGAAAATGTTGCACAGCAGTCCAAAACAAGCTTTTAAACCGTCAAACCATGTTTTCTATGCAATAATTAGCCATTGATTTTCAAATTAATTCCAGAGAAAAAACGTGAACAAATTAAAGCGCCTTTGCACTATGATTAGGAAATAATGAAAGTGATTATGCACTTGTTATAGCTGTTTACTACAGCCTTTCTAACATAAGGTTTTATTTTTAACCCTTAGGAATGTGCCATGCGAGCCTGATTCTCATTGGTGCTTGCATCATTTCCTCTAAATTGTTGTCAAATTTGTCCACATACACAGAGGATTCAGTCTTCAAGGGTTTACGAGAAACAACATAATCCCTTCACAGACAAACAGTCACACAATTAAAACTAATGATATATCTTTGAAATAAAGTGGTTATGATAAGGACACTCACCTTTTAGATCTTGAGCAGCTCTTCCTGTTCATTTGACCTTCTGTTTAAGATCACTTCCTGCTGAAAGATTTACTTTCATCCAGGCTTTACTTTTTTCTAGCAGTCTGAAACAGGTTCTCTCTGATTGTTTTCTTCCTTCTCCAGAAATAGCTCCTTCAAACGGATCCTTGGGCCTTTTCTTGGCTGCTGTTTTGAAGTAAACAACTGTTCAAAAGTTTAAAAAACAAAATGTTTTTGAAAGAAGCTGAATTTTCAAAAGCCATTAATCCGATCTTCAGTGTCACATGATCCTTCAGAAATCCATCTAATATGCTGATTTGGTGCTTAAAAAACATTTCTAATTATTATCAATGTTGAAAACACTTGCGCTGCTTAAATGATTTTTTTTAAGGATTCTTTAATGAATAGAAAATGTATTATATAAACAGCATGTAATAATCTTTACATAAGACCTTTATATAAACATTATAAATGTCTGTACTGTCAATTTTGATCAATTTAATGCATTTTTGCGGAATAAAAGTATACAAACAATCAATCAATTATCTATCTATCTATCTATCTATCTATCTATCTATCTAATCTCTCAACCAACCATGACAGGTAACAACTATGTATCAACTCACAAGCCAATCTGGCGGATCAGAAGTCTCCAGCATTAACAGGGTCGAATAATGAACGTCTTGAAATATGAATAGATTTCTAGGAGTGTAAACACATCAGCGATGCCTGTGAGATGTCCAAGGCAGCTCTCATTCTCACTTCAGGCCTTTTTTAAATGGATATCAATGTAAGAGAGTACAGTACAGTACATAATGAGAATTCAGTTTCCTGACATTTGTGAGGAAACAGCTGATCACTTTACCAATTGACAGCCTGTCTGCTAATATTCAAACGTGTTAACCATCAAACATTTATTTGATATGGTAACTATGTATATATATATAAAATAATATGCGACCATGGACCACAAAACCAGTCTTAGTTGCGCCTGGTATAATTGAGCAATAGGCACCAATACTTGTATGTGTCAAAGATCGCGGTTTCTTTTAAGCCAAAAATCATTAGGATATTAAGTAAAGATCATGTTCCATGAAGATATTTTGTAAAGTTCTTACCATAAATACAGGCCAGCTTATGAGTACACCCCCTCTAAAACTTAACAAATTCAGCAATTACTCTTTACTTAGAAGACATGTTAGGGTTCTTTGGAGATGTAATGTTCCAACAAGCCTGCTTGATCAATTACCAAAGAAGAATGCAAAAATTATTCAGCGAAATAAGATTTTCTTATCAAAGTGATTTTGTGTTGCAAAAATGAGTACACCCTCCTGAAAGTTACTAAATAAAACTAAAAGAAAAAGTGTTTAAGGCTATTTTTGATCAACAGGTAAGTATATTTAACCAAAACTTTTAAAGACAAGTCATTTCCTGACAATTAAAAGTTATATAGTTATATATCCCACTGAATCATACTCAGACTTAATGCTGGCAGCAGTGGAACCACTTGAGAGAGAACTGCCAGGTGACTTATTTTTTAGCATAAAAGAGGACAATGGTACAAGAGGAATACCAAATTATTGTTTTAAGTGTGAAAATATAGCAGAAGTAGCACCTACATTCAAAAACAATGGACTTGTGATAAGGCTCCTGAAATAATCGGGTCTTCACTTTAAGTTTTCATTTAGTGATGAGTGAATTTTTGCTAGAAAAAGAGCAGGAGAAATAACATGCAAGTGTCTCAGAGCTGGCAAACGCTATGAAAAGAGTGACACTTTATCTCACAGAGTATGACGCAGCCTGCAGAAGTGACCTCATTTAACCTCTTCCAGAGCCCATATTTACAAAATAGAGACTTCTGGGAATCCATACTCTGGTCTCAAGAGACCAAATCAATAATTTCGGATCCAAAAGCATCCAAAATGTTCTGGTGTTGCTAGAGGAGGAGTACAGAGAGAAGTGCTTGGTACCCACAGTGACGTTCAGTGGTAGTGAAGCTCTTCAGTAGGGATGAATGAGTGCTGAAGGTGTGAGGGAGTTGTGCTTTATCAATGCTGGCATGAATTCACACACCACTGTGTGATGTAATACAGAAACTTGAAACAGAAGATGCTACCCTCTCCTCATTCCCTGCATTATTGGGCATTTTTTTCAGCATGACAATGAAGATATTCGTTCTCCTGAGTTGAAAATCCTTTGCTGGACATGTATTTCCCTCAGTCTTAACGCTCTTGAGCAGCTGTGGGGGATTCTGTAGAGACGAGCTGAGCAACACTCCCCATTAAAGACCAGGGCATTCAAGGAGGTCGTCCTCCAGGAGTTAAACAGGACAGATGTGAAAAATTGTCATGAACTTGGTACACTCAGTGCCAAGAAGTGTCAGAACAGTATACTTTAAGTTCTGCAGGATATACTAAGTACTAGAATATTATACATTTTCTGAATTAAATCTAAGGTGTTCTCATTGCTGCAATCCTTCATTTAAACAAAATTGGCTAATTTACTTATCTTACAGAAAATATTGGCATATATTTTGTTGTTTTTATTATGTATATGTTTACTATGTTTCAATTTTGCCATCTTTCCATGAATTATATTAATTATATTAGTGATCATTAAGAAAATACAATTTTTTAAATATTTATTCAGAGGGGGTGTACTCATTTATGCTGTGCACTGTATCAAACCTTTTTATTAGTAATATGCATTCCTAAGAACTTAATTTGGACAACTTTAAAAGGCGATTTCCTCAATATTTAGATCTTTTTGCATCCTCAGGTTCCAGGTTTTCAAATTGTTGTATCTCAGCCAAATATTGTCCTATCATAACAAACCATACATCAATGGAAAGCTTATTTATTCAGCTTTTGGGTGATGTATAAATCTCAATTTTGAAAAATTGACAAGACTGGTTCCCTTTCATTCCGTCCCCCACGGATCCCGACGTCATGTCATATGCCGACGAATTGGATCTCGCTTAGGAGACGCAATATACTTCGAGTGTAAAACTAACGAGCATGCCATTTGCCGCGATATTGGCATCCCAGCTGCCGCTGATCCCAGCGTGATTATACTTATGTGCAGCATATTCAGCCATTTTCAGCTTTTCACTTCGAGCCGAAGCGATCAACTCGTGCTTCTCCTGACTACTCTACTGAAGAAAGAGACTGAACGGTTCATCGCTACTCTTTGGAACTCTTCGTGTTGGCTGTACGGCGTTCATCGTTGGTGGTTTCCCGTTTCGATGGTTTCACACATTCAGGCTGCACTAACCCCCTGTTTGTTGTTGGCAGACGGCCTCTCCCTGGTGCCGTGCTCAGCACGCTCAAGAGCTATTTATTTCCCCCTTAAGGGGCGGAGTTCCGTTGCCTCTGCTTCGATCTAGTTCTCGTCATAGCGGCAGTCAGGCGGGGGCTACTTCAGGCACTAGCATGGGTGGTCTGAGGGTAACAGTGGTGGCAAAGCCTCCAGGGACCAGATCCTCGGGGGACCATCGCTCCTCTTGCACTCCGCAACCAGTTGAGCTGCCAATGGAACGTGCTGGGCCCTCTACAAGGAGCGTACCAGCCGTATCCTTTGGCGCTCCTCCCAATGACCAGATGTCGATCGCTACGCGCTCAGCCTCCGGCTGTACGCTGCTAATCGGATCCAGACATAATGCTATTTTTCCCGTCCCCGTAGGGTGGGGCTCTAGTGGACTTCCACGTGTCCCGAGCCTCAAGGTTGCACGATTGTTTCGCGTGTGGTCCGCGCTGGTTCTCGTGCCCCGCCCCCGGTCGCCCCCCCCGGTGCTTTCTTCCCGGCGGGTGCATGAGGAGCTCACCAGGTCGTGGACGGCACCTTTTACTGCCGGAAACCTATCTGCTAGTTCCTCCTCCCTCACCACCCTCGATGTTGGTGCAGCTAGGGGGTATACAAGGGTCCCTCCCGGTGGAGTGGTCGGTTGCGATGCATTTGTGTCCTAATACCGCCTCCAACCGGCAGGGAGAACCGTGCCTCCCCTCCCGGGTCTGTAGGTACTCGACTGGCCAGCGATGCTTATACGACCTGTGGAGAAGCTGCCTCCGCCTTACACGCTACGGCGTGATTGCAAGTGGGCCAAGGCACTGAGGGACTTGCACGAGGGTGGTCACGACCCGGAAGTTTTCCGCAGAGGACTATTGCGATGTCCACTATTGTTGGGTCCGGTAGCGCCATTTTCTGGCTGGTGTCTGGACATGCGCGGACGTGACAAGCCAACTATTCTTGAACCGCCCCTGGTTCCCAGACCGGCCTTTTCGTCGACACAGTGGGAACTTAACCACTTTTCTCCACTGCCCAAAGCAACTGTATGCCATCATGGACAATCCTTTTTTGTGGCCCTGGCGGCGCTGCTGCCCGTCCCGAGGGCGCCACCGCCCCGCTCCGCTGCCGTCCAGCAAAAGCTGCGCCGTGGAGCCTGTCGCAGGGCAGCCGCCCCGCCCGTCCAGCCCCACGCCAAACCTGGTGGCAAGCAAAAGAGCAAGAGGCCCTGAGACGGGCGACCCAGAGATGGAGGAAGCTGCTCTTCGGGAGATGGTGGCCGCACCACTCCCTCCCATGGAGGAGGGCCGGGTGGAGAATCTTTTAGTTTTTTTCCGCCACTGACCTCTCGGTCGGTGGTACCCAAATTCTTGACAAAGAGCAATTCCTCTATTTCTGGGTCCCCAGAGGGAACTGCGTGTCTTGAACCGGGTCCTTCACCAGTTACCATTCAAGATGTTGACGCAGGAATGCATCTTCGGGTGCATCCGTCCCCGAGACTTGGTTTGCAGCGACTGACCTGAAGGACGAGTACTTCATGTGTCGACCCTTCCGCACCACAGACCATTGCTGTGGTGTACGAGGTCCTGCCCTCCGGGCTGTCCCTTTCGCCCCGGGTCTTCACGTAAGTTGCAGAGGCATCCCTTGTTCCCCTGAGAGAGCAGGGCGTTCGCATTCTCAACTACCTCGACGACTAGCTCATATTAGCTGAGTCTCAGCATCAGTTGTGCGAACACAGGGACTTGGTGCTCTCGCACCTCAGCCAGTTGGGCCTTCGGGTCAACTGGGAAAAGAGCAACTCTCCCCGACGCAGAGGATCTCTTTTCTCGGTATGGAGTTGGAATCGGTCGAACAGACAGCACGCCTCACGCAGGAACGTGCTCAGTCGGTGTTGAACTGCTTGAATACATTCAAGAGCAGGATGGCGGTCCCACTGAAAAAATTTTAGAGGCTCCTGGGAGACCGTTTCAGCACTGGCTCCATGGCAGAGTCCCGAGGTGGATGTGGCGATGTGGCACTCACCGGGTCCAAGTCACACAGGTCTGCCGCCAAACCTTCACCCCGTGGTAATACCTTGCATTTCTCCGGGCAGGAGTGCCCCTAGACCAGGTCTCCAGGCATGCTGTGGTTCACACTGATGCCTCAACCACCGGCTGAGGGGCCACGTACAACAGGCTTGCAGTGTCAGGGGTTTGGACGGGGCCCTAACTGCACTTGCACATCAACTGCCTCGAGTTGCTGGCCGTGCACCTTGCCCTGAGCCGTCTCAAAAGGCACTTACGAGGCAAGCATGTACTAGTCCGCACGGACAACACTGCGACCGTTGCGTACATCAACCGACAAGGTGGTCTGCGCTCCTGTCGCATGTTGCAACTCGCCTGCCACCTCCTCCTTTGGAGTCAGAAGCATCTGAGGTTGCTTTGTGCTGTTCACATTCCTGAGGCTGCTCAACTGGGCAGCCGACGAGCTGCGCTCCCAGGAGAATGGCGACACCAGACCTGTTTACCTCTCCAGAAACCTCTCACTGCCAGTTGTTCTACTCCCTAACCGAGGGATCACTCGGCACGGACGCACTGGCACACAGCTGGCGGCGGGGGCCTTCGCAAGTATGCGTTTCCCCCCAGTGAGCCTTTTTGCACAGACACTGTGCAAGGTCAGGGAGGACGAGGAGCAGGTCATGTTAGTGGCGCCCTATTGGCCCACCCGGACCTGGTTCCCGGAACTAATGTTCCTCATGACAGCCCCTCCTTGGCCGATTCCTCTGAGGAAGGATCTACTGACTCAGAGACGGGGCACCCTTTGGCACCCACGTCCAGACCTCTGGAAACTTCATGTCTGGTCCCTGCGGGAAGAGCGCGGAGGTTCTAGGTGACCTACCCCAAGGGGTAGTTGACACCATCACTTCAGCGAGAGCACCGTCTATGAGACACGTTTACGCTTTGAAGTGGAACCTGTTCGTTGAGTGGTGTTCTTCTTGCCGAGAAGACCCCCGAAGATGCCCGATCGGAGTCATGCTGTCCTTTTTGCAGCAAGGGTTGGAGCGAGGGCTGTCTCCCTCCACCCTTAAGGTTTATGTTTGCTGCAATCGCTGCTAACCACGACCCAGTAGAAGGGAAGTCGCTGGGGGAGCATGACCTGATCATCAGGTCCCTTAGGGGGGCGAGAAGGCTAAATCCTCCACGGCCCCCCTCTATACCCTCTTGGGAGCTGACTCTAGTGCTCACAGCACTACAGCAGGGCCCATTTTGAGCCTTTGCAGACAGTCGAGATGACATTCTGTCATGAAAACTCTGCTCCTGCTTTGCACTGGCCTCCATCAAGAGGGTAGGGACCTGCATGCATTTTCGGTCGACGATTCGTGCCTAGAGTTTGGGCCGGCTTACTCCCAGGTAATCCTGAGGCCCCGGACTGGCTATGTGCTCAAGGTTCCCACTACTCCCTTCAAGGATCAGGTGTGAGCCTGCAAGCGCTGCCCCCGGATGAGGCAGACCCAGCCCTAGCTTTGTTCTGTCCCGTCCGAGCCTTAAGGTGCTACGTAGACCGGACACAAAGCTTCAGGACCTCAGACCAGCTCTTTGTCTGTCACGGAGGCCGGCAGAAGGGGAATGCCGTCTCTAAGCAGAGGATGGCCCACTGGATAGTGGATGCCATCACCCTGGCTTATCAGGCACAGGGTGTGCCCTGCCCGTTCAGGTTGCGATGCTCACTCAACTAGAAGTGTTGCATCCTCCTGGGCGCTGGCTCGTGGCGCCTCGCTGGCGGATATCTGTAGAGCTGCAGGCTGGGCGACCCCTAACACGTTCGCTAGATTCTATAGCCTTCGTGTGGAGCCGGTATCCTCCTGTGTTCTCACCTCAAACGGGTAGAAGCACTGAGAGGCCCCGGCTTCGCGTCGTCTTGCAAAAAACACTCCAGAGAGTCCATATAGTAGACCCTGTTGAGCTCCTCCGTACCCTCGGCAGCCAGACGTGGCGGAGCGTCCGGTGCCAGGCCCTCTCTCGATGAATCCGTGAGAACTGGTAGAGGGCTGGGTTCCATATGTAGAGACCTAAGTGGATCCCATATGTGTAAAGTCCACGGTATAGCCTCGAGCCTGTGTTTCCCCGGCAGACTTCTGCCATTCCAAGAGGGTTACAATCACCTCCAATCTTCCATATGCACCTAAGGAATCTTCATTTGTGTATTTGCTTCTGAAACCTCCTTTGGGAAGGTTGGAGCGTCCGTAACGTCCCTGTCCCAAGTAGAACGTGTACGTTTTCCTAGTGTTATCCAGTCTTACTAATTGGGTAGTGCCATTGCAGCAGTAGTTGGTCCTCTTGTGAAGAAGCCCTGGCATACGCCAAAAAGTGGGGGCGCAGGTGGCTTCCACGGGACACTGGAAGGGGCAGTACCTGTGGCCCTTTGTTAGGGATCCCAATTAGTCGGTCATCCGACGTGACATCGGGAGTGACCGACTGAAAGGGAACGTCTCGGTTACGTATGGTAACCCTCGTTCCCTGAAGGAGGGAAAAGAGACGTTACGTTCCGTTGCCACAGTTTCTGTACCACCGCTGAGCGGCCGGGTCACCGGCTCGGCTCCGAAGCGAAAAGCTGATTATGCGCTGCATCTGCTGCCTACTTATCCTCACGCTGTGATCAGCAGCAGCTGGAAACAATAATCGCATGCCAATGTGCATTGACTCATTTAATTTACACTCGAAGTAGATTGGTCTCTCTAAGCGAGATCCCAATTCGTCGGTCATCCGACGTGACGTCTCCGTTCCCTCCCTCAGGAACGAGGTACCATACGTAACCGGACTTTTTGTGGTCCGCAGGGTCCCAATTTATATATATATATATATATTAGATATATTAATCTATATATAGATTGTGTGTTTGTTTGTGTGGGTATTGTAGCAAATTAGTCAAAAGTTGAAATGTTTATAATTACAATTAATTATAATTAAATACCAGTATTTATATCAGCTTCCAGTAGTAACTGTAGCAGAATTTATATTACCATCAACTAATCTGTTCGTCCAGAGAACATAATTCCATATCAACTCTAAGAAATTATATTTTTCGTGGCTACAGAAAATAATTTGATGATTCGAAGGTTCGATGGTGTTGGAATTGCAATCACGTTCTTCCGGGTTTGAAGGGTGATGAACTCCAAAGATGTTATTCTGACTCTGTGGTGGTTGGGAGAGTTTTTTCCCAGGTGGAAAGTGAAGACATGGCTGTAGTCGAGGCTGGCCCTGGGACTTAGTGAGTCAAAGACAAAGACAAAGTAGAAGAGGGGAAGGTGATGAGAGAAGAGAGAGGAGGTCACTAATGTAGTGAGGCCGTTTAACTTCTATGGAGGTCACACCTCCGGGGGGGTCAGTGAGCCAATGTCTTCCAGCATGGTAATGTGCATATGTAAATGGATTGGGTGCTGATGCAAAAACTGTTAAAGATTCTTAGAACACTAATATGTTTCATAGGTATCAACATATGATATGCACTCGCATTCAGATCATCAAAATACAAATTCGTAGATACCAAACATGGTATAGGTGAGGTTACATTAACTAGTGATTCTATCATAAGCATGCATAAAACAGTATACAATACAAGATACAAGAACAGCATTAATACACAGAATGACCTGAGGTTATGCATGTTCATACATAGAAAGGTGTCTATGAATTAATGAATTGAGTCCTTTTCTATAGGCAGAATGTGTCGGTTTCAGAGAGAATCAAGTAAGAGGGAGACTCTGTCAACAAGTCGTAAAGTTTATCTGGTTACGGTGATAACCAGAGGTCTGGGGGAAGGGTCCATAGACCCTCATAGTTGGCTTGTTAGGGATTATTTGTTAAATATAACAATTAATTGTGTCTGATTTGTCAAGGTGTTACATTATATATATATGTGTGTGTGTGTGTATGTGTATGTGTATGTGTGTGTGTTTCAGTGCTTAGTATATTTTTAAAAAGAGTACTAAAATAAAAGTATCACAGTGAACTACATTTTAACATTTTACATGTAACAACTTGTAACTCAGTTTGAGAAGAGTGGAATACATTCTATAAGACATACATGTACAACAGACAGTCTGGTTACAGATCACCATCTCATTATGTTTTATTGGAGTTCAACACATGCATGAATCAAACAGTACAGAGAGCAGCTTGAGGTATAACAACAGGTAAGCACACAGACCAACACCAGTACAATCTGTAAAACCAAGATTGACCACAGAAATGATCACCGGTTAAGAGAGTACAGCTTATTCCAGCCCTACACACTCACTCATCTACCCACACACACACACACACACACAAACACATACACACTGTAGTTTGAGTTTTCTTTATAGGGATTTGTCATTTCAGAAAGCTAGATTCTCTCCTTCCCGTCCCTTGGTAAATACAGGATAAACACGGTGTCTTTCAGGATATTGGGAGCTGTTCACACACACACACACACACACACACACAAACTCCAAATACATATTAAAGAGAAGAAAAGTGCCGTTCCTAAAAAGCTCTCAATGGTACAAAATACATTGGCATAACCTGACTATATGCTGGGGATCATTTTTGTCTGATTGCAATAAGTCAGAAAAACATTTTCACTCCAACTGCACTGAAGAAAGTGGAAACTCCAAACTTATGATTTCGATCTTTACAGTCCCTTCATTCTAATATACAGTAACCAATACTGACGTCTGAAAAAAAAGACTAAATGTGTTCTGCTTTCTCAAACTGTACATTATTGAGACTAATTTACAGCTAAAACCACTTCAAATGAAATCAAACCGTAGTGCAGCATTAAGTGATGAAATTGCACAATTGAGAAATTGAAGGTAGCTGGAGATAACGCCACTTCAATTAAAGGATTAGATCACCCAAAAATGAAAATTAGCCCATAAATTACTTTGACAAATTTGTCTTTGATCTTTCAAACTGTTTAATGCCACTCAGCGGTGTTTGGCGATCAGTCAAAAAGAAGTTAAATAAAAAGCGCCCATCCATAAAAAAGTGTCTCACACGGCTCTGGGGGGTGAACAAAGGCCTCCTGTAGCGAATCGATGCTTTTTTGAAAAAAAAATATCCATATTCAAAACGTAATAATCACTTTAATGTAGCTTGCGCCAACAGTTGTACACGGAAGCAGCTCCGGGCAAGGTCAGCTTTGCGCATGCGCCGCTCAGAAGTGACGAATGCGGAAGTGCAGCACAGAGATCAAAACAATGGTCCCTTATTAGAAGTACAAAACGAAGATTTGTAAAGAAGAATGTCAGAGGATTTCGATATAAGCCAAGAGGAGACTGGTTTTCCTTTGCTAAAGTAAGGAAACTTTGCTTCCTTTGCTCCTGTTAACAAACGTTGGTTTTCACGAGACACACCGGCGCATGCACAATGCCGACCTCATACCTCATCCGCCCGGAACTGCTTCCGTGTACAACTGTTGGCGCCACATTAAAGTGATTATTACTTTTGAATTTGAGTTTCGTCGAAAAAAAGCAGCGGGGGGGGGGGGATTCACTACGGAAGCCTTGTTCCCCCCCGAGACGTGTGAGACCCTTTTTTTTTAATGGGATGGGCGCTTTTTATTTACTTTTTTTGGCTATGTCCGTGGCTTAAACACTGAAAGATCAAAGACAATTTTTTATATAACTCAGACTGGATTCGTCTGAAAGAAGAAAGTCATATACACCTAGGATGACTTGAGGGTGAGTAATTTATGGGCTAATTTTCATTTTTGAGTGAACTAACCCTTTAAATAACGTGTTTCTATCCAAGATGAACCATTTCAGCGATAGTGCCAAAAACAATAACAATAGCATTTAAATGGGATGGTTAACATCCATGGGAGGTAAAATCTGTTTTTTTTTTCATTGAGTTTAGTGTACATATAAGTAATATAGGAGGAGATAGGAGAAAGAAACTGGTCAATTGTGACCACCAATCATGTCCCTCAAATCTCCTATTATCAACAGAAATAGACAGTTGCCATAATATTTTAGTATTAAAGCTTGTGCATAATCAAGCTACATTCCCTGCTACAGCTATCTTTGAATTTCTTCTTTGCTCTTCCCGAAATATATATATACAGTGGGGAAAAAAAGTATTTAGTCAGCCACCAATTGTGCAAGTTCTCCCACTTAACAAGATGAGAGAGGCCTGTAATTTTCAAAATAGGTATACCTCAACTATGAGAGAAAAAATGAAAAAAAATCCAGAAATTCACATTGTATGATTTTTAAAGAATTTATTTGTAAATTCCTCGGTAAAATAAGTATTGGTCACCTACAAACAAGCAAGATTACTGGCTCTCACAGACCTGTAACTTCTTCTTAAGATTCTCCTCTTTCCTCCACTCGTTACCTGTATTAATGGCATTTGTTTGAACTCGTTGTCAGTATAAAAAGACACCTGTCCACAACCTCAAACAGTCACACTCCAAACTCCACCATGGCGAAGACCAAAGAGCTGTCAAAGGACACAAGAAACAAAATTGTAGACCTGCACCATGCTGGGAAAACGGAATCTGCAATAGGTAAGCAGCTTGGTGTGAAGAATCAACTGTGGGAGCAATTATTAGAAAATGGAAAGACATACAAGACCACTGATAATCTCCTCGATCTGGGGCTCCACGCAAGATCTCACCCTGTGTGTCAAAATGATCACAAGAACTGTGAGCAAAAATTCCAGAACCACATGGGGGGACCTAGTGAATGACCTGCAGTGAGCTGTGACCAAAGTAACAAAGGCTACCATCATTAACACACTGCGCCGCCAGGGACTCAATCCTGCAGTGCCAGACGTGTCCCCATGCTTAAGCCAGTACATGTCCAGGCCAATCTGAAGTTTGCTAGAGAGCATTTGGATGATCCAGAAGAGGATTGGGAGAATGTCATATGGTCAGATGAAACCAAAATATAACTTTTTGGTAAAAACTCAACTTGAGGAGAAAGAATGCTGAGTTGCATCCAAAGAACACCATACCTACTGTGAAGCATGGGGTGGAAACTCAGCTTTGGGGCGGTTGTTCTGCAAAGGGACCAGGACGACTGATCCGTGTAAACGAAAGATGAATGGGGCCATGTATCGTGAGATTTTTGAGTGAAAACCTCCTTCCATCAACAAGGGCATTGAAGATGAAACGTGGCTGGGTCCTTTCCGCATGACAATGATCCCAAACACACCGCCCGGGCTACGAAGGAGTGGCTTCGTAAGAAGCAATTCAAGGTCCTGGAGTGGCCTAGCCAGTCTCCAGATCTCAACCCCATAGACAATCTTTGGAGGGAGTTGAAAATCCGTGTTGCCCAGCGACAGCCCCAAAACATTACTGCTCTAGAGGAGATCTGCATGGAGGAATGGGCCAAAATACCAGCAACAGTGTTTGAAAACCTTGTGAAGACTTACAGAAATGTTTGACCTCTGTCATTGCCAAGAAAGGGTATATAAAGTATTGAGATGAAATTTTTTTATTGACCAAATACTTTTTTTCCACCATAATTTGCAAATAAATCTTTAAAAATCCTACAATGTGATTTTTTTCTGGATTTTTTTTCTCATTTGTCTCTCATAGTTGAGGTATACCTATGATGAAAATTACAGGCCTCTCTCATCTTTTTAAGTGGGAGAACTTGCACAATTGGTGGCTGACTAAATACTTTTTTGCCCCACTGTATCAGGCTACATACGTGGTACGAAAGTATTCCGACCCCCTTAAATTTTTCACTCTTTGTTATATTGCACCATTTGCTAAAATCATTTCAGTTATTTTTTTTTTCCTCATTAATGTCCACACACCACCCCATATTGACAGAAAAAAACAGAATAGTTGACATTTTTGCAGATTTATTAAAAAAACTGAAAAACTGAAATATCACATGGTCCCAAGTATTCAGACCCTTTGCTCAGTATTAGTAGAAGCACCCTTTTGATCTAATTCAGCCATGAGTCTTTTTGGGAAAGATGCAGCAAGTTTTTCACACTTGGATTTGGGGATTCTCTGCCATTCCTCCTTGCAGATCCTTCCAGTTCTGTTAGGTTGGATGGTAAATGTTGGTGGACAACCATTTTTAGGTCTCTCCAGAGATGCCCAATTGGGTTTAAGTCAGGGCTCTGGCTGGTCCATTCAAGAACAGTCACAGAGTTGTTGTGAATCCACTCCTTCGTTATTTTAGCTGTGTGCTTAGGGTCATTGTCTTGTTGGAAGGTAAACCTTCAGCCCAATCTGAGGTCCTGAGCACTGAAAGTTTTCGTCCAGGATATCCCTGTACTTGGCCGCATTCATCTTTCCCTCGATTCGATTGCAACCAGTCGTCCTGTCCCCGCAGCTGAAAAACACCCCCACAGCATAATGCTGCCACCACCATGCTTCACTGTAGGGCGTATTTGACAGGTGATGAGCAGTGCCTGTTTTTCTCCACACATACCGCTTAGAATTAATGCCAAAAAGTTCTATCTTGGTCTCAATCAGACCAGAGAATCTTATTTTCTCACCATCCTCACAACCATGCGTCTTTCATGGTTTCCTTGCCTGAGGGAGGCTTCGTCGGGCCACTCTGCCAGAATCCCGCCTGGTGGCGGGCTTCAGTTATGGTTGACTTTCTACCTTCTCCCATCTCCGACGGCAGCTCTGAGCTCAGCACATTGATCTTTTGGGTTCTTATTTACCTCTTCTCACCAAGGCCTCTTCTCCCCCGATAGCTCATGTATGGCCGACGGCCATCTCAGGCAGTTCTGGTCGGCCCAAATGTCTTCCATTTAAGGATTACGGAGGCCACTGTGCTCTTAGGAACCTTAAGTGCAGCAGAAATTTGTTGTAACCTTGGCCAGATCTGTGCCTTGCCACAATTCTGTCTCTGAGGTCTTCAGGCATTTCCTTTGACCTCATGATTCTCATTTGCTCTGACATGCACTGTGAGCTGTAAGTTCTTATATAGACAGGTGTGTGGCTTTTTTTATATAGTCCAATCAGTATAATCAAACACAGTTGGACTTAAATGAAGGTGTAGAACCATCTCAAGTTTGATCAGAAGAAATGGACAGCACCTGTGTTAAATATATGAGTGTCACAGCAAATTGTCTGAATACTTAGGACCATGTGATTATTTCAGTTTTTCTTTTTTAATAATCTGCAAAAATGTCAACAATTCTTTGTTTTTCTGTCAATATGGGGTGCTTTTTGTACATTAATGAGGAAAAAAAAATTAACTAAATTCATTTTAGCAAAATGGCTGCAATATAACAAAGAGTGGAAAATTTAAGGGGGTCTGAATCCTTTCCGTACCCACTGTATATCACATTGGTCACCTGATGAAGGACTTGGGCTTTTTGAAGCTCCCTAAACTGTTTCCCTTAAATTGTTTCAACAGCTCCACCAAAGTTATGTGGTAACTGTAAAGTTCACAAACACAGCATAATGAGCTCCCAATAATTCTGCCAAAGGCGGCGATCCTCAAAATCCAACAATTTTCAAACTGAAATTCTGAGTGCAAGAGGCCCAAAGCTTAGTTACTCAAAAGATCTGGGGTTGTTTTCATTTGTAATACATATTTTGTGTAGTGTGACAAATCATATAAAATTATTAGCCATGCAAAAGTGCACTGTCCCTTTGATTTGTGCTCACCTATATGAACAAATAAAATCTTACACAAATACAAACACAACTAAAACTCATCTGGACGTTAAAAGCAATATATGTTTTAAGTTAGTTGACTCTATGCTTAAATGTTTTGCTAAGGTTAAACATTTGGTCCGGTGAAACAGAATGTACACAACAGCGCGACACAGCACTCGAACTAAAGATATTACATCAGCACATTCACCTCACTAAATCAAACCTCTGATGTGCAAACATGAGAGTACCAAAGGTTAAATGACCATTAGTGGACTACACCTTAAACTACCCACAACCTGTTCTTTAAGGCAGATCCATTTCATTCCCAATAATAACATTAAGCTCGACACCACTTCTGCTGCAGTCGTGCAACGTAAAATCCAATTTAAACTGCCTCGCAGTAACCATCAGTTCTCTGGAAACTCCATTTGTTTTCGGCCTCATAATAGACAGCAGTGAAAAGAACGACAGCTTAAATTTTGTATTTGAACAAAAGCTCTTTTAACACAGCCGAAAGGCGAATAATTATTTCAGTGCAAATTAAATTGAAATACATACTTTTTGTTCCTATTAATCCTTTTTAATAGGCAATGGTTTGCCTGGTAAAATAATAACATTTAAAAGTATCCAGTGAAATATTAATAATATAATTTTCCCTCTGATGTGAGCTCTGTAGTCAAGAGATGTGGTGCAGACATGTCACTTCTGTCATTTTGCCTTATTCAGTTCAATATTCAATTAGCAAAATGTGTTTTAAATCAAATAAATCACAACTATGCTTAAAACCTCTCTCTCTCTAACAGTTATGTCATTCAATCACTGGTACTAATTTCTGATAATATGACACAAAAGTCTTAAATTTGCCAGCTGAACTGCTAACATCAGCTTTCCGTTATGGTATATCTTGTCAGAGGTATTAATTAGAAATTTTATAATAAATAATCCTATGTATAACATCCCTTTAAAGCAAATCTTCAGGTAAATAAAACTGAAAAAAGAAGAAAAAACAATTATTAGCTCCCTATACAGATTATTCTTGAGGAAAGAGAAATAGGATTATCCAGCTGCTGCATGCAGGACCACAGTGAACACAAAATTCTGGTAGTAGACTTTACAAGAATTTGCCTTGCTTTATACCACAAACATCAATTAAAAAAATAGACATTGACCTCTCGAACCCACAAGGAACGGTATGCTTTAAGGGAGTTATGAGTGGATCTTCTACAGCATTTTCAATGGAATTAAATCTTGATAGAGTATGAAAATGTCTATTATGAAAATGTCTAGATCATGAAACAGTTCTGATCACTTCAGTTGTGATAGTGTTGATTGTGCTGGAGAAGCAGGAAGCAGGAGAGAAAGAAGAGACGCTGATGGATCTGCAAAGCGGCTGACCCACCACTGCCACGTGAGCAGTGCTGGGCCGCCCCAGAGGATCTGACACTTATCTACAAGGCAAAGAGGGAGTCTTCGGACCTGCCAGCCTTTTTACTCGCACTCACAGAAGCGCCGGCCGCAGCAGAAAGCTCGTCACTCAGGGGTGTCGGCAGCGTGGGCACCACCTCTGCTGCTTTGGCTCTCTCCTCTAGAAACTTGTCAAATTCTGGAAGAAAGTTTTCATGGGGCATTTAAAGTCAAATACTGCATATAATTGCTGGGACTATGGTCAGATAGACACTAGTGTTTAAAAGTTTGTCGTCAGGAAGATTTTTAAACGTTTTTAAAAGTCTCGTATGCTCACCAAGGAATTTATTTGATAAAAAATCATTAAAAAAAAGTAATACTGTGAAGTCAAAGTTTGGCCGAGATACAGTCTCTGAACCAATTTCGGGTTGACCTCGTTAAGTTTGTGACATCATAACTTTAGAACAAAAATGAATTTAAAAAATCTGTTCAGTCATTTCTGTACGGCTCAGTCCAAAGATAATCTGATGTTTGGACAAAACTGGACAAAATTTGAGGGAGGAGTAGCGAAAAAACCCTGAATACTGTACTTTTCAAAATGTCCGCTACTGTAATGGGCAGAGACTTAATGTAAGATGTTGAATGGCATCAGCATGAAGAGATGAATCAGGTGTACTAAATTACATTTGTCTAGAGCAAATGGTTCAAAAGTTATAACCTTCAGAAAAGTGAATTTTTGAACTGGTGGTGGCGCTATAGAGTTGGTCCTAGAGACTCCAAATTTGGTCCAATCACTATTCGTGACCATCTCTACAATTGTCACAAATTCCATCATTTTCTCATGTGCCGTTGATAGGGCTGCCTTTGACTCCCATTCGGGAAAAATAATAAGAAAACTAACAGATACAATAGGTGCTTGAGCCCCTAAAAACCTTATATTGACCCCAAACTTCTGAACGGTAATGTAAATCAAGTAATTCTCCATACCTTCACTGGTCACACCCTCCTCTCCTTCATCTCCTTTCTGAAAGAAAGCAGCAAAAGGGTAAAAGATTTCAGTGCATGAAGGCTTGTCCAAAAAGGAACACATCTTTTTTGCAACCACATCAAACATGATAATTTTTTCCCTTCAAATGACCTATTCTTGATTTAACAATGACATTAGCCAAAACATCCAAAAGAGCCATTAGTATAGAAAATAAAAGCATTAAAAGCATATCAAGCAAGAGTCTACTCACTATGCACTCAGTGTATACTAAAATAAATGAAAACAATTATAAGAATATCCCAGAAAAGTAAGGAACGCAGCAAAACCATACAAGGAGAGCCGTTAGTGACCCTAAATGAAAGGTATTCAGCCAAGAATAAAAAGGCAACCAAAAAGAAATATGCAGTGACAAGGGCATATTTCTTTTCAGAAAAATGGGTTATGTCCTGAAGAAGAAGAAGAAAAAAATAAAATAAACGCAAGGAAATCTCACCACATCAGTACAGAGCCACTCCTCAATGTCATCCATGACAGAGGACTGGTCAAGAGCTGCCTACGGGCCCAAACCATGGGCCGGAGCAAAGCAAATAATAAATAAAAATAATAATCCCAAGAAAACATGACAAAAAACAAAAACAAAAAACAACAAAAAAAAAAAAAAAAAAAAAGATTTCAACTTAAAAGTCTTAATCAAACCAATATTAGCAAACTAGCCCCATGGTAATAAATCAAACAAACGCAGATTGAGCGTCATTGCAAAATACAGCAATTCAAGACTCTTTTGAGCTGCACTGAAAGAATAATACCAGTCAACAATAACAAATATGTCGAAATAAAAGCAGAATCTAAAATCCTGCTTCCAGAAATGGTTTCTTCTAACTCAAATATGCAGTATATGTTCATCAAATAGTGTCATCTTCTGAGTCACATCCTTCTCACTTACTAATTTGGGGTTTGGTACACTACTACATTGCTGTGTACTATGTACTGTAGTATCCTCTGAAAATGACAGTAATTCATATGCCTTCTGAACCACTCCAAAATAAGTGCATCAACATCCAATTCTATGATACCTCTTTGACATAAAAACAATGATTCCGTATGCACATATACTGATGGAAAAGGCAAAAAAACTGACCTAAAATAAAATTACACAGAGAGAGAGTCGAAGAAAACTCACCCCAGTGGGTTGCTGTCTGACATCCAAAGTTGGGGCCACTCCACTTGAAGCCTTTGTGTCTTCGAATGGTGTACTATTAGTTCAAAACCAGCAAAGTTAAAGCTAATATAATACAGTATAGTATAAAATAAATTATATCATAACATTAGGGTACGTTGCCCCTCCTCCACCTTTATTGTATAATAAAGATCTGTGAATTTATTATTTCAGACAGCTTGATTTCGTATTTTACATAAAATGAGACCACCTTCAAATAAATACATATATACATACATTATACGTATTTATTCTATGAGTCGCAAGTGTCACCTCCAAAACTGATGCTTCAAAAACCACACAAAGTGAACACGGCAGGAATCCACATGGTCAAAGTTCATAAATCAATATCTTCTGAAGTGAAACTATTGGTGTGAAGAAAAATACTAATATTTGTAACTTTTTAAACTACAAAGCATTGTTTCTGGCCAACTGTCACATGCGCATTCACAAACTGATGTACACATCAGCACATTGTGAGGTGTGATGTAAGTGTGTTGTGAAACTCACACAAGAGATGATGCAGAAGCACAGAGGACCATTGCTTCTCACAAACGTCTTCACAATGTCCTGGCATTTATGTATATATGATTCATCAAATGGGGTCATATGTATTGCCATCATGCTCACATTGTTTGGCTTATGAAGCATCAATATTGAAGCCACTGTACACTTGCATTATATGGACTCACAGAGATGGATTCTATTTCTAATTGTGTTAATCCAAAGAAAGAAAGTTATAAACATCTGGGATGATATGAAGGTGAGATAATGATGAGAGAATTTTCATTTTTGAGTATCCCTTTCGGGGAGGCATCTTCATCTATTATACATTATAAACTATTAGTTATATGAAATGATTCATACTTCTTTCTCTCAGGAATGTTGCCAGTCCTGGTCTGGGCAAACATTTCAAAGTCATCTTGGGTTTGACCGGCAGTCAGAGAGCTCAAGGTGCCACTCACACTGTCAGAACCGACATCTGTAAAGCAATGTTATTCACACATTAGTACAGACAAACAAGAGAGCTTCTCACTTGATATCTAAAATGTAAAAAACATTGTGGATCCAAGGTACGAGACTCACCCAAACCAGCCAGTCTGGAGGAGAGTGTGGCTGGAGAGGCGGAGCGAACTGGAGTCACAGAGGGAGGCAAGTTGGATGGAGGAGTAGCACTGATCCTGGGGCTGACCACTGCAGGAGACCCTGGTCCCAGGTCAATCAGGTTATCTTCTGTTGCCTCGTTCAAGACCTGTGAATAAGCAACACCATTTCACATAGATACACACTGATTACGGACACTTTGGGGTGATAGATTATTTATTTGCTCTCTTACCTTTACATCATGAACATTTTCAAACTGGTTTATATACTTCTACTTTTTTAACATACTTAAATAGGGAGACCTATTATAAATTATATAAGGTCGAGAGGAGTTAATACGAATAGTTGGGATGTGGTACATACATTGCTTTCACCGGTTTCACCAACTCTTTTGTGAGGGGAAGTTTAAACTGTAACTCAAAGTACACTAGGAATTGATGAAAAAGGTGAAGTGTTCAGACTGTACAGGAACATTGACTATTATAGTGGGCACAAGAGGAATGGCTAATGGATATTCTCAATGGGATTGTTGTTTTTACTGGACTGTGTCATAGAGAATTTCATTGTAACTCTGTTACAATGACAATAAATATGTCTAAGTCATTGTTATTAAATGTGTGTGAATGTTACTTTATTTCTTTGCCACTTAAAAAAGGTATGTTGCTGTACTCCCTCATTTGCTCATTATAACAACGTGTTTGAATCCTCTATGTTACATGTCAAAAGCACAATAAAACATACTGTCTTGGCACAGTGGCACATGCTTATGACAAATAATATAAAATGGTTCAAATTCTTTATTACAAGGCAAAAGTCCATCAATAATAATAATAATAATAACAATAATAATAACAATTATTATTATTATTAGACACATGCTGTAAAAAATATGTTTTGTCAGAAGGCATACACAGTGGCAGTGTGATAGCTATGTGGGTGACTTGGACTACAACAATTCCTTATCATGTTCCCCCCTCTTTCCACATAACTTCTGTCAAATCTGCTATAATTATACTGTGTAGTTGTAGGGGGGAAAATGGTAGGACAATGCATTCATTAAACTGATTCTGGGATAAATGCCTCTGTAATTGGCTTCAGATTCTATCACAGTGAATTGTGGTACACCATATTTAATATGTACTAATGAATCTCGCCTTTCCCATGTAGTAGCTTGACCCATGAGTAAATCACCAGTTGTAATTAACAGAAAAAGCAAACTACCTTACCACTAAAAATGTGGTACAGTTTAATGTTTTTGAAAGAAAGAAGTATATTTGTCACAACGCTGCATTTATTTGATCAAAATCAGTAAAGTTATTGTACCTTTTCTTTTTTAATATCTTTTAAAATTTTTTAATTATTATTGTGATGGCAAAGCTGAATTTTCAGCAGCCATTACTCAAGTCTTCAGTGTCACATAATCCTTCAAAATCATTCTAATATCCCCAATTAACCAATACTGACTATTAACAGTTGTGCTGCTGTTAGAAACCTTTTTTTCAAGATTTTTTGATGAATATATTTTTGAATTTTTTGTAACAATTTAAAAGTCTTTACTATCACTTTTGATCAATTTAATGCATCCCTGCTGAATAAAAGGCTTCATTTCAATCATTCAATCATTAATTAATAATAATTAAAAAAATCTTCCTGACCCCAAACTTTTGAATGGTAGTGCCTCTCATGCAGTCATGGAAATGTCTAAAATAGCCTAAAAATATTGCTGTACATGTGCTGTTAAAAATCATATATCAATTACATGAAATGCACTGTTACTGCTGTAAATCCCCATGTGGCCTATTGTGCTTGAAGCAGTGGAGGAACTGGTACTAGGGCAAGTAGATGGAAAGGGTGGTGGAAGTAAAGGTCACAGACTGTGGGACAAGCATTCTACATGCTAGTAAAGGTTCATTGTCAGGACATGCCGAATGCAACACAGGAAGATGTACCAGCTAATACTGACATAACATTCTTTAGCATTTAGCAAGTAAAAAATTAGATTAGATGACTTTCATACTTGCCTCCCTCAGCTAGTAATCCCAAAAAATAAAAATAAGAAAAACAAATCACAAAACAGACCAAACCACACAATAAATAACACTAACATGCAATCACATCAGTTGATAACCACACATGATGAAAGGGTATGCATCTCCAAGAAAACATACCATGCATTCTCAGAGCATATTTTAGAACAAAAAGCAAGCAATGAGAGGAGGAGGAAATTATATGGGTGACTCTGAGATGTACATTTGGCATGATCAATTTACCTTACATGTTTTGGGGGGGGGGGGACACATTGATGATGAAATGATGCTAACACACAGATAGCAGAGCAACTCTCTTAAAGAAGACACAACCCACCCCATTGTTTATGCCTTGAGCAGTTCGGCCAGATCGGAATCTCTCATATCTAAAAAAAAAAGTGAGCAATCAGAATCAAGACAACTTATTAAAACCTTACTCTCACTTAAAACAGCCTTTTTATGAAGCATTAAAAGGATAGTTCACCCAAAAAATGAAAATTCAGTCATCATTTACCCTCATGCCATCCCAAACCCATTAGACTTTGGTTATTTTTTAAAACACAAAGTAAGATTTTTTTAACGAAACCTGAGCGGTTTCTTTTCCTCTATTTAAAGGGGTCATATGATGCGATTTCAAGTTTTTACTTTGGAGTGTTACAAGCTGATTGTGCATAGATAAGATCCCTGAAGTTGCAAAGACTAAAGTTACAAACCCAAAGATATATTCTTTATCAAAGTTAAGACTCTGCAACGCCCGCCTAAAACGGCTCGTTCTAACACGCCCCCACATATCTAGGTCACTATGTGGGAATATTTGCATAATGCGCCCAAATGTGCATGCAAGAAAGAAGGCGTGGTTTCAGTAACCGCAGTTAGTGTTGAAGCAGCCATGTCAGAGAGACACTGTGTGTTTCTAGGCGAAAGCAAAAGCACTTTATTTGGCCTTCCGAAAGTAGATGCATTTAGGAATCTTTAAGATTACTTACAACAGAACAGCAATGCATTATATGGACGACCATTTCGTGAACCTAGAAGAGGAGGTAATTCTGACTTTGCTATAACAATCTGGCACTTCTGAATCAGCTACTTTTTTGTTATTAGTTTAACTATTTGCTATTGACTGTTCAAATGTAGAGTTTTGACGCATCGTGTGTTGTGTGTGTGTGTGTGTGTGTGAGAGTGCACGCGTCTGAGCGAGTCACATCGCAGTAGAGTCAGCTGTCTTAACCGCGGCTTGTGTACTGCATCATTACTGTGTCTGTTCCCCTTTCGGGCTTGAACTGATGGTAAAACTAATGACATTATTTACTGAGGACCTACAATAATGTACAGTATTTGAAAAATAATGTGTTTTTTGAACATTTGGTATTTGGGTATTTGGTGTTAACATATTCGGTACACGACATACACCAAATACTGATTTTAAAAAACGCATCATATTGACCCCTTTAAAGTCGGGTAACCAAGACTTAAGAGTAATCCAAAAAGTTCATAAAAAGATCATAAAAGTAATCCATATGAATTGAGTGGTTTAATCCAAGTCTTGTAAAGAGATATGATCACTCTATATAATAAACAGGTTTAGTTTTGACTTTTTTTCGCATATAAACACACATACATAGAGCATAAATATGAAAGCTCATGTGTGCATCATGTGCTAGAACAAACCTCATTGGTTCTCGTAGGCCTGGGCGATAAAACGGTATCGATATTTATCGACGGTACACCTTCTTCGATATCGATAGAAAAAAATGTTTGATATAGTGCACGATATAGGTACGTTCTATGAGTGACGCAGACAGCACACACAAACACAAACATGCTGAAATGAGTGCTGTGCCTGGCTGTGATGAGGAGATTGCGAGTAGAGAATGAATATTAGTCTAATTTAAAATAAACATTTGCATTTGAATGTTAGGTGTGCATCAGTGGCGCGTCAGATATGGTGATGATGTAAGTGACGTTGTTGCATTTTAATGTTTTGTTAGTCTAGCCCACGAGACGTGCCACTGCTGCATTATTCATTCAAAATATTAGAGAAATATAGAAGCTCAATGCGGAGAAGATCTTGATTAGGTGAAAACCGAAACCAAAGCCATTCACACAGAACGCATAATCAGTGCATTTTTTAGACGGACAAATGACTGCTGCACTCGCGTCTCACAAAAGAGATGTATAGAAAGCCATGCAAATTTAAAACAGTTAAAACTTTTAGAAACCAAAAATTTGTGGAGGTTTATTCATTTTCACTGCGTCTCGTATGTTTTTTAAATGCAATCTGTGTGAATGGCGCTTCAGCTCTTTGGATTAAGCAATGCATAAATACATGATGCTGTTTTGTTCATAATTGTTTATGCAATTTACGAAATTATATTTGATTTTTATGAGTTAATTTAGATGTAATGCACGTTTTTATAGAGTTACTTGCTAAATGCGCCGCATTATTTTGCTCATTGCGCCCTCCTGTGGCATCGGGAGAGACAATTAGACCTATACAATAAAGACCTATTTAGTCTGCATATAAAACATTAGAAATTAGTTATTTGTTTAATTTTTATTGTGTTTGATTGTTAAAACTAAAATATTTGTTGTTTGTCTCAATAAATTGTGTTAATTATAAATACAGTTTTTAAATTTAAACGTTATTTCTACTGCTTTTTGTTTTAAAAAAGGTTATAAAAAATGTCAATAATTATCAATACCGAACGATATGAAATATTAAATCGTTGATAAAATGTTTAGCTATATCGCCCAGCCCTAGGTTCTTGTGCATCATGGACGCACGTTTGAGCTTGCCTTACTAGATTACCATATGCCATGTGCTCTATGTATGTATGTACATTGATGTTTGTGAATAAAAGCCTAAATTAAATCTGTTCACACAAGACTTGGATTAAACTGCTCTGTTCATAGGGATTCATTTTACAATACCTTTATAACCTTTTGGAACTTCTTGGAAGGTTTGGTTACCTGGCATTTCAATGAAGGAACAGAAACTTCTCAGGTTTTATTAAAATATATCTTAATTTGTGTTTCGAAGATTAACATGAGGCTGAGTAAATATTTTTGGGTGGATATCACGTTAAAGAAAAGGTATTTTCATTGTGCTTGATCACACCTCTCATATCGTAGGAAGATGTTGTTGAGGTCATCATTGATGTGCAGGAGCTCCTCTGTGACTTCCTCATTGGACACACGTGAGATGAGCTCAACTATCCTCTGCTGCATGGCCCTGCATGTTCTGTTTAACTCCTTTAAACAAAGGAAGCAAATTCAGTTACACTGAATAATAAAAAAAAAAGTAAATGCTGCACCAACACGCCCTCTAGAGGCCTTCTGTAGCTCTTTCAAGCTCTTTTAAACATAAAAAAAAAATCTGAATGAGAAACCTGCAGAAGCTCATGATCGGATGGATCCTCTTGACCGGGAACCATCTCAGTCAACATCTCCGACATCACCTTAGTGTTCCCACGCACAATGTCGAGCTCACTGCGCAGCTTGCAAATCTAATGAATTATATTTTATTACATTATTATGCAATCTATGAAAACAAATGTTCATCCATCCCATTTAAAAGAACGAAAGAAGGAGGTTCTACAGTACCTGTTCAGGGGAAGGGTTGATGGGTCCAGACATTGGCAGATTGGGCATCTGTGGGGAAGTGTGAGTCACCGGGGCAGAAAATGGAGGAGCGGAGGCAGGGTGAGGCTGTGGCTTGGGCTGGACTGGGGCGATATATTTCTGCTGGTCCATCTCTGGTGCACTTTGCAGCTATTAAAGACAATGAACGAAATTGCAGATAAAGAGGGAATGTAAAGTGATAAAGTTAAGTAAATGATAAGGGGCATAATATTTTAGTAGGAGCTGTCATAACCTCTGTGATAAACAAACCATAAAATGGCTAACATCAACACCTACCCGTTGTGGTGTGTGAATGGGGGACAAGGTCTCCAAGTCAGATTGAGGAAACTCTATACCCTTCCTCTTCATTTCTTCATAGACGTGGACTACTCCAGTCAAATCTGGACTACTTCTGAAGGCATCTGCCCATGCCTGATGTATAGAGTACATGCAAACTTGTTATATGCTTTGAAAACTTGCCATTTAAAAATACATCAGAATAGCTATTAATATTGTTGATAACTGCAGTACAACTTCTCACATCTTCTCTACTTTAACTTTTAATACATTATTAAATGGATCGTTTTCCCAAAACTGAAAAATGTCACCTTTCTTCTGTTGAACAGAAAAGATAATATTTTGAAGAATATGAGTTAAAAAAAAAAATTGCTGGTCCATATTGACTTTCATAGTACGGAAAGAAAAAAATACTATGGAAGTCAATGGTTACCAGAAACTATTTGGCTACCCACATTCTTCAAAATATCTTTTTGTTCAACAGAATAAAGAAATTTGTACAGGCTTGGAACAACATGAGGGTGAGTAAATAATAACAGAATTCTCATTTTTGGGTGAAGTATTCCTTAAATAATGCCCCAGGACGTATGTAATTTATTGTTATTTCATTTTGTGAATCTGTGTGTGTGAGATTGTGTTTCCCTGATGCCCAACAGCCTGCTGTGAAGTGTAGTTTTTGCCTGTTTTCCTCTGATTCTCCCTGTCCTCTCACAGGAGCCTAATTGATGCCACCTGTCCCTCATCAGAGTTGTGGAGAGTATCATGCATTTGAACAGAGGGAACTGGTTGTTCCCCAGAGAGAGCATGTCCTGTCAGTTTTCCCAGACTTTGTTGAATGTTGTGTGCTCTGAGCTATAATGCTTCTTTAAGAAAGCCTGTTGTATCTGCTGTAGTGACAGAGTGTAATTGCTCCTATTGTTGCCTGCAGATGCAGTAGGGAGGTGGGTGCCACTTTTGTTTCTACTAACATTTGCTTTTCCCAGTGGTGTAGAATAATTTTTTTTGGGGGGGGGGATGGGCCTGGGCAAAAGTGAGTCAGGACTCAGTATTCAGGAAATTTCGTAGAACGTAAAAACACGCCGTGGAAGACATGCATAATAAAACTACCACGTCTCCATCACTGTCACGAACGTGCCCATTGTCAACATAACCTAAAATCATTCACAACAGCCCCAATTCCTAAATACTGCTGCAGATTACAGTAGCTACAACCTGTCCACAAACAAAACCTGAGTATCAGTTAGAACGAAAATTAAATACAGTTTTATTTTTTCCGAAACAAAAGTCATTTAAAATGTTATTTGCATATTTTTCATTTTCATTACATCATTCTACATAAGTGTAGCCTATTCAAGGCACTGTATTTCCTCATCATATTTCCTCAAATAGGCTATATTACATATAACTAAAGTGTATATAATTATTTTATTCAGAAATGTCATGTTTGTGATTTTTATTTGTTAATTCGTTATCTAAATTAATAGACCTACATATTCTGAAACAGGGACAGTTAGTCGCAGGCATCAGTCACTAAATTTATAAAAATAATCTTTGTGAAGAGGACTGGCATCATCTGGTCTTATATTCTTTAGACACAGCACACTACACGACTTTAAACACGACTGAAAACACTGACTGAGCCCAAATTACATTCATAATGGGCCTGACAGTAGTGTGTTCCCGCTAGGGGTGCTCCGATTGATCGGCTACCGATCACTATCGGCCGATAATCACGATAATCCCGTGAGAGGTTTGGCATTTTTGGGGTGGGAAAAAACATTGTTTTTGCAAAAAAAACGGGCAAAGTCAGTCTCTGTCAGGCCCGGATGAAATAATTATAATGCTGAAGGTGAGGTACTCTTCGTTAAATAACTTATAAAGTAATTTGAAAAACTTGTGTGAGAGTAATTTCACAAACAGCGTGAGTGAATCACCATGCGCCCGTGCTCTCTCTCAAAATACACAAAGGCGTCCACACATCGCGTTTGTCTATAAGCGAGCTGCACAGTTGACACAGGAATTGTCACTTGCACAATCGAGGCAGTGTCACATCGTCACTAAAGTTTATAAACTGCATTACTTTTTAATTCTTGCCAGTGTTTAACCATTCGGCGCTCATGCACACTCGCAACGCACACATATAATGCCAGGTTCACATTACTCAGTTTGCAGTGCATACCTGGTGCGTATTTTTTCAGCGCTCATGTAAACGGATCAATAAAGCATGCACACTGCACACGGTTGCTGTCCGTCAGTGCGTTCCAGTAGCGTTGCGTCTGCAGCAGTGCAGAGATCGTTTCCACACCGAGTCTATTGCCGCTGCAAGCGCTGAATTAAAGTAACAACGCATTGTTTGCAGTAAATATGAACACGGATTGACACGAAAATGTAGTAATTACACCATAAAGACATATTATTAAAGTCTACTGTTTTTCACATTCAACACATATGGCTTGTTGTCTAGTTTTAAAGGAAAAGAGCACTTTAGATAAACAAGGCAATAATAGATGGCACTCATGGAGGTAGGAAAACAAAGTTCTTTATGAACCGCATGATTGCTTGTAATAAAGATTTAAATGCAAAAGGAAAGGCAGTAGAGCTGTCTATTTCTATCAATGGTAAGTTTGTGATAACGTAAGAAAAGTAGTTTAAATGTTTTGCCAATTGCTTGAGCAACTTAATATATAAATCTAGAAGTAAATGCAAAAGTAAAAAGCATTGAATAATGTGTTGCTTATATTTATTGTGTTTAAACATGTCTGTGAAAGACTATTACTGCACTGTGTAAAAAAGGAATTGCAATGCTGAAAAAGCATTTTCAGTGACAATGTTTGGATTTGAAATTAAAATAATGGATAAATGTTGTGTTTGTGGTAAACGGCCACGGATCAGTAGCGGACTCCTGTGTGAAAGCTGCTTCTCCTCTCACAAGAGTCACCTAAGAGAGGAATTCCCTCAAGTTTCAAAAATAAGATTCAGGCCCTGAATAAACGTCTAAAATTCCTGATTGGAGTATCACTATAAATAGTTATAAATGATAAAAGGAGGCTTTAAAAGATCGGTATCAGCAGATACTGCTTTCTGTGATCGGCCACAAAACTCCTGATCGGAGCACCCCTAGTTTCGGATCAGCCTGCGCTTGGAACTGAAAAGTCTTGCCGTTACTTGTGGACTGATGCGCGTCAGGGCAAGTTTTTAAAAAGTTTTTTTACAGAATTATGCATTGCTGCTCTTTTTCTAACATTTTCTAACACACAGCTGCAAATGATAAGGCTAACTGAATGGGTGAACAGAACACACACAAATTCAGTCATGACCTGCCTGAGACAGCCTGGATAACACCTAACACAGCTGTCAGTCATCTCGTTTATCTTATTCTTAAATGCTGTACAGAGACTTTAATCTGTAAATACCTTGTGTGTGGTGCTGGGATTTCAGACAGAACCAACTCTCTCACATTCTTTTTGCATTTCTTTTTTGTTTTTATATTATATGTTACTTCCCCGCCACCCCTAGGGGTGTAACACTACACTACCATTCAAAAGTTTTGGGTCGCAATAATTTTTTAATGAAAATTTTAAAGTCTCTCACAAAAACTGCATTTATTTGATCAAAAATACAGTAAAAACACAAAAATTCTGAAATTTTATTACAATTTAAAATAACAGTTTCTGTTTTCATATATTTTAAAATGGAATTTATTCCAGTGATGGCAGAACTCTATTTTTAACAGCCATTACTCCAGTCTTCAGTGTCACATGATCCTTCACATAATAATCATTTCAATATACTGCTTTGGTGCTCAAGAGACATTTCTTATTATCGGTTTTGAAAGGAGTTGTGCTGCTTTAATATTTTTGTGGAAACTGATACATTTTGTTTTCAGGAATCTTTGATGATTAGAAAGTTAAAAGGAACCATGTTTATTTGAAAAGTTTTTACTGTAAATTTTGAACAATTAAATGCATCATTGTTAAATATAAATATTAGTTTCATTTAAAAAAATAAAAAAATATTAAAAGATAATCTTACAGACCTCAACCTTTTGAATGGTGGTGTTGGCACTAAAATCAGGTGACTGTTTTAAATAATGTTTGAATGACAAACAAAAATGCAAAGCACAAACTTTACTTGCCCAGTTCTCTTTGGACAAAGGCATTGTAGACATTTTAATTTCATCATGAGAAATTTCTGGCATCACATTAAATGCAAGACCAAACAAATTGAAGTCACCCTTGGTCATCTGAGCCAAACCTAGAAACCTGATCCACTAGGTTGTAATGAGTGTGCCAACGAATTAGCAAGATCTCCTTGACTACCGGGCATCAGGTAACCAACCTCTTCGTCCACCTCCTCTACCTCTCCATCATGCCCTCTTTTTGAAATGGTTCATGTCATGTGTTTCCTTCCCCCATGTTGTGTTTAAACTACAAAACAACATTATTTCCTTCACTGAACAGTCAAAACCAAAAATCCGGTCCATACCTGTACCAAAGCAAGCACTTTGTCCTGCACTATGGCAGGTGGGTTATTTTTAGGAGATATGATTTTCACCAAAATGCCATCAATGAAGTCCCGGGTGGTGACGAGTGCATGGAACCGGTACCCGCAGTTCTTTACACATGTCTCAAGAACCTGAACAAATTATGAAAATCAAAATGAACAGGACAATCTAAAAAAATGAATTATTAGATGTTAGTAAGACTCTAAAGGGAATTGTTTCCATTGTATGCCTCTCACCGTCAGCGTAAGCATCACCTCTCTGTAGTTTTTATTCCCATTAAGCCTCTTCTTCACAGCTCTTATAGCGTCCTTGGGCCTATAAATCAGATAAATAACTAAATAACACATCTATACTGCTAAAAAGCTATCTATTATGATGTTACAATGACAAGGTCAAGTGAATGAATCATCTTCTGCAAGCAAGCATATCCAGGTTCCATAAATAACACATTTTGATGACTATTCAATTTATGTAATGTCCTGTACTTGCAATGGATTTAAATGGACACAAAATAACTGATGGCACGACATTAAGCCATAATTAAACATTATTAGCATGAAATGCATGCGCAACTATAACAATGACAGCATCTTCTGGATTTGTGTAACAATGTTTGTAGGCTTCCTAAGGTTGATGGAATATATCAGCACAGAGGTTACTTAATTCAACCTGTTAAATGCTATAAATCATGCATCTTTCATGTCTCACCCATCTTCTGTTTCATTGATTATGTCACATATTTCCATATTCAAGGTCCAGTCTTCACTTTGCAGTGAGCCATCTGTGGCCCTTTCTGGAAAAGATCAAAAGGCAAACTGATTAGATCATCGTTACTGCCTTTCACTAATAAAATAATCTGATATAACATCGGCACTGATGACATCGCACTCAACTGCAAACTGCTATGCAGTATGAGCATGCTTGCTGGTTATCTTCCAAAGCAAGCGGTAAGTTTCCTTACACATTGTCCATTCATAGGAGTTGATCAATAGTATGAATCAGTTACACACATTACGTCAAGCTTTTGCTATGAAACTGGGTGTGAGAGATAAACGCAGTGTCAACTGGCTAGCAGGCTAATACCAGCTGGTAAGTGAGAGCAGTATTTCATCTTACTTTAATTATGTGTTAAGCATGTCGCCTCCCTTTAATCTGTAACTTAAGTATAGTACTATTTTAAGAAGCACATATTGAGAGGTAACTGTAAGTTAGACCAGCTAGCATGAATGAGCATTAGCTGTTAGCCAGCTAACTGACAGGCTATCCATATGTTGAGTTTCTATAAAGCGGTTTAGCTAAATGCATCGCTTTAGGCGTCAACTTGTTACGACACCATTTTTAAGCATCATTTGGTTTCTGAAAAACATACCAATGCACTGTCCCACCGGAGTACTGTATGGGTTTCCCAGCAAGAACTCCATCTTGTCAACATACCCAACGACTAAGTCAATAAGACAGTAAACACTCAAGCCACGCCCATGGGTGACTCCCATTGGTCGCGTAATTCAGGGCAGCAAAGCTATTGGCCGAACCTGCAGTCCGCTATTGAAATGACACGCCAGCTAATTAAAGGGACAGCAGTGATTCCGTTGACATGACTCTTTTATACCGCGGGTTTGAGATTTTATTATTAACGGTTATGTATCAGATTGCCCTTTCATACTATGCACTTAAAAACATATGTTTTAATGTGTGACTTTGACCTTAAGGGAACTGCTTGAAATCCATGAGACTGGGGTTGGTAAAAATAAATGTGATGACTCAATTAGACATGCACATGATTACAATTTTTCAAAACTTTATTTACTTATTTTCCAACGTATTAGCTAAACCGTTTCACAGCTTTGACATTGAAATACTGGGACTTTTTTATTTAGAGTCTTTCCATGTGGTAGCCGTTGAAACTAAATTAGACATCTATATTATTACTCAAAACATAACTAGACAGGAACAGCATTTACTGGTTAGGTAACTGGTGCATGCGCTGACTAATATATATATAGATATATATATAATCTATATATATAATAAATATATAATAAACAAACAAGGACAGAGAACAAAAATTAATTCTTTCAGTCTCAAACAGTGCCTTTTGGCCCTTATCAGTCCTGTAAAATTTTTCTTTTGACAGCTGTGCTGTCAGAAGACAGATGCACAAACATTGCACCAGCAGCAGTTCGTGCTTGCAACTCGTACATGTCATAATCATGGGCCCATTCCACATTTCCCCATCTCTGGATCTAAGACAGAACAGAACAGCATTACAGTAATCATTAATATGGACGCAATGGTACAAAGCAATTATTATTAAACAGTCGGAACAAACTAAAAGCAACCATACCTGGTATTCCTCCTCAAGTCTGGACAGGACAACCGCTTGTTCCACACTGAGATGTCTGTCAATCAGCCCAAAGGACAAGACCAGCGATTTCAGCTGAGTGATCACATACTCAAGCCCTGCAGAACCAAAAAAAAAACTGCACTGGTTAAACAGGCCTATTCACATAAGATGCAAAATCAATCTTATGTAAAAATGTCAATTTACATAAAATGCAAAAGCCACCATGGTATCTTTACCTGTCAGAGACCATAAATTGTAGGAATTAAGGTGCTGCTGAAATGTCTCTTTAGTCTCCTCTGGGATTTGAGGGCCCATTATACTGGAGGACGAGCCAATTACTACATTGTACCTAAAAATAAACAAGATGTTCATATCACCATTTTTGGGGATATTACAGGTGCATTTTAATAAATTAGAATGTCGTGGAAAAGTCTTTATTTCAGTAATTCAACTCCAAATTGTGAAACTCGTGTATTAAATAAAAATGCACTCAGACTGAAGTAGTTTAAGTCTTTGGTCTTTTAATTGTGATGATTTTGGCTCGCATTTAACAAAAACCCACCAATTCACTATCTCAACAAATTAGAATATGGTGACCTGCCAATCAGCTAATCAACTCAAAACACCTGCAAAGGTTTCATGGGCCTTCAAAATGGTCTCTCAGTTTGGTTCACTAGGCTACACAATCATGGGGAAGACTGCTGATCTGACAGTTGTCCAGAAGACAATCATTGAAACACTTCACAAGGAGGGTAAGCCACAAACAATCATTGCCAAATAAGCTGGCTGTTCACAGAGTGCTGTATCCAAGCATGTTAACAGAAAGTTGAGTGGAAGGAAAAACTGTGGAAGAAAAAGATGCACAACCAACCGAGAGAACCGCAGCCTTATGAGGATTGTCAAGCCAAATTGATTCAAGAATTTGAGTGAACTTCACAAGGAATGGACTGAGGCTGGGGTCAAGGCATCAAGAGCCACACACACAGACGTGTCAAGGAATTTGGATACAGTTGTTTTGTTTTTTTGCGTATATTTCAGGTCTTGTTAAGCCACTCCTGAACCACAGACAACGCTGACGCCAGGCGTCTTACCTGGGCTAAGGAGAAAAAGAACTGGACTTTTGCTCAGTGGTCCAAAGTCCTCTTTTCTGATGAGAGTAAGTTTTGTTTTTCATTTGGAAACCAAGGTCCTAGAGTCTGGAGGAAGGGGGTAGAAGCTCATAGCCCAAGTTGCTTGAAGTCCCGTGTTAAGTTTCCACAGTCTGTGATGATTTGGGGTGCAATGTCATTATGCTGGTGTTGGGCCATTGTGTTTTTGAAAACCAACGTCACTGCACCGTTTACCAAGAAATATTGGAGCACTTCATGCTTCCTTCTGCTGACCAGCTTTTTGAAGATGCTGATTTCATTTTCCAGCAGGATTTGGCACCTGCCCACAATGCCAAAAGCACCAAAAGTTGGTTAAAATGACCATGGTGTTGGTGTGCTTGACTGGGCCAGCAAACTCACCAGACCTGAAAACATAGAGAATCTGTGGGGTATTGTCAAGAGGAAAATGAGAAACAAAAGACCAAAAAATGCAGATGAGATGACGGTCACTGTCAAAGAAACCTGGGGTCCATACCACCTCAGCAGTGTCACAAACTGATCACCTCCATGCCACGCCGAATTGAGGCAGTAAGTAAAGCAAAAGGAGCCCCTACAAAGTATTGAGTACACGTACAGTAAATGAACATACTTTCCAGAAGGCAACAATTCACTAAAAATGTTTTTTTTTTATTGTATTCTAATTTGTTGAGATAGTGAATTGGTGGGTTTTTGTGAAATGTGAGCCAAAATCATCACAATTGAAAGATCCAAAGACTTAAACTACTTTAGTCTGTGTGCATTGAATTTATTTAATACACAAGTTTCACAATTTGAGTTGAATTACTGAAATAAATGAACTTTTCCACGACATTCTAATTTATTGAGATGCCCTGTATTGTGTCCATTACATAATCTAGCCGAAATGTGTAAATAATCTAGCCAAAATGACCTTTGTTCTATCCAGTTCATTACAGGGTCCCATTCATTTCCCTGAAGTTCCACAAGACCTGGAGGTTCTTCTACTCTGTAACTACAGCAAAGGTATCTGATTAATGAAAACATAAAACTATAAACAGACGTATTAGATTTAAATCTAATACCATTTACCATTACTATAATGTTATATAAATCTTGGTTTAATTAATTAAATGCCATCAAGCGAGCCTCAAAATACCAGATTGTGTCAGTCTCCAAAAACTTAAGAACTGCTGAGATCATTCGTTCCTTCGTTCTTTGTGTTGGGTTATCAAGCGCTGTGTTGCAAAGGGTGGTCTGTATGGATGGAAATAAGTCATATTAGCATATTTACAATTTGAATCAAACCATGCCATTTTTATAAGTACAGTGCTTTCCACCAAAATATTCAGATCACATCAGTTTTAGATAAAAAGCATGATGTTAATATTTTATATTCATGCATTATAGTCACATTAAGCAGTTCAGAGCAGGATGATAATATAGTTCACATTTTGTGATGCATCGCTTTGAGTATACTGTATGTATGCAGATAAAGTTGGATGTATTCTATATCCCACTTCAAAAATATCACTGGCTGGTAATATAATTAATATATACAATTTAGGAACTCTAACTTTATTTAATCATAATGGCTTACTAAGTGCATGGTGTAAAACTTCAGTGTGTCCTTCTGAACGTCCCACTCTGTCGCAACAGCTATGGCAAGAGCTTCATTAGGCACTGTGAACAGCTTTCCACCTGGAGTCTTTAGCTTTCGCTTGTCAAGGTTTATTTCAAACAGGCCCCCTGTAGACAACACAGAGTATCTTCTTTTTCTTGTTGAAAACTTGTTTCTCTTTTTATATTGCAGATGTGTGTTATATGGCCACCAACACTGATGCTCACCTTCACCTTGAGATATCGAGACATTCTCGTAGAACTTCTTTCTCTCTGCAAAATGCGATTTAAAGAAAAAGAGACCAAGCATCAATACAGTCATGGCCAAAAGTTTTGGCAGTGACATAAATTGTGTTTTGCAAAGTTGTACTTCAGTATTTGTAGATTATTTTTCCACGTTTTATGTCTACTGAGAAACAATAAGCTTAAGTTTTAAAGGCTTTTATTGGCAAAAAAATATATAATGAGTCAATATTTACATATGCTGGATATTAGCTTCCGGTCCAAATCCTGACTGATGGTGATCCATTCTTGCATTATTAGTTCTCGGAGTTGATCACAATTTGCGGGCTTCTGCTTGTCCACTCACTTTTTGAGGACTGACTACAGGTTTTCTGTGGGATTGAGATCCGGGGAGTTGCCTGGCCAAAGATCCAAAATTTCAATGCAATGATCTAAGAGCCACTTCTTTATCACTCTTGCTTTATGACATGGTGCTCCAATGTGCTGGAAAATGCACGGATCATCAAATTGCTCATGGATCGTTGGAAGTTGTTGCTCTTGCAGGACGTTTTAATACCATTCTTTATTCATGGCAGTATTTTGGGCCAGAATTAGGAGAGAGCCCACTCCCTTGGTTGAAAAGCAACCCCACACATGGATGGTCTCAGGATGCTTCACTGTTGGCACAACACAGGACTCATGGTAGCGTTCACCTTTTCTTCTCCGAACAATCGATTTTCCAGATGTCCCAAACAGTCAGAAGGGAGCTTCATCAGAGAAAATAACTTTGCACCAGTCTTATGCTGTCCAATCCTTGTACTTCCTGCAAAATTTCAGTCTGTCCTTGACATTTTTCTTGAAGAGAAGTGTCTTCTTTGCTGCCCTTCTTGACACCAAGCCATCCTCCAAAAGTCTTCGCCTCACTATGCGTGCAGATGCTCTCACACCAACCTGCTGCCATTCCTGAGCAAGCTGGTGACACGACTCTGTAGCTGACTCCTCAGGAGGAGATGGTCCTGGTGCTTGCTGGACTCTCTGGGACGTCCTGAAGACTTCTTCACTGCAGTCGAACCTCTCTCCTTGAAGTTCTTGATGATCCGGTAAATGGTCCTTTCAGGTGCAATATTCTTTTTGGCCATTTTGATGCAAAGCGATGATGACTGCACGTGTTTATTTGGAGGAAACCATTGCTAAAAAGAACACAATGATCGGAAGCGCTTCTCTCCTTTTATAGCAATCAGTCTGCTCTTACAATCTAATTAGTATGATAGTGATTTATTCACTATTCACTAGTACTCATTCACATGTGCTGTGATATTCGATAGCAATTAATGTTAGGGGTCATTCTGTGTCAGGATCAAAACTATTGTTTTTTGTGAAAAGTTAATTTTTTTGGCCAATGAAGCTTTTAGCAATTATTTAAAATGCATCTGATCACTCTACACAATAATCTAGAAACAATGTGAATGACCACCACAACAGCTTAAGCAGCAAGCTTTGCAAAACACAAAATTTATGTCACTGCCAAAACTTTTGGCCATGACTGTACATTAGATTTGTCCTTCTATACCTTTCTGTTATGATCTTACCTGTTGTGTCACTGGCATATTTTGCCTTTTGTAGGTGTGTTAATAAACTAGGAACATGCTGCCCTTGAGGAAAAGAAAATGGCCAAATGACCTGGCCAAACTGCATTTGATACCTACAAATATTCCGTAACATCATTTGTTTAAAACCCTATGTGTTCTTATTAACGTAAGAGTGCTGAACCATTTAGTCAAGGTTATATAGTTGGATCAGGCGCTATAGCTAACTTGACAAATCATAGTTCACGTTTTAGTAATAACAGAAAAACACAGATATTAAGTACAATCAAAGCTAACTCAATTATTTAAGAGCAAATAAATACTTTCACTAGAGATGTCACAGCATGCCGCAACGAGAAAGCAAGTGTGAAGCTGATAACTGTGACCTACACACGGATCGTAAAGGACAATTCATAATAAAAGTCCTTAACGCTCCAATTGTAGGATGTGTTTTAAACCAATGTCGATCGTGTCGCCCTTTTTGGTACCACACACAACACAAAGGAAACAACACACAAACCGACAGACAAACAACACACACACACCACACACACAACACACACACACACACACACACACACACACAGAAATATTATCCCTTTCCGTATAATCGAATTTAGTGTCCCTCTTTTTATATTTTATTTGCTTTGTTTTTTTATTTGCTTTTTGTTTTATGAAAATATTGATTTGTAACTTTCTTTTTAATAGATTCCCTTTTAGAATTTAATAGATTTCCCTTTTTCAAGATACCTTGATGAACTAGATCACTTTTTATCTTCAAACCATTTTACAACAGTATAAGCACAAGTGGTAAAGACGATAAAAAAAATCTACAACTTTATAATTGCAATAAAAAACAAACACACACACACAACACAAAAAAAATATATATAATATTATAAACACACACACACAACAACAAACTATTAAATATTATATCATCATATATATACAACAAACACAAATATATAATTATAGCGATATCTATATATATATAATCATATCACCCATTTCCCTATAATCGAATTCGTGCCTTATGTTTCTTTTTGTTTATTGAATATTGTTGTAACATTCTTTAAGACGATTACCGAGAATTTTAATAGATTAACCTTTTAAAGATCATTTTATGAGACAGATAAACAATTTCATCTCTCAACATTACAGCAGTAGACACCATGTTGTAAAAGAAATATAAAAATTACAATGAAATAAAACCACCCAAACACAACACACCCACACACACACACAACACTCACACCACACACAACACACACCCACACACAACACACACCCACACACACACACACACACTATCAGTTTGTGTCTTTTGTCCAACTATTTGGTTTAAAGTGTCGTGTTAATCAATTATAACTAATTTTAGATTGCTGAACTTCTGAGTCAGTGAATTAATAGTGGTGAGGTAGATTACTCTTCGTTTATGAATCCCTCAGACAAACGTGCATGTTCGAAGCGACTCGAAAACACCACGCCTGTGACGCTGCGGGTTAACCCTGTGTAATGCAACACAATCAGGCTAAGCAGCTTAAAACCAGCGTTACAAAACCCATTCCAAATGCTTTATTGAAAGTGCAATATATTAAATGCAATTAACAAATCATCAAAAGGGAAAAAGGACAAAGTGGGGAATCTACACTACAATTCAAATTTGGGGTCAAAAATTAGCATTTTTGACAAGAACATTTTTAATTTAATAGCAAGGATGTATTAAATTGACCAAAAGTGACAATAAAACTTCAGTTGTTTTAGTAGGTTGTGTATTTCAAATAAATGCTGTTTTTTGTTTTAACTTTGTTCATCAAATAATTTTTTTTAATCATAGTTTCCACTAAATTATTCAGCAGCACAACTGTTCTCAACATTGAAAATAATAAGAAATGCTTCTTGAGCACAAATCAGCATATTAGAATGATTTACTGGAGTAATGATGCTGAAAATTTAAGGGCGGGGGGGAAAAACTTAAAAAAAGGTCTGCAGAAATTCAGATTTGCCAACACAGGAATATGTTACATTTGAAAATATATTAAAATAGCAAACAGTTTTTTAAAATTGTAACAATATTTCACAATATTCCTGGAATTTACGTATTTTTGATCAAATGCAGCATTGGTGAGCATAATAGACTACTTTCAAAAACATACACATTTTCCAACTTTCAATATCTGCAACTTTTCAACAGTAGATTTGACAAAATAAATGAAAGATTCTTTTAAAAAATAGATTTGATTTGTTGAGCTTTGCTGATCTAGAGAGCACTAGTACTATTTCAGCAGTTACCATGCATGACTTATAAAATACTTTACAGAAGCGTTTACAGTAGCTGTATCACAGCAACATTTAGAAAGTGAAAACCTGTTATGTTAGACAGATTTCAAAAAGTCAACACGAGCTCGCTTTACAGGAATATCCAACCACATTCTTCATTAAGGCTTACGAAACACACTTTCCTTGCTTGCACAGTAAAACATGATTTGTTGGTTTAACTTTAAAAAGTAAGTAACCTGGTTGCCTTAAAATTTTGAGTTAATTGAAACTAAGAATTTCAGTTATTACAAAGATTTTTGCTAGAATTAAAGACTATTTTAATTAAAATGTTTGGTGCAATAAATTTGGTTTAATAGTATCCACTTATCATCAATCAGTAACTTTCAAGTCATCTCCTATTTAGATAACATTTATACAATAGCCTACTGCTCAAAGCAGCTTTACAGAGTCAACAGGAAAATAGTTGTCAATAATGCAAGAGGACAATAACAAAGAGTCATGTTTCACTGTTTAGCACCAAAAAGGGTACTGCTATTGTTTTAAGCTGAAGAACCCTTTTGTACTGTTAGATTACCGAACGTGTTACAACCCCAGAACATACCGATTTCGTTCTTCTGTTGCAGACCACATCCCACTGCAGATTGCTGGTGGCATTGGTCACCCACACTATAATTCAATCAGGTAATGGTCTCATGAATCCTGCTTAGAACTGGGTGCTTAATTACAAAAACAAAGAGAAGCAAAAATGGGCCATACAATCTTAAAGCTTACAGAGTCCAATAAATATGTGCACTTATAAAGTAAATACATTTACTTACAACTTTGTCCAATCAATGTGACAGTCATTCCCATTATGTCTGCAAAGCACTTTGATGGATACAGCTGCAGAAGAACTGATCTTCAGTTATTCCAGAATATTATAAACATGACAAATACAGAAACACGTTAAAACAAACAATAAATATATATTTTTTAAATGTACAGGGAAAGTCAAATGTCATGACAAGTATACGTTTCATTTACCAAAGCCATACTTTACAATACAGGCAAGGCTTTTAAATTACATAAGACATGAAATTAGATTTAAAAAAGCTAATTTAACACATTTGTGTCTATCCTTATTGTATGGATATTTATACAAGATATAGCTATGCTGTTATTACTGTTATTCAAAAACCTATAGTTTTGAACGTATGTTTAATGCAATGTACTTATGACCTTATACTCACGCAGCATTACAATGGGTTGTGGTGAGGCACTTGAATGACTACTTCAGAAAACTGAAAGAAGAGTTTTAATCTTCAGAACTTCATCTGAACCAAGGTTATGTCAGCAATATCAAACAAACTCTGAGGGAGGTGCTCGTTTGATTAGCTTATAATGTGCATAAAAGGGACAGTTCGAGTGGTTATCTCATTTCATCTCAAGAAGCTCCATACAAGGCATTCATGTCATTATTCAGCTTAAGTCAGTTCAATGTTGATTCAGTTTAGATCAATAACAGTGTCAATGTTGCTAAATTTGCCTCAATTCATTGCTGAATGTTAATGGAATTAATTTAAAAAACCAAATCGGAAGTCAAGGCGACAGTGGCATGGAACCAAAAATCCATCGGGACAATAGGTGGGGGGGGGGGGGGGGAACCAAAACATAAAGTGGCTCAGTTGTGGTCACTGTTCTCCTGGCTTGAATGAAAAACGGTCGTTAGTGTGATTAGGATTAAAGGAGAAATGTGCAGATTTGCAACAAATTAGAAGCTAATTAGCCATCAATTCAATAATCTATTATTTCAGTGCACTGAATTGACAAAATCGGTCATTATGCTACACAGATCAGTTCTGTGCCCTATTGAACACTACAGTTTTACAATAGTTTTAGGTGCTAAATAAATGTTACATTATGTATAATTGTACCATAATTAATTCTAAGTTAACTAACATTCTGTCAAAATGGCTTATGAACAGGGGTGCACATAAAGTGGTGTGCAGGTGCGCATGCGCGACCAAAATAAAAAAAAATGCGCTGTGTAAATAAGTTCAGACCGCTCATTTGCGTACTGACATGATCGACAGCTGTTAATGCACAATCACCATTTTAGATTGACTAACTGTAATACTGTATAAGATTTCTATTCAAATTGAAAGCATAAACCTAGGCTATGTGCTGCCGGTTTCACAGCAACATGCAAAACTGACAACCCGCCAAAATAAATGCTTGCTGATTTTAGGTTTGAAAATGATGAAAATTAGAAGTTACACCTCGAAAAAAGAGGACGAGCTTTCTCTGAGCATTGGCGCTGTTGTGGAGGTGTTACAGAGGTCTGATAATGGCTGGTGGCTTGTTAGGTAATTAAAGTTCTTTACACAGATTGCACTGACATTCAAAGAATGATAGGAATGGCGAACTATTGTAAAGGCCAATGAAACCACACGAAACACCAAAACGAAGTTGGCTGTGGGATTTAGAATTTATGAAAAAAGCTGTCAGGTTCACACTGACCCAGGTTGGACAGCACGTGCTGTTGTAAAATTGATGAAGTTGTTGTTTAATGTGCAGGGTGTTTTTTTCATTTGTAGCGCATTGAGCTCTCTCGGCCACCATAGGACATGGGATTATTGCTGCAGTCATTAATTTACTCACAACTGTGGTTTATACTGTTCTGATACTGATTCATTCACAGGTGTGGAGATTTTCCAATTTATTTTGTTAAAGGCAGTTCTCAGTGTTTTATATGAGTCATAGCAGAGGAATATTTTGAACTGTTTTGTTTTTATACAAATAATTTCATGTTGCACAACCTGCAATACTTTTGGCTGTGACTATATTCATAATACAACATGGACTTGATCACCTTATTGCTTAATGGTTATCACATTTTAAAAATATTAAGTACTCAAAATTTTAAGACAATTCCTTAATTGGCATCCTTCTTCCAAAAATGCAGTAAAATGATCATCTACTGTTGTGCACTACAGTATAGTGCTCTGGTGTTTCATGTCATAACTGTTACTTATGGATTTTAGCATAGCTGGAATGCTGTATTGACTAATGAAAATCCAGGATCGGAACCATTTCATAAACATCATTGAAGTGGTATTTTACTTAATATACAGTTAAGGCCCAGTCACACCAAGAACATTCCTAATATGACAAATATATAGCGTCCATGCTAATGGTAGAAATTATTTCGTGTTATAAACGCAGTTGCAATGCATTTCGTGTTGCCACTTTAAGTGCTCAAGTCATTTAATGCTTGGATAGATTTGTTGAATGTCCCGTTTTATCATTCATCAGCTGAAAAAACAACTTACTTGAATAGATTCTCTGGCTTCCTCGTCATATCCATGTGTGGTGTGGAAGTGCTTCTCATAGAATGCGGCCAATCCAAGACGGGATGATTTGTTTTTATAGGAAACAGATTAAGATTTGGAGAAATTTAGCATTACATCACTTGTTCATCACTGGATGCTCTGGATTTTTAGGTGAGAGGACTACAGGGGATGGAAGTTTTCACTGGAGGAAGCTTTATTATGGATTATGTATGACTCGAGTTTTGGCCAAAAGAGACAGTTTAAAGTTAAAAACTTTCTAATTAAGATTTTTTCTTTATTATAAACACAGCTTTTCTCTTCTTACATCTTGGATGACCTGAGGCTCAGTACATTTTCAGCTAATTTTAATTTTTCAGTCAATTATTGCTCTAAAGAGATATTTCTACTTGATGTAATCCATAAAAAAAATGTTGTTGGTATAAATTAATGTATTTACATGAGTGATATACTGTGTATATATATATATATAACTGTATATTATTATTATTTTTATTTTTTAAATAATGAGGCAAATCTGTGTGAGCAAACTAGTCGAAATACTGTAAGGTCAACTCCTGCCACGCCATAATCTTGACGATGTCGAGATCTGCAGAGTTTGACCGACTATGACTTTGATATTTTTGTTTTTTTTTTTACCCGCAATAAGGTACCAAAAATAATGACAAATGTTAGACATGTTTAATTCCTGAGCATTCTTAATGCCTTAGTTGAACAACTATTTTAATAGTCCTGTATGACTAATTATAGTGTACGAGTAGCTGTCAATCAGCTTTATTTCCTTGGTGCGTTCACTTTCCTGATACATAACTGTTATAGGAAACAAAAAGAGAAACTAGTTTATAAATAGCTTCTGGAGCTATTTTAAGAGGATAATTGGCTCTACATCTGTTTTAAGTACTTCATCAACTGTTTAACCCCTTAGCATTCCTGTAAAATTTGCCTAAAATGGCATACCCAAAGTAAATTGCATGCTGTTCTTGACCCTTTGGGACAGGGAAGTGCACAGACATGTGAGGGCAGGGCTCAAGGGGGGGAAAAGGGCAATTTTTTTCTAAACAAAACGTTAAATATATTGGGGGTGTGTGATATTGACAAAAAATAATATCTTGATATTTTCTGGTATTTTATCGATAACGATAATTAAACGATATTTTGCTGAGTGTGTTACTGTGCTGATATCTTAAGGACTACCGTGGACAGCTGACTCTTAAAGTTTTTGATATTCTGCATATTCTGTGCGGTGATCAGTTCACAGCAGTGATAGAAATTAATCTTTTCCAATAAGTTTAAATAGATTTTTTTTACCTCTTATGGGCATTTTTACCTTTATAAAGCCCTTTTTTCTAAAAGTGTGCATCATCTTTTCAGTCAAATTCTTAACTTGAATCAGTCAATTAAAATAATAAGTCATTTGGGCTGTTACCAAGAAAATGAAATCAGTATCAACAAAATGTATCTTTGCAATGCATAGGAAACACAGAAGCTGCATTAGAAGTGGCGTTTAGATGCATTTCCACACTGTTTAATGCAGGACATGAATGTTTTAACCTGCAGTCACAAATGCAATAATACTGTTTTGATATTTTAAACATAAAACGCTCGATACTGATATTTGAAATTATTTCAGGAACGAAACACTGTCATGTTGCTCAGACATGCAAATAGGAATTATATTTGTTGGCGAAATAGAGCAAAAGCAGTCAATAATGTGTCTAAAACGTAAGTGTCTTAATAAAACTTCTAGTTTATTGAACTGTTGTAAAAAATCAATATCACATTTGCAATCATGCAGCTTTTTGGTGGAAAAAAAAAACCTCATGGCTTTGCATGATATTGATTAACTATATGAAATATAAATATATATTTTCTGTCCCCATATCTTGAATTTGTGATAATTCTAAATGCATTTTAATAAACTGAATCATGCAATCAAAGAAGGTGCACTGGTCTAGCCTGCTAAACTTTAGCTAACTTACATGGTAGCCGAGTCATGGATGTTAGCAAGACAAATTAACTATATTTGCTTTTTGTCATTTGGATAATTAGCTGTAAATTCGAGGCACAGGTAGCTTTTAGTCTTTTGTTCATCAACACTCACCTCCACAGCAAGACAGACACAGTTGAAAGGGAGGGAGGGCTTCACTTCTGCCGCTTGCGGTTCTCTGTTTGTGACTGACCCGACCTGATATTTTGTTTTTTTATTCGTTTGACAGGGACAGCTGTGTGCAAAAACGTACACGCACACGCACCCACATTATATCATTTATCAAAAAAAAAAAAGACACTCCCCAGAAAAAAGGGGCACTTTCTCTGGATGAAGAAAAAGGGCAGGTGCTCAAGCCCTCTTTTATGTCTATGTGTGCACGTGCCTGATTTGGATTATATGCATGTTTTTGGTCTCTTTTGAAAAGTGACACTTTGAGGTTTGTTCCTAAACAGAAAAAACCTCAGAATCACTGTAAGTCTTATGGTATTGAGTAATGAAGCAATCAGCCTTAACAGCTAAGGGGCATTGTTAGGCACCACGCGAAACGGAGTGCCTAAAACCTCCTTAGCTGTTATAAATTCCCTGTAAACCACGGCTTCACGGGGCTTACTGCTTTAATAAAACGGTTATTCCATACACGTAGCAAGGTTTCACAAAATAAAACAGAGCAAATAAAGTGTACTGATATTAATAAAAAACATTATTCTTCCACCAATCAATGTAATTCCTCAGAATCAGTTGTGGTTGCACCAAAGTGGTTGCCGAGCAACACACAAAAGCAGAAAAAAGAGGTGTATGTTTGTAGAGTAATTAACAACCGCTTCGAAGGCGGCTCAACCAATCAGAATCAAGGACCGGAACTATAAGGTGTATAATAGAACTCGTGACAAATGGAAAAAAAAAAACATTCGCCTCCAATTTTTTTAATTATTATATTTTTGTAAACCGATGCCTGCAGATGACTATAGCTCGGAGCAATTAGCTGGAAAACACATTGGGATCACAGCATGAAGCCTTGTTGGCAGTCTGACAAAGACACTGATTCTCAGCTTTCCAAAGATATGTGACATATTTAGAGATGTTGTATATCACGAAGAAAAACAGGAAGTGTACCTCGGGCAGTACAGTGTAATGCAAACAGGTTAAATTAATCATTGTTGCAACAGGTTGTTTACAATTTTTTTTCCTTAACTACCGCATTTATTACCACAGAAAGAAAATAGCTATGAGCATTACCTTTTGAAAGAAAAGCTCAATTTAAAACTATTTTCAATATACTAAAACCTTTAAGTTTTTTAATGTCTTGATGACTTTTTTGTTCATCTATTGACATGACAACCTTCTTGCCAGTATTTATACAACCATGCATGTTAATTTTTGTTGTTGTTGTTGTATTATAATAATAATAAGCTAATTTTTAACATCACAAAATAAAAAAAATAAATAGAAATTAAGCAACAGAAATTTCAAAACTTTTTCTGGTAATTACAGGGGATGGAGCTTTAGAAGAACAGCAATATTTCAAAAACACTTTGTCCGTTTTTATGAGGGACTTTCTTTCGGGTATTTTCCAGGAGGTCATCCTTTTGTTCATTACTGCAGTTGGCTCCAAATCAAGACCATGGGCACATATTTTCTCCCGGACTGCCTCAGTTGAGTGGGTGGTGTGCGAAAAAGCATGTGTTTTGTGCCCTCACCGGGATAGCCAAAACGTGCGCCTGGGGTCCTTTCCCAGGTGATGATGTTGGCATGCAGGTGGCATGACAAACCCGCACCGTTGATGGCCTTGAGCTGATTCTGCAGAGGAGTTTTGGCGGCTCTTCACAGGCCGCTGTGACGCCAGCAGCTTCAGATCAATGTTCTAGTTGTCTGCCCTCTCATCACCCTCAGTTTGAAGACACACCTGTGAGCCCCACTTAGCCTGTCCACCCCCACAAAACCACCAGGTCATCATGGGAAAATTACTAAAGGATGACAGCCATGAATAGACTGCTCACATTGGTTATTTTGATGAAAAGCATTAGCCTTACAGAAAGGTCCCGGGTTACATCATGAGCTTCTCGGGATAATACTGGCCCCCCTAAACAGCATAAACCGTTAAAAAGCCATCAAGATAGATAGATAGAAGCAAACTTTTAGTAACTGTCAAACAGATAGTGGGAATGTAGTCAATCGCTAGGAGATCATAACTTGAATATGGTGATAGACCATAAATATCTATAAATGTACACTGTAAAAAAAAATCTGTAAAATTTACGGTAAAAATGGCAGCTGTGGTTGCCGGAATTTTACGTAAAAAATATGGTAGCAATGATTTAGGTTTTAACTTAAATTTACAGTAAAATACCGCAATTTCATTAACTGATATAATGTTAAATATACCAACCTACTGAAGTACTAAAATCAGTTTTGTACCTTTATAATACACTGACAACCACCAAAAACAGGTGGTGATGAGAAAATCACATGATGAACTAAAGCTCATCACAAGCAGCGTTTAAATAATAACATATATAGAAGGTTCACAGTTTCATTCACACAAACACTAAAGCCCATCGTGGTGACACACATGAAACTGAAATAATGTAATAAACATACATTTAACAACATTAGGTGCAACACACAACCCTAACATACAAAACTCATAAGAAAAAACTAAGAACAAACATAGTTATTTCAACAAAAAAAAACATAAAATTTGAAATGTAATGCAGGGAATTCTGGGAATGTCAATTACGGTTATTCACTGTAAATTATACGATATCTTTCCCTTCCAAAAACGGTATACTACCGTAAAAAAATTACATGTAATGTCCAATACAGATTTTCACAGTATATAGTAGGGGAATTTACCGTTAAACCATTTAACAGGTTTTTACTGTAGCATTTTTTACAGTTTTTTACTGTTAAAATCACAATAATTTTTACAGTGCAGATGAAAATTAAGTCTATATTGCCATTTACAGCTAGTAGCAATAGATAGATGATAGATTAGATGGTGGGGTTTGCTTCTTAAACTGCTGTCATGTATACTATGAAAACAACACTGATGTTTTATCACTGACAAATATTGTGTCAAAACTTAACTTACCTTGGTTTGAAGACAACACTGAGGTTTTATTACTGATAAATATTATTATTCTGTAATAACTTCTTGAACTTCTCAGTTCGCACGTGAGCGCAGCCGCTTATCCGATTTGTACTCGCTCCACATTCCGTACAGGCTCAAGTGACATAAACAACACGCCCACGTCTGGCTGGCAATAAATGATGAGGATACTGGTGATGCTGAAAGAGAACAAGGAAGACTAGAGTTCACACCGTGATCTCGTTCTCAGAAACCGCATCAGCTATGAGTGATCCTCGTTTTCCCGTCGAAGCCCGACTTATCGGAGTAATGAAGAAAGGCAAAGACAAGGTAATAATATGTTGTATATTCGTAGGATAACTAAGTATTGGTAAGATAATTTGTTAATTTGTTTTTTACTGAAGTTCATGACATCCGTGCTGTGGTCAGACCAGAGTGAGTTAATAGTGTACAGATCTTTCCGGGACTTCAAAACGCTCCATGTAGGTTTTACAGTCATTTATTTATCACAAATGGTTATTAGAAGTGTAAAAATAACCAGCTAACCTACTTTTCTTGTTTTAACAGAGGCAACTGAAAAAGAAGTTTCCTGTGGATAACTATAAAGATAGAGTGCTTCCCAGATTTGGAGGTATGATTGGCAGTTTTAGGAGATTAAAATGTGCATAATATTACATATTTAAATATACAAACTTCACTCAAGTCAAAAATATTATTGTATATTGTTTTAAGCCTATAATATCATAAAGTAACATTAATGTTTTTAAATATTTTGTGGTGATGCTCTCACATTGCAAAGGCTTTCAGGCATTAATGATTATCATTTTTTACAAAATGCATAATTATAATGCATTTTTTTTTTATGTTGGAAGAAAACATATAGCTGAACTTTATCTGCAAGTCTGGCCATTAACCCTCTAGTGGGCCCTGTTAAAGGTGTTTTATCCACACTGTATTTGTTTTGTTGTTCAGATGTGATTTCTGTTGTTTGCAGCCCAGTGCATGGTGACTTCATTTCAGTTGAAAGGTCTGGCTAAGTCAGTATCTCGTCTAAGGTGTCTGGAGAAATACTGTTCCAGCCTGTTGCAATGTGACACGACTGTGTCACATTCCTCAGAAGTCATTAAATTCTTCTTGCCTACTGAGCAGGAGCTTCTGCCAGAATATACCCAGAACAGGTTAGATTATTTCCTTGCAGCAGATAAGCAAGCAACTTCAGCTTGCCAAAACATGTACAGTATGTAGAGTAGCTCACTTCAAATTTCTGTCTTGATCTGTTTCTGATTACCAGAGTTTAATTCTAATGTGATCCTGCTGGGAAGTGTTTGTGTGGTAAACATCTGTTAAAGCTGCTCTCGTCTCTCTGCAGTGTGATGATTCTGCAATCAGACAACATCAACACTGTCAGCGGAGGACCTGACTTGGCGAATAAACGTCTGAGAAATGGCAATGTGACCCAACCTTTTGTATCCAAGACATATCGATGTGTGGCTCCATATGAGACCAAAGATACAAAGAACAGGCCATTCAAAGTAACTGTGGATGAAAGACTGGACGTGCTGATCAAAGACAAAGCAGGTATGTATCATCTGCCTTAAGGAAGTGAAACGAAAAGTTTATTGAAATGTTCTTTACAGTCTATTTATATTTTTATGTGGGCGTTGGTTCCGAACAGGTTGGTGGCTTGTTGAGAATGAGGATAAATGTCTAGCTTGGTTTCCTGCTCCCTACTTGGAGTTATGTGATGAGGAAGATGATGAGGATGAGGATGAGTTTGATTCAGCTACTTTTGAAAGTAAGACACGGTTGCTACGCAAACTTTCTGTTATAATGAATCTCCAAAGATAACCTTGCTAACCAAACATTTTCTCGCTCCACTAGGTTCGCTGTACTGCGTAACAAGAAGTTACAACTCGAAAAAAGAGGACGAGCTCTCTCTGAGCATTGGTGCTGTTGTGGAGGTGTTACAGAGGTCTGATAATGGTTGGTGGCTTGTTAGGTGATTAAAGTTCTTTACACAGATTACACAGATAGGAATGGCAAACTATTGTAAAGGCCAATTCACAACACACAAACACCAACAAAGAAGTTGGCTGTTGGATTTAAAATTTTATGAAAAACAAACTGTCATGTTCACACTGCCCCAACAGACACCAACAAACACTCACTGAACATGTTCAGTCAGGTGAAAACAAACCCTACCAACAGCAACAGCTTTCGTTGTTGGTGTGTTTGGCCGGGTATGGAATTGGCCCTAAGGACGGATGTATTAATAGACAAAGAGCAATGTTGAAAGACAGGCCGCAGTTCTTCAGTTTATGTATTATTATTGATTCAAATTACGTTCCAGACAAGTTACAATTTATCAAATGCCACACCAATTAAAGCATGCGCAGAAGTTATAGTGGTGAATGACATTTTATTCTAACGGAACAGACTTCTACTATATAAGATCTAGATATTATATAAAAAAGAAACCCGCTTCTTTAAAATAAAAATTAGATTTTATATTGTACTTATTAAACAGTTTAAAGAATATTGTATTTTAAATGCAGTTCATATGTATTTATTTAAAATATAATATATATACTATATATATATATCAATTAATTACTTATTTTTGATCAAGTAAACGCTGCTGTCAGCATAAGAGTCTCTTCTATGAAATGTAGTGTATTTCTACATATAAGATGGGGAGATAGAGAGATGGGGGGAGGGGGGGGGTCGACATGTACATGGAGTTTTCCCCATACAAAACATAAATCTTTTATTCCCTCTACAGATATAACAGAAAGGTAGGCTATGTGCCCTCCATGTACCTGAAGCTCTACAGCAGCCCCAGCTTTGGCCTTCAGACTCTTCAGAGGAAACTTCACAGCTCCACTATCCACCAGTCTGCAAACAGCGCTTTAAAACTGGAGCCTCAGGTCCACTCACGAAGCAGAATGAATAGTTTCCTCAAATCAAACTCTCTGGAAATGCTGTCAGAGCCGGTACAGCATGAGGAAGCTGGCAGCTTCAGCGATGATGGAACGGACTTCAGCTTCAGTTCCTCAGACACCACCTCCATGAGCCCAAGCATGTTCAGCTCAGAGTGGGAAGAGGGCCTGAGACAGCAGGATAAAGAGCCAGACAGCAATGATAGTGGCATGTCCAGTGGCCAGTCAACCCCCACCAACTCAGACACTGGTCACCCTATGAAAGGAGTCGGAGCTCCCAGGGTGCCACCCAGACCACAAACTCAGGAGATCCTACGTCGCTGCACGGCCTACACTCGTAAAGTTGCTCTGGCAAACTCTGCTCGACTGGCCCCTGAAAGTGAAGTCATGGTAGATGAAGTGAGAGTATGAAAGAGGTGAGAGAGCATTTGGGTCCATATGACAATGAGAGACTCTTTCCTTTTATGCCTTTTTTTTTTGTCTTTGAGTATGATACCACAATATTAATCTGAGGTTTTTGTAATCTCTTTTAATCCTTGGTGGGGCTATATTAATACTATAAATATTGAATTAATCAAATATATTATACATAACCTGGTAAAGGTAGTTACAGTATACTGTACATATTTAAAGAGTTTTATTTTTTCATTAACATTATAGTCAGACTGTTATCTTTTGTCCTGGAGCTAATGGTATTCCATACTGGAAAAGAAAAAAATTGGACTTTTGTGTTAATGCCTGCACAAGTTTCAATAAATGTTTCAAACTTAATTTTAATAATTCTGATGTCATGACTTTTTTCATGGGAGCTGGTAATTTAATATGTACAGACTATGTAATATGTACAGAAGCAAGCACTCAATTAAACATTTCCAGATAATGAAACACTGATAACTACAGAGACTGTCAGTGTAGACCACTTTATGAGTAAAACAAACTAAATTATTCCACTCAATGCTACTATATATTTAGGCTTATTTTAAGAATATGAGTATAATTATTATTATCATCAAAGAGTTGAGTTTGTTTTTGTGAAAGTTCCCTTGCGTAATTATGACGGTAACATGAAAAAGTCAGCTACTGCTAATAAACTTTTAACAATAACATAAGGAGTGGCTGAGATGTATTTATAGGAAGCTGCATTTCCTTAAATTAAAAATAAAACCAGACATTCTCAGAAACAGTTTGTCGCCCTTTATTGCTTGTTGATTATTATCATTCTAGAGATTGTGCATGTATTTGAGGACAAAGTGAGATTCTCCTGACAAATTCCCCTTATGTCAACATTGCATAGGATAATACAGTATGGAATGGCACAGGTACATTTCTTTGCAGCCTAATATCAACATTTGTTCACTATATTGATTATTCCACTTCCAGTTTTTCCTGTATTCTGGAAATTGCAGTGGTTTTGATTGTAAGTTTCATCTAGAATCCTTTTTAAATTAAATATTTACATTTTTCTAAATTGTTATCCACATTAAAAATTCCAGTATAATCATATGCTAAATCTGTAAACAAGTGAGTTCAAAAAATACAATGAAAAACATTAAGACCATGGTGTACTATGTAATGAGGGTAGATTTTATCCATAAAGAAAGCCCAATTCTGACCCCATTTCTCCCAAGTATATTTGGATGGTGACAGTACCAACTGGCCGTTTCTCTTTATTGGCTAAAAAAAAAAACTTAGCTTTTGCTAAAGTCTTCCAATAATATAGGTAGGATTTAGTTTAACGTTGAAAGTAGGGACAATACATTAGTGTTAAAAGTGTATTGTGACCACTGTTTAGTACACATATTTCAAATTATACACAGTCCCCCCGGTACGGTGTGGTATGATGTTATATTCTATTAGTTGTCAGAGGGAATGCTTTGCTGTGTGGAATTGGCCATTCAGATTAATGCCTGCTCATCTAGAGAGGCATGTATAATTCTTGAATGTTGGGTTCAAATGGTTTCCCTAGGCAATGCTTTGTCATAATAAGTAATAACCTAGATGGTGACCGAAAATAGGGGTCCAGTGGTTAGTGTTAAAAAAGTTGTTCAGGTGATAACCAACATTGTTACTTGTGACACAGTTAGAAATGGAAACAGAATCGAGAAAATCGGACACATTCTGCAAGCATTTCTGAATGATCCAGGTCACGTGTCTCCTTTGGGATGTTTTGCGTGCGTGGTGTTAGGATCAGATGCATGTGTCTTTAGCGCCACTACAAATATTCAACATGTAATACAGATGTGGTAGCTGTGCTGGCGTCTCACAAGTAAAAAATGGTGAGTTTTCCTTTTTTAATTACACTAAAATATTTGGGTGGGTGGGGAAAAATTATAGATATATGTAGGTTATATTACAGGCACAGAGCTTAAACTTGTAAAAATCGTCACTAATAGTGCACATATGAATTTTTTTTATATAAAAATAGATTTTAACTAGTTCAAATAGTTTGAAATTAAATTGGGTAAAATTAGAGAATGAATCTAGCATCCTATAGATCTTACAATAGAAGAATAAAATTAAGTATATATTACTGTTGGTTATTAATTTTAGTTGGGATATTAGAATGGCGGTTATGACGTGGACAGCAGTTGGGATACGACAAAGATGATGATCTGTTGTGTCATCTTAGAGTGGATTTACACGCTGGCCCCTGTACGAGCTAAATGACACCACGCTCTTCTGCAAGGAATGCATTTCAGTGGATGAAAAGTAAGCAATTAACAGATTTGTGGAAACTGTGATATTTAGGATTCTCTGATGAACAGAAGGTGTTTAGAAAAATAGCGTTATTGATAGCAAACTGTTGTTTACGATAGTCGTAAATGTCTTTAGAATGACAACGCCTGATCAATTTAATGTGACCTTGCGGAATAAAAGTATTACTTTCTTTAAAAACAACAACAAAATAAACTTGTTTGAGCAATGTTAAAGCCAGTGTTGTTTCAGACAGGTGAAATGCCCGTGTTGTAGGCAGCCTATCGACCAGAACCAAATGCTGGTTTTGTTTAAACTGAGTAAAATATTATGGCGTTGGCAAAATGGATAGGTAACTTTTTTTTTTAATTAAGGGATAGTTCACCCAAAAATGAAAATGTGATTGTTATCTGCTTACCCCCGAGGGCATCCAGATGTAGGTGATTTGTTTCTTCAGTAGAACACAAACGAATATTTTTAACTCAAACCGTTGCATTCTGTCAGTCTTATAATGGAAGTGAATTTGAATCACGGCTTTGAGAGTCATAAAACCTACACAAACAAAACCAAATTAAACCCTGCGGCCCGTGACAACACATTGATGTCCTAAGACAAGAAACGATCAGTTTGTGCCAGAAACCGAACAGTATTTCTAGTGGTTGTTACATCGGAGTTTAACCGCAATGGTTCCGAACTGTCATTGAGCGCGTTCTCAACAGCCGGCGAGTGATGCGTCTTCTTCTTTTTCTTGCTTTACGGCAGATCGCAGACTATAAGTGCTATTACGCAACCTATCTTAAGAATGGACCATTGGACACACGAATTGAGATTGTAGATAGTGTCGAGGGTCCATTTAGAGAGATAGGGATGGCGGTAATGACTTATAAGTCGCAATCCGAAGTATCATATAGGCAGAAAGATAGGAAGAATGAACGAGCGCCAGCGCGGCTGTGAGAAGCCCAGTTCGGACAATGCAGTAAATCAGAGGTAAAAAACGATATAAATACTGTTCAGTTTCTTGCACAGATCGATCGTTTCGTGTCTTTACACATCAGTGTGTCGTCACGAGCCGCAGGGTTTATTTTGGTTTTGTTTGTGTATGTTTTTTTGTCTCTCAAAGCTGTGATTCCCATCCACTGAGATGGTATGATTGACAGACTGCAACGGTTTGAGTTAAATCTTCGTTTGTGTTCTACTGAAGGAACAAAGTTACCTACATCTTGGATGCCCTGGGGGTAAGCAGATGAACATCAAATTAAAATTTTTGGGTGAACTATCCCTTTAAGTCTAATATACAGTATAGTTAAAAGTTCTAGTACTTAAACTGTGAATTCTTGAAAACAACTGAAATGTGTCCTGTGTTCTTAGTGTCGAAATGCGCAGCAGGGTTGCAGGGCAACTTTCCGGATTTCTAACGAGTACCTCCACATCTCCAGCTGTCCATATGAGTGGCAACGCTGTCCCCATGAGGGCTGTGGGCAGCAGGTGCTGAGGAAGGACGCGCAGGCGCATGATCAGAGCTGCAGCCACTGGCGACAGCTGTGTCCCATGGGCTGCGGCACGCTGCTCGTCCGTGAAAATCAGGCCCAACATAACTGCTACCGAGAGCTGCAGCAGCGCTATGTAGCCGAGCGGCGGAGGCAGAGGGCCATCGCAGCCAACCTGCGCAGGAAGATGCAGCGCATGCAGAGCCGGATGGCACAAATAAGGAGGCAAATAAACCTGATGTGTGAGAGCCTGGAGGTTGGCGATATGGAAATTGAAGAAGGGGAGGGAACCAGTGCTTGGACAGATACTAATGCCGCCAGTCCGAGCAGCAGCAGACACCGTCACACTAACAGCAGCAGTTCAAGAGTCAGATATATATAGCGTAAATACCTTTCAGAATTCAAAGAGAGCATTCAAGTTAGTCCTTTATGTGTGCGGTTTTATTAAATGTGTCTTTCCACTTTTATAGTCATCTTAAAGGGATAGTTCACCCAAAAATGAAAATTACTTGCATCTTTTTACTCACCTTCATGCTGTTCCAAACCTGTATGACTTTTTCTTCTGTGACACATAAAAGAAAATATTTTGAAGAATGTTTCAACTGTCCATACATTGAAAGTCGAAACTGGAACCCCACCACCCCACTGACGTATGTATGGACTAAAAAAAAAAAAAAAAAAAAAAGAAGAAAGAAATCATACAGGTTTGGAACAACATGAGAACAAGTAAATGATGACAATAAGGCGTGTTTGTGGGCTCAAGACTTATCCCTTTTAAGTCTTGCAGAGCCAGAACACAACCAAGTCGTTAGGCAGATTTACTGCGGGAGGAAAGAGAAAGCAATGATGATTAAAAACAAAATTGGAAGGATTTTCTTACCACATCATCCTTCTACAGTTTGAGAGGTAATAAAGTAGATAACATGATAGCTAATGCAAGATTAAAAGATACTGACCAAAAATACTGTAAACATTCAATATGAACGATGCTTAAGTTCAGATATACACAACTGAAGTGAAAGATTGAGCCAAGGAAAATGTTGAAACCATACAAAAAAAAAAGTCTTTGATACTAATGATAAGAATTTCTGATGTAAAATTGCAATACTCTGGATACTCTATGTGCGACATTTTTCAGAAAAGATGTGCATTAATTCTAATAGGAAGTCTTAACTAAGTATTATATTTGAATTATGGATTATTACTCATGCTTATTGGTTCTAATTTAGCCACTGTGGAAAGTTCAACAAACTAAATCAGTGTCATCCAGGACATAACAAACGCAGACAATAAAGTAATAATAATAAATTGCTTTATTCACACATTAAGCCAATGGTAGAAAGAAGAACAGACTGGGGTTTCCGGGATGATGGGAATGCTTAAAACCAAGTGCCTTTATTGCATTGTCATGGAGATATCTACCTGCATTTAGTGAGAACCATGTTGTGGGATATTCACGTGGGTACGACATTGTGCTTCTGTCCTGCAGAATGTTAAATGAATGTTTATAGTAATGGAAATGACAACTACTAGAAGTGGTTCGAAGGTTTAAATGGGGTACTGGGTATGTCATGTCTATGCCACGAAGAAGAGGGCACTCTGTAGTTCTGCAAGAATGGTCCAGATCACACCTGTTCAGTGGAGAGTCCTACGAGGAATGCGGGCGGGAAGCTTTGCAGGGGTATTGTGGGGAAAAGCTGTGGGTGTTGTCCATCCAGAGTGCATAGCGGGCGGGTCAAAATGTCAATCCATGTGGGGAACAAAACCAAGAAACTATTCGGAAAGAATAAGAAAATATTGGACAGATTTTGTTATGGGGGTTAATGAAACATTTTAGATTAAAATAATTTAACTAAAATAAAACAAGTGCAATTCAATAACCATTTAGCTGACATATTGGGTTAACATGCACGAAAATTTATAGTGACAGGTCCAGCAATTCACTAACAAATCAATCTAAAACAAACCTGGAACTCACTCCGGTACTTCTGTTTCATATCCATCAGGTACATGGCAGACAGTCACTTCTACGCTTCAAGTTGGGTCTGACCTAGAGCAAGCTTTCGGGGGACGCAGAAACTATACCTGGAGGAGAAAGAACCGACAAACAATAAATTGGGGCATGCAGCCAACGGACATTTTTTTTTTTTTTTTTTTAATCTGCAAACCGATTGCAAATAATTGATTTATAGTGCAAAAAGCGGCGCCCGCTTTCCGCTTTAAGTGCAATTAAGTGCACTTATATTGATTTGTTGAGCAAAGCCCAGTAAAGGACTTGATCAGGCTTTTATCAGTACCGTTTATTCAATTTTACGATTAAAGTTAGATATTTTAAATGTACAAATTGCTTCATCATCAAAAACTTTAGCATTGCAACAGGTGTAAATTACAACTATCAAGATACATAACAAACAAGTTTTAAGTAGTGTGCCCATAGATGCTTGACAGTCCACACTTTTAAACATATTTCCAAAGACACAGAGTTAATTATCAAATCATATAAAGATGTACTAAAAGTCCTCTACTTTAGTTAAAAACGGGACTCTAAAGTCCAATTGACAAATTCCCATTTCTTGTTAAGTATACTATTTCCATCACAGAGGGACAATTTTCATGACTCCAAAAATTCTGGGCTCCTCATAACGGCACCGAACCATCCAAATAACTTTCTGACGGCTTGTGATTGCAATCACTGAACTCATCACATCACACAGGTTTACACTTCGGCATTAACATGCGACCTGTATAATGATGTGTATACATAACATTACAGAAAAGACAAGTGTTGTAAACTGCGATTCATGATCGGAAGCTTATCAAAGAAGAGGTTTCCTGGGCAACGAAGTAGGCGAGGACGCATTGTGATCGGATCCAGTGTAATGTAAACGTAATCGAAGCAAGCGTTTGTCTGACTTCGCAGGTCGACGTCACGCAAAAAAACCCCACCCCCTCTCTCCCGAACTGCCTGAAGACTTATTTAAAGGTGTTAATCCCAGCTCGATAATCTCCAAAAATGGCGCTACAGGGATGATGCGGAGGAGACGTATTGTTGAATAAAGTCTTTTTTTTTTCTATTGCGCACAAAAAGTATTTTCGTAGCTTCATAAAATTACGGTTGAACCACTGATGTCGCATGGATTATTTTACAGATCTCCTTGATACGTCTCTGGACCTGGGAACATTTCAGCTGTATTGCTGTCTATGCAGGGTCAGAAAACTCAGATTTCATCAAAAATATCTTAAAATGTGTTCCGAAGATGAACGAAGGTCTAACAGGTTTGAAACGACATGAGGGTGAGTTAATGATGAATGCATTTTCATTTTTGGTTGGAAATATCCCTTTAAATATTGCATGCCAAATGCGCGGAAAGAGAGATCCAATCGGTTATCCAGATAGAGAAGTCAGTTGATGTTGCCAAGTGTAAATGCGCCGTGTCCTGATTGACTGATGATCTGATCTGCTTGATCAGATCACGGTGATCGCATATGTTAATGCCAAGTGTAAATGCAGCCAGTGTTACACTTGTCTCTAATCCATTACCCTCAAATTTAAATTTAATTACAACAAAGTCAAACCTTCAAGAGTGAATGACACCAAACTTTAAGTAGCATGATTGCTCCAGATAATCTCTGCAGACATTGTGTAAGCTTAAAGCTGCAGTCTGTAAATTTTGCCTCTTTGTCGCCATCTCTGTTTGAAAACCTGGATTTGCAGCTGTGTGCAGAATTATCTAGCTAGCGTGGGTTGTGAGTCGGCACGGCTCAAGCGCGGATTAATCTAATGTTCTGAAGAGTATGTGTGGCAGTCAGTCAACGCACCGGTGTGGATATTGTACTTTGCAATAACAGATTCTAGCCTACGGCTTGGAATCTGACCACAAATAGAATTTCACCGTATATTGCCGATACTGACAAGTAAGTAACAAGTTTGCCACGTTTGTTCTGACCAACTGAGAAAAAAACGTTTTACAATAAATCACGGTACCAATGGTGATTAAATCTAAAGATCGGTTAGCTTATATCACATCAAATCGTGCTAATTATTATTATTGTTATACTTTTTTTCTCAAATGGTTAATGTTAACAACATCTGCATTGGTGACTATGAGTGTAGTGTGTATTAGCGTGTAGATTTCCATTTCTGCACAGTCTAATCTAATTATCATACTATTGGAATTGCATACTAGACCGCTTTTAAACCCACCCCCCACCACAACCACCCCCGCAAAAAATTATGCTCCCTCCCTGAACTGGTTTTCTTTACAAATCACAACTATTTGCCTAATCCCAGCGGTACCCCGTACTGTACCATCACAGAGACACCATTTATAAACATGGAATATAACGGAAGACACCCTTTCCACACATTCCACACATGTGGTCATAAACACACACTATGAATACAATCCGCCCATCAAAATTGATACATTTTTAATTATTATGCAGCTGTGAAGGAAAGGATATAAACGATTGCCGGCACCTGCAGGATCCTCACCATGCGATAGATAGTAGCGGAGCTCAGCAACTTCTTTATGTTTACAGACGTGACGTAATGACGCAGTGCCATGCTCAAATTTCCCACGAAAACCTACCCGTACCACTCAAATTAGAAAACATTACTATAAGATAACCTTTGTGAATTGGGCTTAGGTAAGGCAGTAGTTTTGAACACTGGCTGGTTATGTACTTGCTCAAATATTGATTTCGGATCATTTTTAACCAAAAAAAGTTACGGACTGCAGCTTTAAGCAAGGTCCCTAATGTACTGTGACATTAACAGCGTGTGCTTAGCTGAGTGAGAATGGCTCGTACCATATTCTGTCGGTGGGGGGAGGAGGAATGTTGACGGCAAGTGTTCCAGAGAGCTCTTGAACTTCCACTGCAAGCAGCAGCGGGGTGTTAGACATTTCTTCAATCTTTTTTTTAATGTACTCATTTTCCGTGGCCTTCTGGAAATACTTCGACTTGGCAATCTTGTCGACAAATCTCAAGATCCGCCTACTAGTACTGCCTCCAGCTGCAGCCCTGTGGGATGCAAAGTTCGTCAGGTGCCCTTGATTTATTTTAAGCTGCATTTATTTTCAAAGGACTCAAAGAGAGAATGTTTCATAGGCATAATTCACCCAAAAATCACAAACCTGTATCACTTTCTTAGCTGGAACACCAAACGAGGTATTTAGCAAAATGTCCAAGCTGCCCTTTTCCATATATTTAAAGTAAATGGCGATCATGGTTGTTCCTGAAGCAGCTTGGACATTGTCCAAAATATCTATATATTTTGTTTTGCATTGAAGACAGAAAGTCATACGCAATGACGTGAGGGTGAGAAATGATTTTCATCAGAATTTAAATTTTTGGGTGAACCATCCCTTTTAAGGACATAATAGAGGACCTCATAAGTAGTGTCAGCAAGACACATAAATCTTGATGTTTCATTTAAAAGAACAGCATTTCTGGCATACATTCCGAATAATAAAAAGTTGTAACATCCCAGAAATTGAGATCCCAGACAAAAACTGTTTGTTGAATTACATAAATTATTCAGTTAATAATAATTACCCCTCAACACCAGGTAGAGCCTTTTCAGTCAGAGTTCCTTGAGTGTCAGCAGATGAAACTTCCTCCTCATCAGAGGATCCTGCACTTGAGGATTCCTCATCACTGTCAGCCAGCACAGAGTGCCTGGACCTGCTACTACAGAACACATCCGGACAGGACCTCATCATAACAAGATATCATAAACATACACCCACAAACATCACTAGGATTGTACTGAGTCTAAGGAACAACAATGCAGTGCACAGTGGGCTCCAGAATTGTGAATCAGTGAAAATGTTTTAATTTCAAATTCTAATTAAATACACGCCTTTTCATTATAACTGATAAAAGCATATAAGCAATGTTTTTGAAAGAGGTCTCTTATGCTCACCAAGGCTGTATTTATTTGACCAAAAAATACAGTAAAAACATTAATATTGTGAAACATTATTACTATTTGAAATAACTGTTTTCTATTTAAATATATTTTTAAAACGTAATTTATTCCTGCGATAGCATATCTGAATTTTCAGCAGCCATTACCCTTTCAGTGTCACATGATCTTTCAGAAATTATTCTGATATGCTGATTTGGTGCTGAAGACATATTTCATATTATTATTAATGTTTTAGCAATGCCTTTTAAAAAACTGACTTCAAACCTTTGTAGTATAGGTTACATAATAGACTTTGTAGAGGCTATGCTGTGTTAAGATAAATACTAGATAACGACACAGTTTTGTCTCAGAAAATAAATTTTATTCTCCAAAAACTTACAACAAATGAATGGTCTCCAACTCTGTCTCTGACTCAGGGACTCCCTCCTTCCCAAGTTTGGAGAAGTTGATTTTGGTCTCTAGAGTCATCTGTAGCGCTCCTGTGTACTCCACCTCCAAATGCAACCAAAGGCCTGACACACAAAGACAAGTTTTTTTTCCCCCCTGAGATGTAATAAAAGCCAAAGTTTCCTGTTGTTGTTTCAACTTTTGTTCCTGTTGTTCAACTTTTACTTTCAGTAATAACAGTAATGTTTCAGTAATGTTTATTTAAATAAATTTTATTCAGAAAAATGCATGATTTCTTGTTATAACTCTCTCTCTCTCTCTGTATATATATATATATACTTATTAACATTATATTATATTTGTTTCAGCTAATCTCACATACATTCATTCACTATTTTAATATTTACTAATAATGAATTAATAATGAATAATGTGAAATCAAAAACTCTTAAGTGTATGTATATAGCACCACTATATGTCAGCGGTCAAAATTAAAGCGATATGATCTGATTTGGATGAAATGTCAAATATTTATAGCACAATAAAATGTCCACATGTCTACTAGGACACATTACAAATCCATAAATGGGATGAGACCTGAGCAAGGGAGCTAGACTCTGTTGAAAGCCATTACGTGTTACATAACACCCACAGATCATGAGGCGGGGAGTAAAAGACACATGATGTGCCCCACACCATATTAACTTCACTTCTCATGGGGAAAATACATCCTGCATATGCTTCACAGTGAGCATTTTATCATACAGCTGAATGCGTAAACAGACACGTGCTCACGCTCACAGACATGCTGCTATTTTCAGAGGACAATAATGTGATGTTGTGTGCTTCTTTGATCCCTGATATTACAGAAGGATAATAACATCTCATTTACTGTTCAGTGCAGGAGCATAATAACACATACGCTCAAACAGTCCTGATGGATGAATGACCTAATCTGCTCTTTTATAAGAGGCTCTTAGGAGCCCCACTCACCTCTGCTGTTGATCTGTGGTAGAGATGTGCCTGTTATCTGAGGCATGCTGGAGCCCATGGCCAGTTCAGTGAGGGACAATTCATCCATGAAGTAAGGCAACTGTGGAAAAAAAGGGTAAACTCACACAGAAACATATGCACACTGGGTAGGAACATTAATATCGCAAGCTATTTACTCTACTTTTCGAAACCATGCTTAAGGAAGATTTAAAAGAACATTACCTCCTCACACTTAGTCCAGTTAAAGAACATCCTGTAATTCCTATCTGTTCTCTTACCCGAATTTTGCTCAGCTTTCGCTGAATCTTCTGTTGGACTTTATCAGCCCAGTATTTCTCATGGAGGAAGTCCCGAAAGATCCGACCAATTAGTGCATTCAGCCAGTCAGGTTTTGTTTCATCCTCATGACAACAAAAGGTCTGTTCCAAAAGGGGTGATGGAAGAAAAACTTTGGAGTAATGAAGATACATTGTAATTTACTGCAATTGGGGGGGGGGTAATATATTTCAAGATACTTGCTGTTATAGGGACAGATCACCCAAAAATTTAAATTACCCCATGATTTACTGACCCTCAAGCTATCCTAGGTGCATATGGCTTTCTTCTTTCAGACAAATACATATATACGAGTTATATTTAAAAATGTCCTGGCTCTTCCAAGCTTTTTAATGGCAATGAATGGGGTTGAGATTTTAAACCCAAACAGTGATCCATCCAATATAAAAATACTTCACATGTCTCCGGGGGGTTAATAAAGGCCCTCTGAAGCGAAGCAATGCATTTGTGGAAGAAAAATATTTATATTTAAAACTTCATAAACTGTAATCTCTATCTTTCCGCTAACTGTCGTACGCACGTTCACGAGAGCATTCCAGCGTATGTCTCAGGACGTAGGCAAAGTGTAAGCTCTGGTGAGAATCCGCTGGAATGCCACTCTCTCGTGAACGCGAGAACAACAGTTAGCGGAAGCTAGAGATTACAGTGTCACGAAACGATCTCAGTCCAAAAAAACAAAAGGTCAAGAAAACACAAGGTAATCCAGAAGGCAGTAATCTGCAAAAATAAACAGAGACAGGGTGACAAAAACACAGTGCAATACTGCAGCAAACAGTGCCCTGTGGTGGCTGTCATGGGCACTCCAGCCAATAGCTGTGACATACAGTTTATAAAGTTTTCAAAATTGATATTTTTCTTATACAAACACATCGCTTCGCTTCAGAAGGCCTTTATTAACCCCCTGGAGCCGTGTGGAGTATTTTTTATGATGCACTTTTTGGGGCTCCAAAATCTCGACCACCATTCACTGCTATTATAAAGCTTGGAAGAGCCAGAACATTTTTTTAATATAACACTGATTTTATTCATCTGAAAGAAGAAAGTCATATACACCTAGGATGGCTTGAGCGTGAGTAAATCATGGGGTAATTTTCATTTTTGGGTGAACTATCCCTTTAACTGAAAATAGAACACTGGGCCAAAAAATAAAAAAGTGGTCCAGTGACACAACTTGCTCAATGTTAGAGGTAAACTGTCATGTCAAGAGGTATATTATTGGGGAATATATGACATATTTGCATTTTAAAATTACAATAAGAACATGAATGAGCTAACTTTTGAATAGTAGTCTGTCCTGAATTATTGGGCAATATGTTAAATATTTGCATTTGAAAAAAGAAATACAAAAACTGATAGATAAAAAAAAAGCTAATTTATTAATCCTATTGTTAACTTTGATGTTTTATGCCATTTTTATGATATTATGAAAATGTGCCACAAAATAAAATTTTGGAACGGGATTAATAAATAATCTTATTTCTCTACTATCCAATAAAAGCTTAATGTTTTAGAATATTTAAAAGCAGTAAAATATTTTTCAGAATTTTGTAATAGTATTTCCCGCATTTAGAGGCAAAATCATTTTTAGCCACTGTCTCTAAGCAGTGAGAAGTCTGACACACTTCTCACATCCCAAAGGAAAAAACTGCATTTAATAATTCATGGCTAATCTTTAGCCAAATATTTTACCAGTTTTACACATTATCAATTCACCAACATGTAAAGTCACCCTTGATAAAGGTATTCTTTGACACCTGCCATGTAGAAGATTTATTCTGACATGCTTTGGTGGCATTTTTAGCATTAAAAACACTTTCATCTGTATATCACAGGCCTTTTTACATGGTCATCTGACAAAAATGACACAATTCATCTTTGTTTGAAGCTCACCTGCTCTTTGTCAGTAGGACTGCCCTGGGTGCTGCTTTGGCAGGGGCTTTGCAGAGGACTGGTATGTGCTGAGAAGATGAGACTGGTCATGTAAGAAGTATAGTCTGGTAAAATGATCTCCTTTACTCTGCCAACCAGATCACTATGAAACACATCTTCACTGCTGTCCTTGACTGAGCTTTCACCACCATGTGACAGACCTAGAGGGTTCTCCTCATGCAATGCAGATTTATCTACAGAGCAAAAGAAAATTCAGAAATAACAGGTTTTTTTAATATAATTTAATGGCAATATTAGCAAAATGTTCTTAAAATATAAAACATTTTCTTAGCTGAAACACCTTCTTTCTTTCTTTATCCTTACACTAACCGTACAAAGTGGCTTTGTGTCTCTTATTGGTATTATTGATATATTAAATACTTAGTATATTTAAATATTACTAATATAAGCAATATTATAACATATAATAAAATATTTAATTATATACATGAATTATCACCTGAATCTGATATATACTGTTATATATATATATATATATATATATCTATATATATATATTTCAATAAACAACACTTTGTTTTGCCCCCATTTTCATGACTGAATCAAGATCTAAGACTTTTTCTTGTACACAAAAAGGCTATTTCTCTCAAATGTGTTAGTGAGCACTTCTCCTTTGCCGAGATAATCCATCCACACCTGTGAGGTGGATGGATTATCAAGATGCTGATTAGACAGCATGAGTATTGCACAGGTGTGCCTTAGGCTGGCCACAATAAAAGCCACTCTAAATTGTGCAGTTTTACTGTATTGGGGGGTTCGGGGGGTCCGAAAACCAGTCAGTATCTGGTTTGACTATTCAATGTCTGGTTGTGGTGCCCTGGACTGGCCACTTGAGGCCACTCTCCTGTTTTTGTGTTATATGTTGTGAACTCCATTTCCCATAGTCCCTTGCCTGTCAGTCTGTTCTGATCATGATCACCTGTTAGTCATTTACTCATCATCCCATCACTACATATACCATGCTCACTCTGTCTGGCTTGGCTGCAGTATTATTTGATATCTGATGTTTGATGTTGTTAAGGTTACATCGTGTTTTCTGTTCCCTGTGTTTTGAATTGACCTTTTGCCTAGTTTTTATTCTGTTTTGGATTATTTATTTTAATACATTTACTGCACTTGGATATAATTTTGTTTTCTCCTGGCATTCCGTGACAATACTCAGCCACTACAAGATCCAGCCGTTTGTTTTTTCTTTTTTTTTTCTTCCCTTTTTTTTAACTATGGACATTCGGATTGTCCCTCCTGCCACAGGGAAGGAGCGAATGGTTCGATACCGGACTCTTATGGCTCGGAGGCAGCAAGGAATGGAGGTTGGTGGTTTTGCCCAGACCTTTTGGACATTGGTGGTGGGCCTGAATTATAATGAGGCTGCACTTAAGGACCTCCTTAACATCTGTCTGGATAATCCTTTGCCCCAGTGGGAGGTGGAAGGACTCGAGATCCTTGACTTCTGGGGCTTCGTCAAATATCTCCAGGGTCGAAGTCAGTTGGCAATACCAGGCCAATCAGAACCCTTCCGCAGGGATTTTCCCACCACCTCTATCCTTCAGACTCCCACTAAGCGGCGGAGGGCGAAAAGGAGGACAGTAAAGCCCACTTCAGAGCCCGCTCCAGTCCGGGAGCTCACAGAGCCCACTCCAGAGCCCGCTCCAGTCCGGGAGCCCACAGAGCTCATTAAGGAAGTCACTCCAGTCCGGGAGCTCACAGAGTCCACTCCTGAGCCCGCTCCAGTTCGGGAGCTCACAGAGCCCACTCCAGAACCCGCTCCAATCCAGGAGCTCACAGAGCCCACTCCAGACCCGGAGCTCACAGAGCCCACTCCAGAGCCCACTACAGTCCGGGAGCTCACAGAGCCCACTCCAGAGCCCACTCCAGTCCGGGAGCTCACAGAGCCCACTACAGAGCCCGCTCCAGTCCGGGAGCTCACAGAGTCCAATACAGAGCCTGCTCCAGTCCGGCAGCTCACAGAGTCCACTTCAGACCCCGCTCCAGACTCATGATATCCTGTTAGTCATTTACTCATCATCCCATCACTACATATACCATGCTCACTCTGGCTGTCTTGGCTGCAGTATTATTGCAGTATTTGATATCTGATGTTTGTGTCTGATGTTGTTAAGGTTACATCGTGTTCTCTGTTCCCTGTGTTTTGGATTACCTTTTGCCACGTTTCTGTTCTGTTCTGTTTATTTTATACTTTAATAAACTGCACTTGGATCTACCTTGTTTTCTTTCTCCTGGCATTCCGTGACAGCTACCATTTGCCTCACCCAGTGTAACACATCTCCTTCGCATAGAGTTGATCAGGTTGTTGATTGTAGCCAGTGGAATGTTGGTCCACTCTTCTTCAATGGCTGTGCGAAGTTGCTGGATATTGGCAGGAACTGGAACACGCTGTCGTATACACTGATCCAGAGCATCCCAAACATGCTCAATGGGTGACATGTCCGGTGAGTATGCTGGCCATGCAAGAACTGGGATGTTTTCAGCTTTCAGGAATTGTGTACAGATCCTTGCAACATGGGGCCGTGCATTATCATGCTGCAACATGAGGTGTTGGTCGTGGATGAGTGGCACAACAATGGGCCTCAGGATCCCGTCACGGTATCTCTGTGCATTCAAATTGCCATCAATAAAATGCACCTGTGTTCGTTGTCCATAACATACGCCTGCCCATACCATAACCCCACCGCCACCATGGGCCACTCGTTCCACAACGTTGACATCAGCAAACCGCTCACCCACACGACGCCTTTCACGCTGTCTGCCATCTGCCCTGTACAGTGAAAACCTGGATTCATCCGTGAAGAGAACACCTCTCCAAAGTGCCAGACACTATCGAATGTGAGTATTTGCCCACTCAAGTCGGTTACGACGACGAACTGCAGTCAGGTTGAGACCACGATGAGGACGACGAGCATGCAGAAAAGCTTCCCTGAGATGGTTTCTGACAGATTGTGCAAAAATTCTTTGGTTATGCAAACCGATTGGTGCAGCAGCTGTCCGGGTGGCTGGTTTTAGACGATCTTGGAGGTGAAGATGCTGCATGTGGATGTTCTGGGCTGGTGTGGTTACACGTGGTCGGCGGTTGTGAGGCCGGTTGGATGTACTGCCAAAATGAACATTCAATTTCACAATTCTCAAGTCACCGGGCAACAGCTCCTGGTGGAAATTCCTGCATCAGCCTGCCAATTGCAGGCCTCCCTCAAAACTGCGCTCTGTATGGCATTTGCTGTGTGATAAAACTGTACTTTTAGCGTGCCTTTAATTGTGGCCATCCTAATGCACACCTTTGTGCACTAATCATTCTGGTCTAATCAACTCTTGATATGCCACACCTGTGAGGTGGATGGATCATCTCACTAAAACAGATTTAGACAGATTGTAACATTTGAGAGAAATAGGCCTTTGTGTACATATAAAAAGTCTTAGAACTTTGAGTTCAGCTCATGACAAATGGGTTCAAAAACAAAAGTGTTGCGTTTATAATTTTTTTTTCAGTGTATATATAGAATTATATATATATAATATATATATATATATATATAATATATATACGTTTGTTTATTTTGAACCTACCACAAAATTAAAATTTCTTTATGGAAACAAACTTAACATGTTTATTAAATTACATTAAAAAGCATATGCAAAAACATTTTTTGACATATTTTGATCATTTTTTATGTATGTTCAGTTCACTTAAGTTTTTAAGCATTGAGTGTTACTTTTTTAAGCATTGGAGTGTTTAACTGATTGCATCTTTACCACCAGATATAGATTCAAAAGTGTCCTCTTCATTGTAAATGGACATGGAAAACATTCGATGGAACCATTCCTCTTTCTCCCGCCCTGTTCGTCCAAAGAGGTATAGTGTGACAGGATGGGAAACATTCGTCGTAGGCCCAGGGTGTTTCTCTACTTTCTGAGCCTCCCCCTGACCCTCTGACATCTCGTCTTCCCCCACAGCTCTTTCTCCTTCAGCCAAATTTATGGAGATCGGATACTTCCTGTTCCACACTCTCTTGTGTGCCAAAGCCAGTGGCAGAAGAAATACCTGTTACCAAGGCAACAACTTCATTATAATTACATGACATCTATGCAACATTCTGCAACATTAAAATTCAAGCCATTTAGGTTCAGAGACCATAAGTAGAACTGTGTTGCACTAACACTGAAGGGCAATGGATGCTCTTTCTACTAAGGTGCTAACATCAGTGGTACACTAACCTTGCTGCCAGTGAGTTGAAATATCCGTGAGTGGGTGAAATGCTTTTCGTAGCAGGGCTCGTCAAAAGTAGCCCAGCGGGGAATGTTGTTACATGGGTAGTCAAGCCGCAAACAGGGTCCGTCCAATGTGACATACACAGTGTGCATAAGGGATGGATGGTAAGTCTCTGGATCATATGTGTACATCTCGTTCATCCAGCCCTAGAACGCCGAAACATTTCATATAAACTCTACTGTAATCACTGTATTCTTACCACAAAGTTTTAACACAGAGACAGACAAATTAAAGAAGTGGGGCATCGGGATAAACTCTGTAGCTGGTTGTGACAAGCAGTGGGTGTGTGTATTATTCTGCATCAGACACTGAAGAGCAGAAATAATCACAGAAGAGAGTGGTAATGAGGGTTTTGCTCAGTTTTAGGACAGAAGCAAGTTTAAGGCTTGAGACATTCACTGCAGTGTGTAAAAAAAACTGATTCCCGAAGGACATGAGATTTGACACATTGAAGTGCAGGTTTTGGTTTAATAGCAGTCTGCAAAGCTATTGTTACCTACGGTGCTGTTCTATTGCTTTTCTTAGCATTCAACCCTAAAATGAAAACCCAACTATGTCTTCTACCCCCTGGTGGATAATCCATGCTCTTCAGGAAGTGGGAGAAATTGTCAAAAATAGCATACTCTTGTAAATGGGTACTTATTTTGAATAAGTAATCACTTTGCGGCTGCTAAAAAGTATGTTCTATATAGTATGAATGTGTGTAGTATGAATGTAATCTGGATGTACTAGATTCACAATGTTGTCATTATCATGTGACCTACCAGTGTCAGTTGTGTCGCTTCATTGCTACTCAATGGGATAGCAATGTGTCCATTGCACGCACACTTCAGAATCTTGCCGGAAGTAGGTCATCTGGGTACTTTTTGCCTACTCTTTTATGAGTACTGTGAATTCGAACATACATCCTTTGTCACATACACAACTTTTTCACCTACTAAATAGGGAAGTATGTGATTTCAGATGCAGCCACAGTCATTTAATTTACTAAATGTCCTCCTCTGTGTTGCGATTCATGTCTTTTTGATGGAAAATCTTTCCTGAGTTGTGTAATATGGGTAGTGGTAATAATACGTTTCATATTGTTATTGGTATTTTCAAATTTCATATTTCATACACTATTTATATAGACTCTTATGTTAAAATGTATAGATAATTATGTTTTTAAAAAAGTGTATCAAATATAGGTTTGTTTTAATTTTATTTATTTTTATTAGAGGTATATTAAGATAACTATATATAACATATATATATATACACACATACATATTTGGGATATAATTTGGGATTGGTCAGATATTTTAATATTTTTTTAAGAAATTCCCTATGCTCACCAATGCTGCATTTTTAGTTATTTATTTATTTAAAGTACAACAATAAAATTGAAATATTATTTACTGTTCTTTTATATAGAAAAAAAAATCCTGTGACGGCCATTAATTCTTTCTTTAATGTCACATGATCCTTCACAAATCATTCTGTGAAAAAATCATTTTGTGCACAAGAAAGTTATCAACTTACATTATACTGTCACTTTTGATCAATTTAATGCATCCTTGCTGAACAATAGTATTAATTTATTTCTTTAAAAAAAAAAAGGTTTCTGACCCCAAACTTTTGAACAGTAGTGTATACACAAAAAAATTATTTTAATAACATAGTTTGTTATGCTACAAGTACCTCCAAGTAGAGAGTATCAGGTTCTATTTTAAAAATATATTCTAAAATGCATCGAACTCACCTTGAGAGAAGATACATTGCTCTGTAGGGTTTCAAAGAGAATGCTATTATAGGAGGTCCCATGTTGGTGACTGGTGGACAGGTGTCTGATGGAGTCCCAACGGATCAGCACAAGCCCCAACATTAATCCAAACACTAAACCAAGGAACAGGCCAGACCAATACGCTGACAAAGGAAAGATAAAGTAGCAGTATGACAGAAATGCTACATAGGCAAGACCCACTCCTGGCACTGGAGAGGAGCATTGTTCCGTCACATTTTCTGCCAAACCATCTTGATCAGTTCTATTCATATTTGTGCTCTGGGACGCATTGCCATGAGTGCTGGACTCCATCACAGGCCCAATGTCTACATGTTTGCTATGGTGATCATGGGAAAGGGATTTCTGCACACACCGTTTGCGATGTCTCACAGGCCAGTTGCACTCCGGTAGAAACTCACTTTCTGCTTTCCTAGCACTTTTAGGAGATTCGGATGCAGGTAAGTCAGTGTTCGTTTTCCCAATTCCAAAGCCTTTGTAGCTTGGAGAGTCCACTGATCCTGTACTCCTTTGGTGCTTGGGGCTGCCAACACTATCTTCACGCATGATCTTACTGAACATGCTCAAAGGTTCCTGCATGGCCTCCGAGAGCTTGCGTCGGGTGTCCTCTAGCTCCATTTTGAAGAAGCTGGCTTTGGGCTCGGTGGGGGACAAATTGACTGGAGATGGAGGGGCAGTACGGGAATCACCGTTGCGGCTTTTGGGCTGGGTAAATTGTGACAACAAGTGCAAATTGAGCTTGGAATCAGACCTGGATTGAGACACCTCCGGCTCACTGCGAGAAAGCTCGGTGGAAATCGACTTCACAAGGCTGAGGAATGGTTTGGGCTTTAAAGAAGTCTCTTTTAGTTCCAGTTCTGTAGATAATGACTTCACTAAGCTGGCCAGAGGCCGGTGAGTGGGTGAGAGGAAGCCAGACCCCGGGGTAAAAGAGTTTCCCAAGGAGCCTGGTGAAGATGGAGAGAGAGGAACGTTGAATGCAGGTGAGCTGAGATTCCATTCCCCCTCCGTCTGAATGTCGACGGAACATGGTCTTCGGTTCCGGAGGGAGGTGAGTGACTTTTTGCCATCACAATCCAAGGTGAATATGAGTTCACTGTCATCAAGATTATCCCATTCACCCCCAGTATCCGTCAGTTGGATCACTATGCCTCTCTGGTCCGTGTCCTGCTGCAGCTGTAAACCTGGCCTCTGGGTCCCTCCGGCCAATTTGTGGGCTCCTTCATTTCCTGTCGTCCCTGCCATGGTTTATCTCTACAGAGCACAAGTAAAAATCTTTGAGTCAGCAAAAAAAAAATTCCCAATGAAACTATTTTGCCTCCAGATATATGGACAACACAGTCATATTGCGTCAGCTTCCATCAGCAGTTTTTAGAGCATTACAGAGTATTATGATAATGAGGAAGATCCTTTCATTGGCAATACTCATTTTGGACAAAACATTGGCTGGATCAGTTTTGTGCCTCAACAAAGGAACTTTTCTCCCTCTACAGCAGTGGTTCTCTACAAGGACCTGAAACTTCTGGAATCACAAAATAAACAATGTTTAATTAATTTATTTAAAGTGTTACTGTTTCTGTTAATAAAAAAGTTTGAAAACAAACACCATAAAATATCTTAGCCTAAATATCTCAGCCTATGAAGGCCTTCAAATATTCAGTTGGACAATGAGGGGCCTTTGAATCAAAAGCTTTATAGGTGATAATACCTAGAATAATATCTAGAGTATATAAAAAATATATATAATGCATAAGTAGGGGTTGGGAGATCTACATACTCTGAAATTCTAAAAAAAAAAAAAAAAATAGACACTGTTGTTATATAACGATTAAAAGAAAAATTTAAGAAAGTTCATGCACTTTGTGCCTGATAATATCCTTTTTGTATAAAAGGCAAAGTAATTATGCTGAACATACTGTATGTACAGGTGCATCTCAATAAATTAGAATGTCGTGGAAAAGTTAATTTATTTCAGTAATTCAACTCAAATTGTGAAACTCGTGTATTAAGTAAAAGTAAGGCTCTGCTTCCGGCTTCGCTACCGTTCGGACGTTTTTGACGTTTTTGCTTACTGCTCTGCGCTTTGCTCCCTATTTCTGTACTTTTCTTTGATTTTTCTAAGATTTTTACTTCAGCAGATCAGCACAGTGCTCAAACAACATATTTTTGGCACAAACACTAAAACTAAAAACTCTCTGGGACTGGAATGATACCACGAAAAAGAAGACTTTGCCTCCTGCTGCCAGCAGCTTACATTCCGGAGAAGGAAAACACAGCTGCCCACATTCAAACAGAAGAGAAAGAAAATGCCTCCTGTTGAATCTACTTGCTGCATGAACTACTGCAAACTTCTACAAAGGATTACGGTTCTTGAAACAAAGTTACTTGCTGGATTTCCAAAACAGGCAGAACACTCAGCAGACCGTCGTCACGGACCCCATCAGCATACAGCCGGTGAGTCCCATGAACCTAGTCAATCTCAACAGTTTATACCAAGTGTAGAGAAACAAGCCGAAACTGATTGTCACACTAATCGATGGCACAAACAGGGAGCGAGACCCAAAGGCAGTAGAGACATCAGATTGTCACGAGTTTCTCGTATAGCTGCCGTAGCATCCTCTACCCCAGAATTGGCTATGACAAGGCTTGTGAATACTGGTATTCTACCACCCCCTATACATCTTGAGAACAGATTTGAAGCATTAATGAATGTGGGTGATGAATCCCCAAATGTGATTAAACATGGATCGGATCAGCCAGCAGCTAACATCGCTACTAACAGATGCTCAAGGTCGAGCAGACAGCGGCTTTCAGCTCAGAGCGCAGCCGAGCCCAGGACTCTGATAGTGGGCGACTCCATTATCAGAAACATCAGTAGCAGAAATTCAGCAACTTTCTGCTTTCCTCAAGCAACAGTTTCTGATTTGAACAAGGAACTTGGGAAAATTCTAATGAAGCACAAGACTGCAAATCGAATCATCATCCATGTGGGGAAGAATGATATTCGGAAAGAGCAGTCAGAACTCCTTAAGAAGGACTTCAGTGAACTCTTTGAAACACTTCGAAGACTTAAAGTTCAGTCCTTCATCAGTGGGCCACTCCCAGCAAGAGGAACTAATATGTTGTCACACGTTTGTTTGGGCTGAACACATGGCTACAAAGAATCTGCAGCTTAAAAGGAGTCAATTTCATCGATAACTTCAATCTTTTCTGGGGCCATAGACAACTGTTTAAACTGGATGGCCTCCACCTAAACAAACTTGGTGCAAGAGTGCTAAAGGACAACATCTACTTCTCCATCCGTCATCCTTCAGTAGTGTGTGCCAAACTACTCAACCTGAATGGCACACACACACCTGGACAGAGTATGAGTGACCACAGGACTTCATATCAGCTTCCGAGTCATCATGTGGTTGACACATCCCACAAGGACACTGATAACACCACGCAGCCACAACAAGCATTGCACATGGAATCTATCCCAGCTGAGCCCTGCCCACAGAGCTCTTCACAGAGAGACTGTGACGTATCAGAACAGCTCCGAGACTCAGCATCCAAGGACGACTTTCTGGAAAACAGCCAGGGAAGCCAGGACAACATATCACAGCCACGGGAAACAACAGAGCCACAGCCCCGCTCACCAGACACATTATCCCTCTCTCCAACATCTCCACTTCTAAGCTTCTCACAGAAAATGGAGGAACTGGTTTATGCTGGGACCAGACTCTCCCACTCTTTTGCTGCAAGCCCCCAGATATCAACTAAAAAACGGCGGGCCCCACAACCACCAAAGCCTGTGGGCCCAGCTCGTCTTCCTCCTCCTCCAGTGAGAGCTCTCCGGCCGCTGCCACAACGCTAGGGCCCAAACCCTCCATCTGCTGTATGTGAACCAAAAACAACTGATAACAGCTCTCAGTGATATGTGTCGGGTCCCCGCTATAATAGCAGCAACATTCACAAATGTTTACAGAACAAGCGGGAACCCAGTGTGCCTGTAGTTTTCTCTATTTCTGTTTTATCACGTGATAGAAAGTCTAAGGGCTTCTTAAGACGTACGGCTGACTTATCTAATCATCTAATCAATGTATGTTATGCATCAAACTAATATTGCTGTTGAGACAAAATGCAATGCCATCAAGTTAGCATTTTTAAACATTCGCTCACTAAAAAAATTAATCATTTCTAATCAATGACTTAACCACAAACAACCTGGATTTTATGTTTCTAAATGAAAAATGGCTAGAAGACAGCTGCAGTGCAACGGTACTCAATGAAACAGCCCCTCCTAACTCCTCATTTGTAGCTGCTCTATTTAAAGATATCTATCAATGCCAGCAAGTGTCATTTGGTCAGTACTTGTCTTTTGAATATCTATGGATTGTGTTGAAAGGTGCTCCACGCATTCTGTTTCTCATTATTTACAGGCCTCCCAAATACTCTCCAGCCTTTGTTGAAGATTTCACAGAAATGCATCAATGTTTCCTCAGAGTTTGACTGTTTTGCTATTGCAGGGAGTTTTTATATTCACATAGATAATGCAGAAAACAAAACTACAAAATAAATTATAACTGTTTTAAATACTTTTGACCTGATTCAGCATGTGCATGAACCCACACACAATCGGGGACATACTCTAGATTTACTCATCAGTAGAGGTCTAAACATTTCATCCATTGTTATTACGGACGTAGCACTATCTGATCACTTTCTGATTTTTTTTTCCCTGGTATTTTCTTTGATATATTGATCTCTGTTACCACTGAATCTAGATCTGTCTCTGTCAGAAAGAGATGCATTAACGAGAGCACTAGTGTGCTATTTATGAAGGCTATGTCTTTATCACCAAGCATTTCCGCAGACTCTGTTATTCTTCTCCTTGATTCCTTTAACTCAATAGTTAAGAATGTTATTGATGACATTGTTCCTTTGAAAGTCAGCAGGAAGACTGGTAGACAGAAATCAGCTTGGAGAAAATCTGCAGTTCAGAGTATTAAAAGACAATGCAGAAAAGCTGAGCGATGTGGCGGAAGACGAAACTTGAAATACACTATAGCATATATAAAGACAGCCTTCGTATTTTCAATGTGGAACTAGGCAAAGCTAGATGTTCATTCTTCTCAAACCTTATAAACAGTAACTTCAACAACACTCGCACTCTTTTTGCTACTGTTGAGAGACTGACAAACCCCCCAAGTCAGATTGCCAGTGAAATGCTCTCCGACATCAAATGCAATGAGTTTGCTTCCTTCTTTTCTGAGATGATCAATAATATCAGAAAGGCGATTAGCACATCCTCGAGTTATGCAGAGGTCAGACAGATTCGACTCAGTATAAAAAAGAATATACTATGTCTGCTTTTGAAGAAATTTATAGCAAAATTTTTGAAGAAATAGTACAGCACCTTAAATCTTCAACATGCTATCTTGACACACTTCCCCCATATTTTTTCAAAAGGGTGCTTAACTTTTTGGAAGAAGTGGTGAACGCCTCACTTCTTTATGGGACTTTTCCAAACTCCCTGAAAACTGCAATTGTTAAACCCCTTCTGAAAAAGAGCAATCATGATAACACCATATGAGCAACTATAGACCCATATCAAATTCCTTTTATAGGAAAGAGTATTGAAAAGGTAGTCTTTAATCAGCTGAACAAATATTTAAACTCAAATGGATACCTGGACTATTTTCAATCTGGTTTCCGACCGCATGACAGCACAGAGACAGTGCTCATTAAGATAGTAAATGATATTCGCTTAAATTCTGATCTGGCAAAATATCTTGCTGGTACTACTCGATCTCATGCGGCGGTTTGAATCTCGTCGATCATAACTACTACTAGAGAACTGAAAACTTGTCTGGCTTCTGGCATTGTAATTAATGGTTCAGGTCCTACTTAGATGGAGAGTTTATTATGTGAGTATTGGAGAGCATAAGTCTAAGTGGACGTCTATGACATGCGGAGTCCCTCAAGGCTCAATTCTTGCACTGCTCTTGTTCAGCCTGTATATGCTCCCATTGAGTCAAATAATGAGAAAGAACCAATTCGCCTATCACAGCTATGCAGATGATCCCCAGATTTACCTAGCCTTATCTCCAATTGACTACAGCCCCATTGACTCCCTCTGCTAATGCATTGATGAAATTAACAGTTGGATGTGCGAGAACTTTCTTCAGTTAAACAAAGAAAAAACCGAAGTCATTGCATTTGGAAACAAAGATGAAGTTCTCAAGGTGAATGCATACCTTGACTCTAGGGTTTGACAACTAAAAATCAAGTCAAGAATCTTGGTGTGATTTTGGAGTCAGACCTTAGTTTCAGTAGTCATGTCGAAGCTGTAACTAAATCAGCATACTATTATCTAAAAAGCATTGTAAGAATTAGATGTTTTGTTTTCAGTCAAGACTTGGAGAAACTTGTTCTTGCCTTTATCACCAGCAGGGTGGACTAGTGTAATGGTCTCCTCACCGGCCTTCCCAAGAAGACCATTAGACAGCTGCAGCTCATCCAGAACGCTGCTGCCAGGATTCTGACTAGAACCAGAAAATCTGAGCATATTACACCAGTCCTCAGGTCCTTACACTGGCTTCCATTTATATTTAGGATTGATTTTAAAGTACTTTTACTCGTTTTTAAATCACTCAATGGCCTAGGACCTATATACATAGCAGATATGTTCACTGAATTTAAACCTAACAGACCACTCAGATCATTTAGGATCGAGTCAGTTAGAAATACCAATGGTTCACACAAAACAAGGGGAATGTGCTTTTAGGTATTATGCCACCCGCAGTTGGAATCAGCTTCCAGATGAGATCAGATGTGCTAAAACATTAGTCATTTAAATGCAGACTCAAAACTCATTTGTTTAGCTGTGCATTCATTTAATGAGCACTGTGCGATGTCCGAACTGATTGTACTGTATTTTATGTATAATCTTTTTCTTAAATTCATTTTAAACCTCTTAAATCTATTTTTTAAATCATTTTCAAAGTTTTAAAATTCCCTTGTTTTATTGTTGTTATTATTGTTTTTATTTTATTTTATGTAAAGAACTTTGAATTACCACTGTGTATGAAATGTGCTATACAAATAAACTGGCCTTGCCTTGCCTGGCCTACGTAAATTCAATGCACACAGGCTGAAGTAGTTTAAGTTTTTGGTTCTTTTAGTTGTGATGATTTTGGCTCACATTTAACAAAAACCCATTAATTCACTATCTCAACAAATTAGAATGTGGTGGCATGCCAATCAGCTAATCAACTAAAAACGCCTGCAAAGGTTTCCTGAGCTTTCAAATGGTCTCTCAGTTTGGTTCACACTCAGGCTACACAATCATGGGAAGACCTGCTGATCTGACAGTTGTCCAGAAGACAATCATTGACACCCGTCACAAGGAGGGTAAGTCACAAACATTCATTGCCGAAGAAGCTGGCTGTTCACAGTGTGCTGTATCCAAGCATATTCATAGAACGTTGAGTGGAAGGAAAAAGTGTGGAAGAAAAAGATGCGCAACCAACCGAGAGAACTCGGAGCCTTATGAGGATTGTCAAGCAAATTTGATTCAAGAATTTGAGTGAACTTCACAAAGAATGGACTGAGGCTGGGGTCAAGGCATCAAGAGACACCACACACAGACGTGTCAAGGAATTTGGCTACAGTTGTCGTATTCCTCTTGTTAAGCCCCCCCTGAACCACAGACAACGTCAGAGGCGTCTTCCCTGGGCTAAGGAGAAGAACAACTGGACTGTTGCCCAGTGGTCCAAGTTTTGTATTTCATTTGGAAACCAAGTTCCTAGAGTCTGGATGAAGGGTGGAGAAGCTCATAGCCCAATTTGCTTGAAGTACAGTGTTAAGTTTCCACAGTCTGTGATGTGATTTGGGGTGCAATGGCTTCTGCTGGTGTTGGTCCATTGTGTTTTTAGAAAACCAAAGTCACTGCACCCATTTACCAAGAAAATTTGGAGCACTTTATGCTTCCTTCTGCTGACCCAGCTTTTTGAAGATGCTGATATAATTTTCCATAAGGATTTGGCACCTGCCCACACTGCAAAAGCACCAAAAGTTGGTTAAATGACCATGGTGTTGGTGTGCTTGATCGGCCAGCAAACTCACCAGACCTGAACACCCATAGAGAATCTATGTGGTATTGTCAAAAGGAAAATGAGAAACAAGATACCAAAAAATACAGATGAGCTGAAGGCCACTTTCAAAGAAACCTGGGCTTCATACACCTCAGCAGTGCCACAGGCTGATTGTCTCCATGCCACGCTGCACTGATGCAGTATTTCATGCAAAAGGAGCCCCTACCAAGGATTGAGTACATGTACAGTAAATGAACATCCTTCCAGAAGGCCAACAATTCACTAAAAAAAAATTTTTTTTATTGGTCTTATAAAGTATTCTAATTTGTTAGTGAATTGGTGGGTTTTTGTTAAAATCATCACAATTAAAAGAACCAAAGACTTAAACTACTTCAGTCTGTATGCATTGAATTTATTTAATACACGAGTTTCGCATTTGAGCAAAAAATAAAAACAGAAGTTGAATTACTTAAATTAACTTTTCCACGACATTCTAATTTATTGAGATGCACCTGTATATTCTCTGTTGTTACATTTCAGTATGTATTTTGGTCCCTCAAGTGATGAAAATACACTTTGCCCATAAGATTTATTGTCTTCTTTCTGTGCTCAATAAAAAATAAGAAAGAAGCCAAAGGGCACTTTCAGGATAATGATAATTTTTCTCACTCATTGATCATTTCTAGGGCTACTAGAGGTTATGTAACACTTAAATACAAGATACACAAACAAGACCATTAACAGAACTAATATTCATTTTGTTATGCCCATTAATTTAATTTAGTTTCCCTATAGACTGCAGCATTATAAAATACTACTTAGTACATCAAGGGAACCATAATGAGGAACTAAGCTATATATATCTTAGTCAGGAGCAAATGGGACTTTCTAGTTCAGTCAACTGACTGAATTAAAAGCAAAGATCTCCTACTATCTTTCTAGGTCAAGTAAGGCATTTAAAAGTAAGTTAAAAACTGCCTTTTGTGGTTATGTAACCCATGTGACACCAATTCTCCAGCAACTGGCAAATTCTCTTTAATCCCTTCTTCATTCAAAATGGACTGATGAAATAATAAACCAACAGACTGTTCAAGGGCACATCTATACTATGTGGCATGTCAGATCTCTTTCATGTGTTATATAATTCTACTAAACAATCGACAGTGCTGTATAGGCCATAAGTGTAAAAACAGAGTGCATAAACCATAATCTGGTGTGGTACAGTTGAAAGAAATATATTTCTCTCAAATTCTCCTGAATTATCAGCTATGATTTACAACAGAGTAAAACACAATGTACAGTGAAACTCCCTACAAATAGTTATTGATTATTAATTTAAGCTTAGGCAGACTTGGATACACAAGGCCTTTAATCATCTCCTTTGAGCTACTGTGTTTGGATGAATGGTTGTAAAAAAAACATGTTGATGGACAGCCTACTGGAAGGCAACCATCTGGACTAAACTACGATATACAATAAATAGACATGTAACTTCTGTAGAATTTGTTGTTGGTAAATGGAAAAATATGTTTATAATACGTCATTATACACAAAATATATTTTATATTCTTTCAGATCTGTCTGACACACAAAAAATGCTCAACAGATTAACAGCTCTGCTTAATGTCAGATGAATTGGATTTAACTCAAGCAAATGTTTCAGATGGATTATATTCATTAATAATTCCCAGAGACAAGATGGATACAAATACTGAGCATTACGATAAACTTTAATTTGTTGTAATGAACAGGCAACACAGCAGGTGATTCATCAAGGCAGGTGTATTGCTTTGTAGTTTTGATGCAGTATACAGGATACTTGTATAGACACTAGATTAAAGCAATTTTGAGACAGCACTTTTAGAAGCACTGGCAATGGCATTTTCTGTGAGTATGGAGATCATTTCAAAAGAAAAGAATTAACTCACCCAATTTATGCACCATCGCCTGATCTCCAAAAATATCAGCTTTTTGCGTCCTGTCAGTAACGGTGAATGGAACGGAATCATTCCCAGAGAAGAGACACTTTCTTAGAACGTCTTGCACGAATCATGAGTGTGCACGCAGCTTGACATCAGACTTTATGATAAAAGCTACAGTTAAAGAGCGATGTGCGCTTATATCGTCCATTATAGCTAGCTGCAGGGCTGTGCAGATGTGTATGTGTCGCTTGGTAAATCTGGACTGTAGCCTAGAGCGCGCAGATCCTCCGGAGTTTTAAATTATTACTACACTTATGCAGTACATCGCTGTTATATTACTGTGAAGCTGTGTATCCCCATAGAGACTAACTCCTCCCACTCACAGTCTCCATCCAGATGTGATTTTGCGAACAGCAGCTCCTCAGTCTGATTATAGGAAGCATGGCTGGAGTCCACTTTAATCCCGATTAAAACAACAACAACAACTCTGCCCCAACATCCACTCGCTTATAAAGACACAACAAACATGCCGATGACCCTAACCACTCTACATTTGTCCTGAATTTGTAACCGTGACCACGTTTACATGCACAGCACTTTCAGAATTAGATTAATATATTCTGGTTATGCTTATTGGAATATGTAATGTAATATGCATAAAACAAATAAGCTACCATGGTCTAGAAATACTGTAAATGCACTGTTACAGTTTATTATGCTGCATTTTACTAATTTTGGACAACAATTTAATAAAACACTTAACTTAAACATGGTCTAATTCACGTCCTTATTTTTCCCTTTTAATATGCAAGTCATAGAATGATTAGGTCGATGTTAAAAATGTTTCAAAACTGAGTCTTCTCTTCACTTCAAATGAATTTCTTCAATATAAATATAAATTAATATTCACTTTAGTTAATTTTTTTTACAGAGGAAATGCACATAAATTAACATGACTGTAAATTTGCCAGAATTAGCCAAAATATTTTTCATCTGTAGACCCTTGACAGAATGTTAAAAATCACAAAAAGTTTTTAAAAAAAAAATCTAAAAAATAATAATAGTAATAATAATAATTATGGGGGATATTCTAAATGTGTTAAAAGTCTGATTATGTATATGTGTGATATGTTCTTTCCTGTATCTGGTTATAAAAATCAGGTTAATGCATTTACATGATACATAATCCGAATTTGACCACACGTTCAAATTAATAATCAGAATATTCTTGAGTATGTAACTCCAGATCATGAATCTTGACATTAAAACAGCAAAAATAATAAAAAAGAAATACATTTTATTTTTAATCTGATAACCAAACCATGTGCATGCCCACAATTTAGCATGCCTCACTAATATTCCCCTGTCTCGAACTGTTAGGGAGGTGGGGTAAAAAGGACAATTACTTTGCCTATATAAGCTTTGTGGAGGCTCCTCTTAGCACAGATCTCTCGGGAACTAAACAATGTTTACGTAGAAAAATGCGTACACAACTAGTTTTCTACCACGCTACATTCCATCACGCTCCCTAAGGTCGCAAAATTCTGGACTTTTGGTAGTACCTAGGAAAGCAAAGTCCACTAAAGGAGGTAGAGCTTTTTCACATTTGGCTCCCAAACTCTGGAATAGCCTTTCTGATAGCATTCGGGGTTCAGACACACTCTCTCCGTTTAAATCTTGATTAAAGACACATCTATTTAGCCAAGCATTCACATAATGTATATCATAACCCTGTACTTCAGTTACATCTGATCAAATGCACATTATTATTCTTTAGTTTGGGTTAAATAAATCAATTTTGCTTGGTTGGAACAGCAGCTACGCTAATTATGTCTCTATTTGTTTCTCTGTTTTTTCCCTCTGTTTCCTGTACTAGGATTACCAAGCTTCATCTGGAATCCAGAACACCCTGAGAAAGAGAATCCAACCCCTGCAGAGGACCTCAGATGATGCCAACCCTGAAACAACATACAGAACTACCACATTTTGCTATAAGTTTGATTGCATCATATAATAATTGCTGTTAATAGTGTTCATTGTCTGTTTGATTATGTCTTTAATAGTTTTTTTCTGTACATTTCTGCCATATGAACATTAACTGACAGTCACCACTGATAAGCTCTAAATATTGTAGAAACTTGATTTGCTGTAGAGTTGCTTTGCAACGATTTGTATTGTGAATACAGAACCATACTGAATACTATACAAATAAACTTGAATTTAATTGAATTGAATTCAGTATTTATTTATTTTTTTTAAATAAACACCCTGATCTCTAAAAACAGTGGATAGTCAATGAGCAGTACTGATCTGAAGGCTAAAACTCCTCCCAGTCATTATTCTTCACTCACCATATCTGGTCAGCTATTTAAAACCACCAATGACACATGCAAGAGGTCAAAAATAGTCAGCCCTTCAGAACTAGAAACTTCCTTAAGCCACAATGGTACCATGGTAGAGGTATCTGTTAAAAAAGATCATGCTTTTAACAAGGACTATCCCCAGAGAAGAGGACAGTAAACATTCTTGAATGAGTGAGTTTTTAGTTTTTATCCTTAGTGCATTTGTTTTATTTAAGCTTGAGTTATTACAAAATCACGGCTCTTATTTTAACTTATAGAAAACTGTCAAAATGGCAGCAGTTTTGGGTCAGTTTATGGAATTCCATTCAGTTCATGGAATAAATGTGAGACTGGACCCCTCGAGGACTCAGGCCACCCGAGTAGAAAGTTTTGCAAATGGCGTCTGCTTCAGTAAAGACCCTTTAAGCTCTGGAGAGATCTTCCTAGTGGAGATTGAAGAGAAAGAACTGGGGTGGTGTGGTCATTTAAGGATTGGACTTACAGCCCATGACCCTCGAACACTGGATACTGTGCCAGAATACTCTCTGCCTGATCTTGTTGATATGGGAGACAGCTGGGTATTTGCAATAACAAGAAACCATAATAAAGTCATTGAGGATGAAGGAGGAGAAGCAGAAGGTGGTGAACAGCCAAATGTTGATGACGAAGCAGAAAACAAGCCTAAAACATTTTTCACAGACACTCACCTGTATATAGAAAACATGAGCATACCCAGAGACAAGTTAGTGGGACGCAGTCGGCCCGGGAGATTCAGTCACATCCTGGATGATCTGTACAAAACCAATGCTCTACCTCCCACTGCCCGTCGCAGTCGTATAGGGGTTGTCTATGTACCTAAGGGACAAGGGTATGCCGACATGCACATTATCGTCAATGGTGAAGACATGGGAGCCTCTGCCAAGAGGATCTCCACCAATAAGCCACTGTATGCTGTTGTGGATGTATTTGCAGCTACTAAAAGTGTTCGGATTGTACAGGTGGATTATGGATGTAAGTTTCAGTTTATAACTTGCTAATATGATTTGATATGATTATATGACTCACATTGCAACAGACAGACTGTAATAATCTCTCTCTTTTGCTCCTGTGTTTTAGTTGCCTCACTGCAGACACTCTGCCGAAAGACAATTCAGAAACACATCATTCACAGAATGGCTTTGGACTGGTTGGAACTTCCGGAGTTACTTAAACACTACTGCAAATATGAGTGACCAAAACCTATTAAAGACATAGGTCTTTAATAGGTTTAAGTAATCCTTAATCTTTCAGTGAGTCATAAAAGCATATTAACCCTTTAAAGCCTGACATAAATAAAATAAATAATAGTCAGAAAATTGGTTAATTGTGGTTTAGAACAGTGTATTGAATAAAAAAAAAACTGTTTGTGTTTTATGCTTTTATGCATTTGTATTTGATACATCAAGCTTTTATAGCTCATATAATATTATATAGTAAGAATATGGAGCTCATACTTGAGGAGGAAAAAACACTTGATTTTATTTAGAGGCCCAAACTAAGCAAAATATTCAATTTGCTGCAGGTATTGTAATGCCAAAAAGATGCAATTCTGATAGTTTGTAATCTTAAACTACCTAATAAAATACATATACTGTATATAACTGTCACTCTATATCTCCCAATAATATGTCTTATTAAGGTGATATTTAAATGCTTAGTTTTATGATCAAGGCTCTGTGGTTTTATTGTGGGGGCCAAAACATAGGCTATAATGCAATGCACTTTCCTCAAAAGCCTGATGTGTCATAATTGATACATGATTTTTCTTATTTCTCTCTCTCTAAGGTCTTTTGTTTATCTAATATGATACAGTAGTAGGCTTTATAGGGTTCAATGTCAACATGCCCTGTTTTAAATGTCAACCTGCCGGTCTCGACATTTCTTTTGTGTTTTCAAATTTGTAATTCAAAAAGTCTTTTCTTTGCCATTTGTAAATTATTAAATGAAAAGTACTTGAATTTTCACTTGTGGTCTTTGACTTTTGAACCCAACTATATTTCATTACTTTTTTTTAAAAGGTTGAGGTTGCTCAAAAACATTTCATGAACCATACCATAGCATTCATTATTTAGCCTACTATGAAAATAACTTTATTCTTAATGTATTTCATTAATATTTTAAACGAATCAGTTTATTAAAGCACCTGTAGGCCTATTAATGAAAACATTTCGCTATTATATCAAGCATTTTCTCTAAGTAGACATGAGTGTTCGGGTGATCTGCACTGGCACCTCATGGTCGTTCAGGGAAAGTTCAACTGTGCACGTGCAGTGTTGTAAGAGTCACGTGACCGGAACATTATCGTCCATTAGTTTCTCAGCTTGTCCTCACACTTGATCGCCACATACACATACACTGTTTGTTTTATCTATTAATCTCTGACAAACAATGTCATTTTGTTCTTTTTTCGGTAAGGAATTTTATAAAGATCATTTCAAACCCGGTAAGTAATGTTTATCATTATTTACTCTCCACAACATGCTCCCTTCCCTTTACCTTTAAGGAATATTATGATGTAACACTTAGCTTAGCCACTTGTGATGTACGTTATATAATGTATATGTAGCTGAACTGATGTAGCGAAATTTGCTAACCAACTTTGCTTACATTTTTCCAAATGCCAAGAAAACAAAGTGTTTGGTTTACAAACTGCTCGAAAAAGGACAAGTACCTGATTTATTGTTTCTCTGCAGGTATGTATGTTTGTTCCCAGTGTGGACATCCAGTCTTTTCAAGCAGATCCAAATATGAACATTCCTCCCCCTGGCCTGCCTTCACAGAGATCTCACCGCGGACCGTAGACCCAAAATGACGGCGACATTAACAGCCTAGGTCAGCACTCCGATTTTTTACTTATACAATATTACAGCCACACTAGATGTCTGTGGTTATAGTATGTGTGCCTGCAATATGCCGGTCTGAGTGCGACAGGGATGGTAATGGACTAGGCCACGAGTTTCTGAATGAGGGGCCGGAGGAGGGCTCATCACGTTTTTGAATATTCAGTCACTCGCTTAAGTTTGTCCCAAAAGGTAAGTCACCACCACATGTAGTTTTCAGTCTACTTTGCCGTCACAAGTTCCCTATTTCACTATTTACATTAAGTAGTAGTACCCCTTTACATATACTCCCAAACTTGTCTCCCAATCAGATCAGTTGCTCCACCAATACGCGAGGTGATGACCATGCTGATGAGGATGCTGTTGTGCGCACACTGGACCACCGGGATGTTCCGCTCATGCAGTGGCCCAGACCACACGCCCCGCTTGGAGACGCTGTTCCCCGCTCCCCTGCTGACCCCTCTGGCCCCGCCCCCAGCGCATGACCGCCTGCTCTCCTTTTATTTCCTGCCTGCCTCCGCTGCATCCCCCCCGGTGCCCCGCATCCTGATTCCACCTCACGGATGCTCAACCACCAGTTGCACACGCAGTGCCTGATTCATCCCCTGTTCCTTGTGCACCCTTCCGTCCTTTCTCCGCCATTTCCAGCCCGGCTGCTTCTCGTGGTTCCTCCTCGTACGGTCCCCCTTTCGCTCCGGTTCCGGCCTTCATGCCAACCTCCCCCCACGACCCCCCTGTGTCCCCCCCTCGTCGCCCTTCGTCCACACCCTTTGCTTTTTTTTTTTATTTTTTTTTTTTTCTTCCTCCCCAGCCCCACTTTGATTCCGCCTTCGTCCGGACCAATCTTGCACTTCCTCTCCTGTGGTCGCTTCCCCTCTTCGTTCTCCGGCACTCCATTTTTCCATACCTCCCCCGCCTACTCACGGAACGACTGCTACAAGGGCTCATCCCTTCAACGGCCCCTCCTGACATCCCTGACCTGCTTCTTCCTCCCTCCACCCCCCGAGGCACGGTCCTGGTCCACCTTCGTATGCCTCCCGTCTTCCGCCCTCCGTCCCGCCGGCCTCCTACTTCCTTGGATCCAGTCTGCTCCTCGGGCCTCCCACGCTCAACATCCTCCTGCCCCTCATGTCGTTTGCAGTTTTTGTCCGCTTCTTTTTTTTTTTTTTTTATGGATAGTATTCCTTTTTCTAGATTTGGAACACTTCATATAGGGGTTACCAATGATCTTCAATTTATAATACTGATCAAGTAATGAGTAATTCCTTTAGAATGAGTCGTTACTATCCAAAACCTTACATATATCTCAAAAGCTTACAATGCCGTCAATCAATATTAGGGAGTTATCATGCTTTTCCCTTTAGAATACTGATTCAAATAACTAGTAGTTCCCTTAGAAGGATTTGGTATTGCTTAAGTCATTACTAGTGGGTTACCATGATCTTCACTTTAGAATTAATTATACATTATGCAAAATTCACATTAATTATGAACCTGTATACACTAGTTCTTAGTAGTTCTCTTGCGTATATGCACAATCGTTATATTATAAAAATAGATAATTTACTTATAAAGCACTATTACTTACTAATTCATTAATCAGAGGTTCTTGTTAGTTAATAGTAGCTACTAGAATGTTATTAGTGCATTAGTCATTTGTTCCTATGTAGCTAGTTATTCATTTACGACAGAACAGTATTGTAAAGTGTTACCCTACTATTTTGAACAATACAATAATTTTAACATTAAAATAGCATGTTATTTTATTGATATTATATTTTGTTCAACCAAATTGAATGAATCCTGTTTCTTTATTATTGTATCTACCATAAAGACATAATATTTTGAATGTATGTTCCTGATACATGGAAAGTGTCTTTTATAGTTTTCACTAGTAAAGTATGAAGGTAATTGCATATTCTGTTGTTACCCGGTTATTTCTTTTGTATTTAAATATTGGCCGCCGAACAAAAACGCCACCAATGACGCCCCGGCCGCTGTGAGCCATCAGCCTAGCTCGAACCCGCGCCGCTCATGTCACGATGCCTTGCCTTGTCGAGGCGGGCCCACCCGCAAACGAGCATTCGACCCGGGCTTCTAACGGTGTTACAGCTTACCACTACTAGTTGTTCCTTACTGCTCATGACTTCTGTGGAGTCGGTTCCCGAGGCCAGTAAATTGCACGACACAGTTTACCTCAGCGTTAGCTTCCGGTTGAAATAACAGTTACTCGCTTTTTTTGATAACCCTCCCCCCTTGCTGAGGTTTAGCGATTTCATAACCGTGGAATGCTCTCCACACGTACATGCGGGTTCCTGTCATTATCAGGAGAGAAAATGAGCTATGATACATACGCAGTCGTGCAATAAGTGACCTAAACATAAACATCACACACTCGGTGAGAACTTGAGGCAAATATCAGACGCCGTATTTGAGAGCCAGCACTTCATGGCGGGGTCCTTAATTTAATGCCTAAGTGTGAAATGCTATCATATATGATGTCCGCTTGTTTGTGAACTCCAATTCCTTATTAACACACCCTCATAGAGAATGCCGACTCAAGGCCTCATCTTTACCATCAAAAAACTTAACTACGGCTTTTTATTTTCCCGCCAGTGGTTGGAGTGCCGTCCCTTGGCCACACACACAGATTCAAGGGGATTTCCAGACCGAAAAAGTTGGTTACCATTACATAGATGTTCAGCATTCTATTTCCATTTTTTCTTTATATATAATATGCAGTCTTTTCTTGTTATTTTAGATGCTGGGTCTGAAAGATTTACTTTCAGCTTTACTGTCAAAGATTCACCAGAACATTTTATCAATGTGTCTGCATGGGGAAATGAGGCATACATCCAAGGACTGAGCAGTCGCTTTCAGATTGGGGATTGTGGTGAGATTTTAAGTAGTAATGAGTCATTTAGTCATTTACAAAAGTCAATTAGCCTACTCTTGTTAACAAAAAATACTTCTAATACACTGAATTGACACTGTAAGCCAAAATAACCTCCTCTGTTTTAGTTGTAATTGAAAATCCCCTCGTTGTGACTAAAGACTATGAGAAAGAAGAAAGATTTTGCCCTTCAACACCCAGGTAAAATGAAAAATCACATCCTTCTAAGAAACATTCCTCTGCCATCATACTGCAAGTTTGTAAGTGATACAAATACATCTTTTATCTCAGTACCTACAGGCTGTTGGTAACAGAGACTCACTCAAGCATTAGGATATGCTCAGATTTAGAAACAGAGGCCAGGATTCTGCCATTATTCCATATGCCAATTAAAGACTCAAGGGACTTCTATTCATTGGGAGACATTACTGCAAATGGACAGAGTCTGGATGGACACATTATTAACATTCTAGCAGCTGTGCAATCGGTTAGATTCCAACAATACTGCTAGCCCTCCTCACTGATGTCAGGGAAATTAACACAAGCTGACATTAGTGGCTGGTGGGCAATATTTCCCATCCTGCAAAAGTACAGATGTTTTTCTGAAAGATGCCGTATCCATTTCAATGATTGAGATTTTATCATTTAGATCGGAGAGGAGAAATACTTTACAAAATCTGATGGACGCAAAGGACAGAGGCTAGAAATAAAGCTCTTTGATGACACTGGGATATCATTTCCTTTTGTGTGGCGAGTATAATTAAATTCAGTATGATTAAAAAAAACGGCAGCAAATATCCACACCAAACACTAAAGTGATTTCATTACTTTTTTCATCCAGCTGGGATAAAGAGACTATTGGGCTGCTACAAACACTGACACAAAGAGAAATGGGTATAATAATGTTTATTTGTCTGTTTATATTTTTGAGTGGTAATTTCTAATATGTGAGGGTTGAAATTCATTGTATTTATTTTCTCTCAGTGCTGTTCATTGCAGATGCTCGCATCACCTTTGACAGCTTTCGCAATTGTATGATAGCAACAGCGACCTCAAAGACAATCATTACTCTCAACCCTGGTAGTGATGTGAAATGCTATGTTAAAGAATCGATTTAAATACTTACAATTATAATAATTTATATTTTAACAATTATCGTTAAAATCCTTACATTTTTTTCAATTACATTTTAGATACAGCAGAAGCCAACCAACTGTGCACATGTATAAGGGAACTGCTAGAAGCAGGAGGACTGGATGACCAAGACATCCTCTCAGGTGACAGTGTGCAATGTAAGTCACGTGATGTATCTGGACCTCTACATTAACAATACAGTATTTATAGTGCAGCTCATACAGTATAACACAGTAAAACAGCAACATGTGCAGCTCATCAGTGTATAACCACAGTAACACAGCCACATATACAGTAAGGGTCACCAATTATTAACATTAGTTAATGCATTAAAGGAATAGTTCACCCAAAAAATGAAAATTTACTCTCAGGCTATCCAAGATGTAGATGCGTTTGTTTCTTCATCAGAAGAGATTTGGAGAAATTTGGCATTACATCACTTGCTCATCAGTGGATCCTCTGTAGTGAATGAGGCTCCCGGTGAAATGCGCGTTTACACCAGCTGCTCACCACTCCCAACCCACGCCCCTGGGGCCACGCCAAGCTGGTTTGTAAGCAACAACTCCCCCATATTTTCACCTTCCTCCGATGCCAATGGTTATGATACGAGTTGTCTGTCCATCAACTTGCTTTTTCGTGAAACAAAGCCTACAACCCATCTCACCTTAATCCGGAAAGAAATATGCACAGATCAAATACAGTTTACATGTGAAAACAGTTCTCTAATCAAATATCTTGGTGGATTTTGATGTAGTAGGACATCAGGGGTGAAAGTGTTATTATAGATTGTGGACTCATATTTTGGCCAGAAGCAACAGTTTAAAGTTTACATTTCACCAAATCGTTTTCAATGAAGAAACAAACTTACATTTACAGAATATTTTGGATGGCCTGTGGGTTGAGTCAATTTTCATCATATTTTAATTTCAGGGTGCACTATTCCTTTACTAAATATTGACTAACATTGAGCAGTTTGTTACAGCAGTTGATAATCTTATTTTTTTTTTTTTTTTTTTTTTTTTTTTTTTTTTTTTTTTTTTTTTTTTTTTTATTTTCAATTTTTTGTCAAATTAGATAATAAAAAATAAATATTCATTGTTACTTCATGTTAGCTCCGGTTCATAAAATAATATTTACAGATACATCTTTTGATTTTAATAAATTAACATTAAATAAGATTAAAAATGCTTTAGAAGTATTTTTCTTATTATTTCATGTAGTTGTGGAACCTTATTTGTAAAGTGTTGACAGTATAACTGTATCCTTCCGTTTATTTCTCAGTGGATTCCATTAGTGATGTTCTGACTGTGAACCAGCTTAAAGCTAGAAGTCAAGAACATGCTGATGTCTTTCATTGCATAACATATGTATTCATCACAAATCTTGAACTAAGTTCCTCCATCTCCAAAGTCATACGCAAGAGATGGTAAGTGTGCAATGCTTTGACAGTTTTGTGCAATGGCCTACTGTTCACAAGCCTGTTTTAATAAATAATTTCTCCACTAGTGCCAAATGCAAATTTCGAATCAATGAGGAGAGTCAGAAATGTTCCAATGATGCCTGTCCAAATCAAGGACAACAGCTCCAGGCTCCTGAAGGCTTTGATCTGCTGGTGGGCATCAGCGATCACACTGGGACTTTGCAGTCTTGCAACCTGGCAGGAACAGTGGCTGAGAAAACCCTGGGCTGTAAAGTGAGCAAATCTAATACTTATATTATTGCTGTCAAGACTGTGTATGTACATTTATCAGCTCACTAAATGCCTTTAGTAGTTAAAACTATTTTGTCTCTATTAAAAACCTTTGTGCATTGATACTGCAACCCTTGGGGTCATTCACCATTAAATAAACATTTAAATTACCTGACTATCTCTAATAATATATATCATGGAATTAGTATGTCTGTATGTCCTGCGAAGAGTAAACGTAAAATATTTTATGTTGACAGACAGAAGAGTTTTTGTGTCTGTCGGAGTGTCAAAGGACAACTCTGCAGTGGAAGTTTCTTCTGGAGAGATGCAAAATCTATCTAAAGGTTATTCATGTTTGCCATTTGCAACTTATTTTGAAAATGTAATATTCAAGGATGTAATTCACTCTTTATTTTAAATTGTAGGTTCTTCCATCTACTAGAAGCAGAAGTGGAATGAGGGCAAGCATTTTGTCATGTGCACTCGCTGACCCCGTTGAAGTGAAGCAAAACCTTGCCTCCTTTGTGGCTTGATGCTGTTTTGCAATACAGCAACTAAACAGCATGGTTCCTCATGTGAAAACAAATAAAATGTAGGCCTACTTGTATATTAAATTCACTTTGGTTCAAATGCATACGTTGTGACTAATTATATATTTTTGACATTTCGTTCCAATGTCCCATTTGATCTCACTGTTGTAATTGATCTCTGTAAATGAATTAACTTGGTGTATCTATGCATGTTTGTTTGTTGATTTTTCGTAACTGCTTTAACAAATAAAAACAATGAATATTGAACACTACTCCCACGGAATTATGGGATCAATTTTCCGCCAAAAGTATTGCAGTCATGGATAAAAAAAAAATAAGCAAGAAACCAAAATTTAAAAAAACAAGTAAAAATATATTTTTTTTAAATTTCATTTTTTTTTTTTTTTTTTTTTTTTTTTTTATTTTTTTTTTTTTTTTTTTTTTTTTTTTGCACAGAATTTTAAAATGAAAGCAGAATAACAAGCAATGGTCACAGATCCAAAAATAATAAGCATAAATCAAAAATGTAATAACGCATTAAAAAAAATAAGCATGAATCAAAACTAAACATTTAAAATCATATTGCACAAAACTGAAATATTAATGCAAAATTATCTGACGTACTATACAAGTTATTATCTTTAGAGGGAGTCATTAAATCATTCATTCAAATGGCTGATTCATTCAGTGAGGAATAAAGTGAATCATTCACTTGACCGATCCGTTCAAATCAAAACCAATTCATTCAATAGGAAAGGCTGCTGTGTGTTGCTCGTAGAGGACAATAGCCGGGTTTCCATCCAAAGTTGCGAATTTAACTTCCATCCAAGGAGTTAAAGAGAATAAAATCATCACTTCCTGATAAACTGGCACTATACATCACTAAGAAAAGTAGGAGAAGCTACTGAATATAATAATTTTCCTATAAATTACATGCACCTCAGAACGAGCAGACGAAATACAATGAATGTGGTTATTGCTTTCGGAGGTGGATGCTGCTGTTTGGGAACGCAGTCGTTTAACAGTTCTGGGAGGCAATTATACAGAAATACTTCGATGACGGACTTTGTTCTGGCATTTCCGAATGACCATAGCAACATTTCAGATGCTGTGAATGAGATCGGTCCGCTGGTTTGTCAGAATTTGCCGCCCCATAGCGCAAAGTCACATGACTTTTAGATGCGCTTGGAGGAATTTATTAGCAAAATGCATTTCCATCTCCCATTATTCACATTAACCCTTTTTCGCACAAGTCAAAAACCACCTCAAGCGAGCGTAAAAACTTTTTTGCGAATTAAGGCATTTTTATTCGAAATTCAGCGTTTCCATCACTCGATTCTGATGCGATACTAAAAGCAGGGTGATGGAAACCCAGCTACTGTTCTGCTGTGGCTTTGCTTGGACTCTTCGTCGAAATAGAGTAAAATGAGAAAATAGTTCGAATATTGTTTAAAACTCACTCAAAATTTACTTCTTGTTACATTGATTTTATACTGCAGTTCAATAAACATTTGCAATAGAGCTGATATTCAGGAAAAATACACTCTTCCTCGTGTTATATTGCTTAATATGTCATTTTATAATCTCAAGAGTAACACAAAATATGAGCAATCTTACAAAACCAGCAACCTTATCAATGGCATACTGTACATCAGGGTTCCTCAAATTCGATCCTAGAGGGCGCCTGCCCGGCACAATGTGTTAGCGTTCAAACCCGGTGTCCAATGTCACCTACTATTGTATATTTTCTAATGATCCTGAAGACCTTGATTAGCTTGCACAGGTGGGTTTGATCAAGGTTGGAACTAAACTCTGCAGGGCATTGGCCCTCCAGCACAAGATTTGAGGAACCCCCGCTGTACATGAAAGACAAAGCTGAAAATCTGTTTACAAAAACAAAAAAAAATAATAAGATGCAGACGATTAACAATTACGAGCAATATACAGTGAGAAATTCATGTGACTGGCCTATTTACTCGTACTTAAAAATCCTATCTAGATGGCCAAACAAGACGTATCAGTCAGAGTACAGGTGAGCAAGCACATATAACAGTGACTGTTGTGAGGGCGATGTGACCATAGACGAATAAATATAGGTGAATATAACAGACGGGGTCACTAGGATGGCTCATTTAACGGTAACTGATGCAGAGTATGCGTACAGCTAGGGAACAGGCAGACACATATAGCAGTGTCCTGAATGGAAAGATGTTACCCCATGCTGTATAATTCCATCATCAACCTTGTACAAGTTGAACTCTGTGCAAGGCATGCTAATGAGGCCGACATTTAATCAGTCCTGGTATAGTACTCTGGAAACTGCACAGGTGCGGACCAGTGATTGTACTCATATTTTCTAGGCACATTGTAGAACGTCACCGCTGGTTTTAATCAACAACAGGCAGGACCAATCTCTGTTTTTATTCTCTTTAAACACAACAGGTTCTTACAACATTTTAGCCAAATTTCAATTATAAATGTTAACTAGATGTGTTCATTACCTGACGGAGTGATGTAGTGTGCTGCTAAAAAAGGGTATGTCTTTTTAAATCTTCTATCACGTGTCATTATATTTATCGAGTTGGCTCGTGTGGTTTATGTTTTGCGCTTCAGAAATGTGACATAATTTCCGGTAAGGAAGCAAGAGAGCATGCTCCCTGGTTTTTGCAGCGCATTGTGGATTTTTCAGGGAGAGATTTGAGGGGGAGGGGCCGGTATAGTTCAGGCACTGACGATTTAGCGATTGCGACAGACTTTTTAAACATGTCCGACTCCTGATCAGTGCCGAGTACTGAACTAGGGAGCTGATGGAGACGCACCCTAGAACTAGTGGACCAATGATGACGTTTAAGCCCGCCCTGATTTACATGAAACTCTAACCGCAACATTTGGAAAAACAAGCGCAGAACATGGAAACAAGAGCGTAGTGAAAAACAGCATAAGCATACAAAAAATAAAAATATGAGCAGAAAATGTCTGAGAGCACAAAAAACAGAGAAATATAACAAAGGAAAACATGGTTTTGTGTGCAAGTCGAATAATTTTGCATTAATATTTCAGATTTGTGCAATATGTTTTTAAATGTGTTTAAAGTTTTGATTCATGCTTATTGTTTAATGATGCATTACATTTTTGATTTACGCGTATTATCTTTCCATCCGTGATCATTGTTTGCTATTCTAAAAATGTTACTTTCATTTTTACATTTTGTGCAATATATTTTTTTACTTGCGTTTTTAAATTTTGGTTTCACGCTTATTATTATTTTTTATCCGTGACTGCAATACTTCTGGCGGAAAACTGATCCCATACGGAACCTTTTATTCAAGAATTGTTTCTGTGCGGACGGTTTTGGAAGGAGCACCGCTTAGGTTTGACGTTTCTGTAAATAATGCTCAATTCGGTGTTGAGATCATAGTTTTACATTTATCTAATCGGATTTCTAAGACAATCTTCGCCATCAGGTAATAACATTGAGTTACGTTAAATTATTTTATCAAGCGTGTCCATTTTAGCACGCTAAAACATTAATGGCAAGCTATCACAAGTTTTATTTTCTGATCTTGTTGCCAACATAAACGATTTACAGAAACACGTACATAAAAACGCATCAAGGTATTCATGAAGTGCCCAACAGCCACAGCTAAAACGAATCTGGAAATTCTCCTGTGAAGCTGTCATTAGTTCTGCATTGAGTTCATCATGAATGTGAATCAAGGCACCGTGGGCAGTGATCCGGTGATACTCGCCACCGCTGGATATGATCATACCGTCAGGTTCTGGCAGGCTCACAGTGGCATCTGCACGAGAACCGTCCAGCACCAGGACTCTGTATCCTTCACGAGCAAGAGCTTTGCCTGCAGATACATAGCGGGACCTTTACCCCCTGTGAAAAAGAAGTGCTCTAACTGAACTGAATCTACACTTGTAGTGCATTTCAAATCTTAAAAGTATTTAAAAAAAATGTACCTGCAGATAATGTAATATTACAGAAATAAAAAGCAATTTAAGTATACTTAAGTATAAGATTTTCAAGTTTTTTAACGCGCTATCAAAAAGTGCATTTTGTAATAATGCCAGTTTAGAAGTTTTGGTAACGCTTAATTTTAGTTTAAAGTACATTTTAAATCATTATGTAATAATTTAATAATATTTTGTCATGCTTTTAAAAAGTACACTTATTTTGATGTTCTGACTATGATACTAAAGCACATGTTAAAGTACTTGATCATAATTTTAACTGAACTTTAAATATAATGCAACTTCATTGTTACAAATGTGTAATTACACATATATTTAAATACATGACATACAGGTTTTAGTAGAAATTACATAAAAATATATTTTTGTTACCATGAATGGTTGTAAATGCATTTAGCAATACACTTTAACCATATTTCAAAGACAGTAGAAGTAATTATGAAATTACATTTAAAAATGTACTGAAGTCCTACCTAAGTGGGTCAAAAGGCACACTTAAGTTCAACTAATTGCATTTCATTTACATTAAAAATAAAACATTTTCATTTAATTGCAAGCAACATTTTTTGAAGTATATGATCTTCATAATAAGGACTCTCTTCTAAAGTGTACTTTTTTCACAAGGAACTGCTGGTACATCCTGTACAGTAGGATTAGTGAGTTTATTTAGGTGCAAAAAATACCTTAAAGATGCTTAACTCAAACACCAGCAGGTAAATTCCCTTGAAGTGACACCTGATAGGAGCATGATTGCTGCTGCTGGTAAGTTCAGCACGTGCCTCATTATGTATAAAGCTAAAAATTATGCAAGCAGTATTTTTCTTTCATCTCTGACTGCATAGTTTTCACACTGTACTTTTTTTCTTGCATTTCAGGTTATCAACACATACGCATGTATGACTTAAACTCAAATAATCCAAACCCTGTGATCAATTATGACGGTGTCAGCAAGAACATCACGTCCGTTGGCTTCCATGAGGATGGGCGGTGGATGTACACGGGTGGAGAAGACTGCATGGCTCGCATCTGGGACCTGAGGTAATGAATGATGTCTGCTGTGAATAGAAAGGCTGTTTGTAGATGTGTTTCTTGAAGGGGTCATAGGATGCTACATGCACTTTTACAAATTGTTTGAACTGAAATGTGTGTTGGCAGTGTGTGTACACAACCAAGATATATTGATAAAAATCCACCCAGTGTTTTTTTTTTTTTAAATCTGGTTAATGTTTTCCCCTTTCTCAAATCGAGCAGATCTCAGATGCCTGTCTGTTTGACGTCACAAAAACAGGCCCCTCCCACGATAGTTTGATTGACAGTAGCGTTTCAGCACAGACTGGACTGGTGTCTTACCTTAGACCCGCCCTGAGTGAACTGTCATCAGTCCGCCATTGTTTCACCGCTGGAGCAGATGTAGACAAGAATGACTCCTAAGCGATTGAGCTGTTATGTTGTTGGATGTAATAATGAACATAGCAATCGTCATTTACTCCCGACATCTGAGCCACTGAAGACTTTACGTTTGTTTTTGAAGAGAATGCACCCCCGATCTACCTAAATGCATCTATGTTCGTGCGAATCATTCGTGATCCAGCTTCACCTACAGAAGTGAGTGTAAGTTTTTTTTTAAATGAATCTTTGCAAATCGCCTTTCCTAATAATGTGCTAATTAGCAAGTTTCATGATGAATGCGGCCTAAGTAACCGTCTCCCCGAGAGAGGAGATGGGAAGAGAGGGGGTCAGGAAGAGGATCGAATAACTTTAGAGGGGGGCATATGTGCGATTCAAAGTTTTCACTTGACTTTGGAGAGATGTACAAGGCTGTTGTGCATAGATAGATCCCTGAAGTGCAAAGACTAAATCTCAAAACCAAAGAGATTTATTTATCAAAGTTAAGACTCTGCACGCCCCCTAAACGGCTCGTTCTAACATGCCCCCAACATATATTTTTTGTTGTTTTGTGTTTTTTTTTTTTTTTTTTTTTTATAGGTCACTATGTGGAAATATTGTAGCGATAAGGTCAGCCCAAATGTGCAAGCAAAGAAAGAAGGCGTGGTTTCATTAACCGCAGTTAGTGTTGAAGCAGCCAGTCAGGGAGACGCTGTGTTTCTAGGCAAAAGCAAAATCACTTTATTTGGCCTTCCGAAAGTAGATGCATTTAGGAATCTTTAAGATACTTACAACAGAACAGCAATGCATTTATGGACGACCGTTTCGTGAACCTAAAAGAGGAGGTAATTCTGACTTTGCTATAACAATCTGGCACTTCTGAATTCAGCTAACTGGATGTCTGCCTCAACAATTTTTTTTTAACCGATTGAGAGCGATGTGTGTGGTGTGTGTGTGTGCAGTGTGCGTGTGATGGGTGACGAGAGAGAGCGAGATGATAGAGAGAGAGAGAGGAGGAGGGCAGGTCACATCAACAGTGGAAAGTCAGCGTGTCTAACCGTGGTCTGTGAGTGGAAGACAAGGGCCGGAGCGCGAAAAAGGTTTGTGGTTATTGTTTCTTTTTGTACTGCAACACATACCGCTTCATCACTGTGTCTGGCACCGATATGGTTCCCCTTTCGGGCTTGTCTTTGCATTTATTTGACAAAGAAGTGCGATTTGAGTAAGGGCGTTACATTTCCGGACGGTGCTGGTGGTTTAGGCAATCACAATGCACTGGGTCAGCTGGCAAATCAGAGCAGACTGCGCTTGTCGGAAGAAGGGACTTTGCAGAAACGAAGTGTTTGAGAGAGGCGGGGCATAGAGGAACTACAATAATGCACAGTAAATTATGTGTTTTTTGAACATTAAAGCATATCAACATATTCTGTTACACCAAATACACAAAATAATGATCTTTAAAAAAGCATCATATGACCCCTTTAAGGAACATGCTACAAAACGGACATGCTGTGAAAAGAGCTGTTTTTGACAAGGTAAAAAGGGTGTTTTTTTACACTACCATTGAAAAATTTTAACTAAACTATGTTACAGACTTTTCATTAAGACCCTAAAGAATCATATCAACTTGTGGAAAATGGGCATCCTATGACCCCTTTAAAGTACTGTTTTCATTCAGGTCAAGGAATCTACAGTGCCAAAGAATATTTCAAGTCAATGCACCTATTAATTGTGTGTGTCTTCATCCCAATCAGGTCAGTTGGATAATATTTGTATTATCTGACCTGCTATGACTCACAGAGAGCAAGCCAATGACAAAATAAGATAAAGTATTATATTTTTCTGAATGTCTTTTTGTGTGTTTTTGTACTGTAGGCTGAATTAATTGTTGGGGACCAAAGTGGTGTTATCCATATCTGGGATTTGAAAACAGACCACAATGAACAGCTCATCCCAGAGCCAGATGTGTCCGTCAATTCAGTCCATATCGATCCTGATGCCAGTTATATGGCAGCGGTCAACAGCTCGGTCAGTAACCAATAACAATCATTAAACAACCTTCAATATTTCACACTGCTAATGAGGTTGTGCTAATGTGTACTGCATATATTCATATTGTATCAGAATCAAATATGGTTCATTTGTTTTTGACTGTAGGGCAACTGTTATGTGTGGAATTTGGCTGGAGGAATCGACGATGAGGTGACACAACTGATACCTAAGACCAAGATCCCTGCTCACAAACGCTACTCATTACGCTGCAAATTCAGCCCAGACTCCACGTAATTGTCTTACAAAAAGCTAAACTGAGGAACAGGGAGAGATCAGTGAAAATATTTTACAGTTATTATACAAATCAGTGCATCGATTTTTTTTTCAACTCTTTGCTAGATTGTTGGCCACATGCTCTGCTGACCAGACCTGTAAAATCTGGAGAACCTCCAACTTCTCTCTGATGACAGAGTTGAGTATAAAGAGTAACAACCCAGGAGAGACGTCCCGAGGCTGGATGTGGGATTGTGCCTTCTCTGGAGATTCACAATACATAGTTACAGGTGAACATACACAACATTCACAGTTCAAATGTTTTACTAATATGAGAAGATCATAAGTTTTACATGACCATTACAGAATCTTTGGTCCCACTTTATATGAGGTGTCTTCAACCCGAAAGTGAAAATTCTGTAATCATTTGTTCCAACCCTGTATGAGTTTCTTTCTTCTGTTGTTGACTACAGAAGATGATATTTTGAAGAATATTGGTAACCAAACAGTTGATGGTAGCCATTGACTTCCATAATATGGAAAAAAATACTATTGAAATCAATGTCTACCATCGACTGTTTGATTACCAATATTTTTCAAACTATCGTTTTTCGTGTTCAATAAAAGAAAGTAACTCATGGGAGAGTAAATGATGACAGAATTTTCATTTTTGTGCGAACTATCCCTTTAACTACTCAGTACTCCTGTCAAAAATAATGGGTACAATGTACTTATTGTGTTCATGTTGTATTGCAGAACACTTTTGCTGCTATTGAGGTTGGATACATATAACTTTTACAGCCCTGTTCATTGTAGTACTTACAGTAACTGGGTAATAACTAGGTAGTAACCCTGGCTTGAACCTACCCCAAAACCTAATCTATCCATGTATTTACTCAGTACTTTCTTGAATAAGTACACTGTACAGTAAGCACACGTACTGTAAAATAAACTTTTGTGCTATGTTTAGGTTTAAAGGAGGGTAATGGCTTTGTAATTACAGATGTTTCTATAGATATGACAGATTTAGTTACTTGCAGGTATTTTTAAAAATAAAACTACATGTTTGTAAGTGCATTGTATCAAATTAATAATTTAAATGCTAGTAAATTATAGTAAAATAAATCAAATGGGTCTGAATTTGCCTGAGCATCAATAACATCCTTTTGTGATGATCGAGCATCAGTCCCTGTCATGTTGCTATCAGTAGAATCTTGTGAAGAATTCCTGTTTAAATGTTTATGTATTTTTCAACTGATTTTCAGCCTCCTCAGATAACCTTGCACGTCTGTGGTGTGTGGAGACCGGAGAGATCAAACGGGAGTACAGTGGCCATCAGAAGGCCGTGGTGTGTTTGGCCTTCAATGACAGTGTGCTTGGATAGTATGCAGAAGAAGCTCATTCTGCTGTGACAGCCATAGCTGTCACAACACCTGACATTTGCATCTCATATCCATGCTCATGATATTCAATGGACTGAATATGAATACATGTGCAAAAATCAAAGTTTATGGTTTGGCTTAATGGTTATGATGATGGTGACTGATAAAAAAAAAACGGTCTAAATGTTGTATCCTTATCGTAGCAAATTCAATGTTAGGATACAGGGTACTCAGTTTTTGTATGCACACACAAGTTTTGTCAATAAACGTTATGGTAACTTGTATTTAGCTTTTGATTATTATCTAGACATCACTGAATTTATTCCATTCTTGAATTAAATACTCATTCAAATATATGAATGTTTGAACACAATGGTGCTTTATTGTTGACCAGCAGTGTTTCCCATTACTCTTCTGCATCAGGTTACAAGAGATGTGAGCTTTAGAGCCAAGTCATGTTCAAACGCCACTGGAAAGATGGGGCTAAATACAAGAGAGGATGAAGATAAGGATTTAGCAGATAATCACAAGATGGTTCCGCCTTCATTGCCAGATTAAATATGGCATTTGTGTAGCCTCTCCAGATGCTTTTATTGATGTGAACGCATTTGTTTGTTTCCCTGGCGTGTGCTGGTACACCGTCAGTGGAATGTCACTCTGGCAAGTAGTAGAAGCACACAGAAACACAAATGTTGCTGGGAAAGCAGATGTCAATGCAGAAATAAATAAGTCTTTGTTTCCCGGGACCTTCAGGAAAAAGAAAGGAAAGAAATCTCAAGGTTCTTATTTCTTTGGATTTGCCGATGACAATCATAATCAATGTCCTGTTCCTCGTTCATGCTCTGCTGGTTGCAACTCTAAAAAAGGTCACAACTCCATCTCACTGCACTACTGGATTAGGTTTCTAGCACACTGCTCTTTAAAGAGCAACTCGGCATGTTCTTGGCTTGTTACGCAATGTTTCCAGTACATTCCCTTGTCACAAAAATAAATTCATGCAATGTTTAAACATTTATTTAAAGGAATATTCTGGGTTCAGTACAATTTTAGCTCAATACAGCATTTTTGGCATTATATTGATTAGCACAAAACTTATTTTCCTTCTTTAAAAAAAAGTGAGGCACTTACAGTAGAGACATGAATGAGGCCAATTTGTAAATGTTAAATTACTCCGTAGTATAGCAACAAGATACAGAATAAACTATATGCAATTTAACATGATTTCAGTGTAAAACTATTCAAATGTACAACTTAAATCTTAATCTTACAACTTACTTGTAATGTAAAACTGCTTTACAAATGATTTAAATATTAACACAAACATCTTTACACATTAAATAATATAAAAGTTGTAACAGAAGAACTGTTTAAATGCCTAAAATAATATGCCGTAAGTTTCTGCTTTTAAAACCTCCAAAAATCAGCCCCTTTGGTAATGAAAAAAAAATTTATATATATATATACACAGTGGTGTGAAAAAGTGTTGGCCCCCTTCCTGATTTCTTATTTTTTTGCATGTTTGTCACACTTTAAAGATTCATATCATCAAACAAATTTTAATATTACATTAAAGATAATGCAAGTAAATACAAAGTGCAGTTTTTAAATGATTTCATTTATTAAAGGAAAAAAAGCTGTCCAAACCTACATGGCCCTACGTGAAAAAGTAATTGCCCCCTAAAAATCTAATAACTGGTTGTGCCACACTTCGCAGCAACAACTGCAATCAGGTGTTTGCGATAACTGGCAATGAGTCTTTCACATCGCTGTGGAGGAATTTTGTCCCACTCTTCTTTGCAGAATTGTTTTAATTCAGCCAAATTGGAGGGTTTTCGAGCATGAATGGACTGTTTAAACATCTCACTCGGATTTAAGTCCGGACTTTGATTTGGCCATTCTAAAACCTTAATTTAGTTTTTCTTGAGTCTTTCAGAGGTGGACTTGCTGGTGTGTTGGGGATCATTGTCCTGCTGCATAACCCAACTGCGCTTGAGCTTGAGGTCACAAACTTACGGCCAGACATTCTTCTTCAGGATTTTCTGATAAAGTGCAGAATTCATGCTTCCGTCAATTATGGCAAGTCGTCCAGGCCCTGAAGCTGCAAAGCAGCCCCAGATCATCACACTACCACCACCATGTTTGACTGTTGGTATGATGTTCTTTTTATGAAATGCTGTGTTGGTTTTACGCAAGATGTAACGGGACACACCTTCCAAAAAGTTCAACTTTGTCTCATCAGTCCACAGAAGATTTGCCCAAAAGTCTTGGGGATAATCAAGATAGTTTTTGGCAAATGAGAGACGAGCCTTCGTGTTCTTTTTGGTCAGCAATGGCTTATGCCTTGGAACTCTCCCATGGATGCCGTTTTTGCCCAGTCTCTTTCTTATTGTTGAATCATGAACACTGACCTTAATTGAGGCAAGTGAGGCCTGTGGTTCTTTAGATGTTGTTCTGGGTTCTTTAATGACCTCCTGGATGAGTCGTCATTGTGCTCTTGGAGTAATTTTGGTAGACCGGCAACTCCTGGAAAGGTTCACCACTGTTCCAAGTTTTCTCAAATTGTGGATAATGGCTCTGACCATGGTTCACTGGAGTCCCAAAGCCTTAGAAATGGCTTATAATCCTTTCCAGAATGATACGTCAACTGTTTTGATTCTCATCTGTTATTGAATTTCTTTAGATCGCGGCATGAATTGTTGCTCTTTAAGCATGCTTCACTTTGTCAGACAGGTTCTATTTAAGTGATTTCTTGATTAAACAGGTCTGGCAGTAATCAGGCCTGGGTGTGGCTAGTGAAATTGAACTCAGCTTTCTAAAATAATGTGGTTAATTGCAGTTCTTTCATGATTTAACCCCCCCCCCACCCCCCCCCCCCCCCCCCCCCCCCCCCCCCCCCCCCCCCCCCCCCCCCCCCCCCCCCCCCCCCCCCCCCCCCCCCCCCCCCCCCCCCCCCCCCCCCCTCCCCCCCCCCCCCCCTCCCCCCCCCCCCCCCGGGAGGGGGCAATAATTTTCATGTAGGCCATGTAGGTTTGGACAGCTTTTTTCCCTTTAATAAAATAAATAATCATTTAAAAACTGAATTTTGTATTTACTTGCATAATCTTTGTGTAATATTAAAATTTGTTTGAGGATCTGAAACTTTTAAGTGTGACAAATATGCAAAAAAATAAGAAATCAGGAAGGGGGCCAACTCTTTTTCACACCACTGTATAGATATATATATATATATATATCTCTATATTATATCTTATTATATTATATATGTCCTCCTTCAAAAGTTTGGGTGGTCGGTTAAATTAAAAAAAAGTTTTTGATAAAGGTTTCCTTTGCATTAATTTTTCACCAGTCTTCAGTGTCACATGATTCTTCAGAAATCATCCTAATATGCTGATTTGGTGTTCAAGAAAAATTTAAAACATAGTGCTGCCTAATACTTTTGTGAAAAATTAAGTACAGTTTTTTTTCAGGATTCTGTGATGAATAGAAAGTTTAAAAGACAGCATTTATTTTAAATATAAAACTTTTGTAACATTATAAATGTCTTTACTTTCACTTTTGATCAGTTTAGTGTAACAGAATGTAATATTGTAGTATTGACTTACTCTTACCATCAGATCTTCTAGTCCAGTACACAGAGGCCTGCTGACAGAGTGACTGGAGAGGTTCTTGAAGGGTGGAAGCTTCCACACGGCTGCTGGACAGCACTCCCAAAAACTCTGTGTGTTTTTCAGTCTGATTTCCCACCACCCAGACCTGACGAACCTGTGAGAATCATGACATATCTCACTGTGTATCATCGCCGACTAAATTATCCTCTAATGGTGTGATACAGACTTACTATAGCTGGTCCTGTGTGAACGCATACACTGTATAACTCCCGATCGTATAATTGTGTCTTGAAGGGTTTAAGTGTGTCCTCTAGTACAAAAGGCATTTGTAATTACACCACTTACTCCTCTGAGAGATCAGATAGACACTTGTTAAAGCAGAGTAATGGCAGTTTATGCTTCTCAATAGCTCATTGTGCACCAAAAATTGGAAATCTTGTTCAAAAGGCTATTGACCACGGATTGAGTTTCCAAAAACTTTTCTAATGGCTTTAATCAAACGCAATGATGCAAAAATCTCAACTGAGACCAAGATTTTAAGTGGTCAGCGATACTTATCGGTTCATCAACCCATCCCGCTCTGCACAGCTCATAACCCAACGCATGAATCAACTTGTTAAGTGCTGAGAGAAGTGTGTCCAACACAGGTCTCTGCTCTATTTGCGGAAGGGAGCTCTGTCTTTCCAGTGGTGACTTATAAGAGGAAAAAGCCAACAGAGTGGCCATTGTGCACCATGTGGTCCCATCCTGTAATGCGATCCAGCCAAGGTGGATCAGATGGTCTGTGGAATTCGGACTCGGCTACACTAAAGCCCTCCTGAGCTGGTGCGGTCCATTACTCCCTTTCTGGAGTCACGGAGGAGAAAGCAGCCAAAAGAGCTCTCTAATCTACCAAAGAGCACTGGGGTGGTGCCGCGTTCAAGTGTCAGTCAGTTTGCCAGCCACCTTTATGTTTTAGGTACACATGGTGCATAAGGTCTCAAAAAGCTGCTGCGTCCAAAAGAACGAGATCCAGTTAAATACACCAAAGCAATTCTCATTCATTTGGTAAAAATAGGATACTTGACAGTTTATTCCTGTGAGGCAAAGGTGAGTTTTCATTTTCCAGTGCCACATGATCCTTCAGGAATCATTCTAATATGCTGATTTGATAACATTTCTTATCCTGTAGAATATAAAAGCAGCAGCCTAATTTGTGGATCATATACTGTTTTTTCCCCCTATTCTTTGATAAATAAAACATTTAAAACAACAAATCTTTTGTTGCGTTGTAAAATTATTTACAGTCACTTTTGTTTAATTTAATGCATCTATGCTGAATAAAATATTAAATTTATTTCATTATAATAATAATAATCTTATTGACCCAAACTTTTGAATAGTACACTCTCAAAAATAAAGGTGAAGAACTTTTAACATTCATGGAACCTTTCCACTGGACAAAGGGTTCTTTATAATAGAAAAAGGTGCTTTAGATACTTAAAATGTTCTTCACACTAAGAAAAGAAATAGTTCTTTTAAGAAATGTTCTTTGAGGAACCCAAGATTCTGACATGGCATGACTGCATGAAAAAAAACCTTTTGGAACCTTTATTTTTAAGAGTGCAGTGTATATATTTAATATAATGTAATATTGTAAGGTTAGTTTTCCATAATCATACCATCTGATCTTCTGGTCCAATACAAAAAATAGGAGACTCAAGCAGAAATCCTTTACCTGTTGCTCTGACTTGTTCAGTTGAGATTGCACATTCTCGTAATCCAAACTTTCCATCCGGCGAAGAAAGCAGCTGTCCTGGTTGTCAGGTTTATAGCATACCAACCCCTGAGGGAGAGTGATAGAGAAATGTAAGTGAGCTTTAGAGGAAAATCCTAATCCGTAGAGAAAGGAAAGGGCCTTACGTGTCTCATGTCAAAAAGCACTACTGAGGTGTGGTTGATATGGGAAGTCACAGAGTAGGTCACTACACTGTTGTGCTTGTCAATCAAAGTCGACTGATTGATCAAGTCACCCATGTGATCGGGAATTCTGACAACCTGCAATGCGCAGAAGTTTCATTTTCAGTGCAAACATTTAAAGCAAGACACCACAGGTGATACAATATCAGAATACTTTCCCTGTTGATTAATCACAGTACATTAAGAGCAAACCCCTTTGTAAAACACTTAGGAATATAGATAGGAATGAAACAGAAAAGTCTGGTGTATGTAAGTGCTACTGAAATGAAGATTTCTGACTCAGTCCATGAGGAAAATTTTCTTTCCACTAGTATGAGAGAAGACAAGCTATAAAAGCAAAATAACCCAAAATCCCAAACTGGCCAGTGCATGAGCAGAAAAAAACAATGGTTTTACCGGTGTCTTGCCTTAAAAATGCTTGAAAATACAAAATGCCTGGACTCTTACTTGTGTCTTGTGCTCTAGCCCTAGATGTGCGGCCACACCAAGAGCGATGATAACAATGAGCAGCATGGCAGCAATACTGCCCCAGAGAACTTTGTGAGGAACCCTGGAGGAGCTCATGGGACCACAGTGCTAGAAAACCCAAACACACATCCATCTCCCTCCGAGTTACATTTAAGGCACATTCACATTAAAGAATATTTATGGATTGTAAGCAAGCCATAAAACACAGCCAAGCAAAACACAAACTGGCATATTTCTGCAATAATCTAAAGTATGTGTACTGCTAATGGAAAACAGCAACGAACTCTCACCATGTTCTGTGTGTCCTCCAGATTGGCTTCTGAATGCTTCCAGCACCTCAACAATCTGCCCTGTTTTGCTTCTCCTCACAGTACCTGTCTTACTTCTTTCTGTGTAAGGCAATGTTCATGACCGAGACTGACCAGCGTTGCCTGCAGTATAGGTGTCTAACTCCTTCTGCCATCCTCTGCCCCCCACCTCTTGCCTCACACCAGGTAGTCCAACCCACTGGCTGACTACCCCATACCAGACAATAGACAAAGGGGACAGGTAGATCGGCACTATGGACAGGGCTTTTCGTCACAGAGCCAGTTTTTAAGGCATCGACTGGCCATGCCCTTAGGATGCTGACTGACCAAGGTGACTTTAATAACTTCAGAGGTGGTAATAGTGAGAAAACTGAAGTGCAGTCTTATTACAGGGAACACCAAAATTAAAACTGTGTCATCATTTACTCACTCTCATGTCATTCCAAAACTGTGTGACCTTCTTTCTTCCGGGGAACGTGAAATAAGACATTTTGATGAATGTTGATAACCAGACAGTCTTCAAAATATAATTTCTCAAAATATCGTCTATGTACCCTTGAAGAAAGTAAGTTTAGATTCATGTAAGGGTGAGCAAATGATCACAGAATTTTCATCCCTTTTAAGTACAATATTTAGAAAAAGTAGTACACGTTTCATTAAAATTCTTATTTGTTCAGTCAAGCAAAATGAACACTTTGTTCAAACCATGGCGAGAAGTAAAATCCTACCAGGTTTATGGGTTAGTTAGTGAGTGACAAAGCTATTAAATGCAAAATATAATTGAAAATATTCATAATATTCTCTCATTCTTTATGTTACATGTACAGTGAATTAACAGTACATAATTGAAGTACTTCTGATAAAATAAATACAAACAGCGCAATTTAGAGGGTCACTTGTTTTGTAGCACCAGAGTATTACTGGCTAGAAAACACAAGTATTACAAATTCCTTTTTTTTTAGACAAAATAAACAGTAGCACAAAAATAAAAACGTATTGCCCTTATATTACCTAAAATAAAAAATAGTGGGTTATTTAAAAAAGAGGTAGGCCAGTTTGAAATGAAGCCTTGATGACAGTAAATCATACTGCATACATGTAGAGATGAACAATTTCTATTTAGATTAACTATAATATTAAAATACTGGTACCCATATATTGATAAATAATATTCTCTATTAAAGTGGGTGAAATCCAAGTAAACACTGACTATGTTTGTAGAGCAGGTAAAATATCAGCAATGCTGTCTATATAGTAGTCAGGCACCATTTTTTGCTGATGTGGACATTGGCTCTTCTGGTTTGCCTGGGCTTCTGCTACAGTAGAAACTCCTGTAAGGGTCAGCAAGGTCTTCAGGCCACAGTTTGAGCCTAGCATGATGTCAGTGTCCAGTCTATCTCCGACCATCAGACACCTCTCAGGGTCCAGACCGAACTGGCTGGCCACACACTCGAACATGAAGTTGCTGGGTTTTCCGACCACTTGAGCTTGGCGTTGTGCAGCGGTCTCTACCGCCCTTAGGAGGCACCCTGTCCCTGTAGACAAGCGGAAGACAAGGTCGTTGTGATAACACGCCATTCAGGTAATACATATTTGTGATGTCATTCATATCTGTTTACCCGGGACCGCTTTGCCTCCCTCCAGAGGCAGCCTCGTGTCCGTGTTAGTTCCCACGAACTGACAGTCGGGGTTACAAAGGTACTGCAGAGCTCTATTGAGCTTCATGTAACTGAAATGTTCATCAAAACCGACCAATACAGCTTGGACCTGCTTATCGAGAGGCACATTCGCCCAGTCTTTCTGAACTCCTGAGACGGGGTCAGGTCCCACACCGACCGGCCGGATTCCCACGTCCTCGAGCTCCTGTCTCATCGCATTGCTCCCTATTAAATAGACTTTTCCGTCGAGTTTACATACATTTTTGAGGTACACCGCCGAGCAGTACGCTGTCCCGAACACCTCGTCCGAGGTGGCATCGAAACCGAGCTTGCCTAATTTATCCGCGTACATTTGTCGGGTTTTTGTGCTGTTGTTTGTTACAAAAAACACCCGTTTTCCGTTTTTCTTCAGTGAACTGATAACCTCAGGGGCTCCGGAGATGGCTTGGTCCCCTCTCCATATTACGCCGTCGCAGTCAAATAGTACACAGTCCACCGAGTCCAGTAACTGTCTACTCAGAGCAGCAGTCAGTTGCGTACATTTAGATGCAGCCATTCTTCAAGTTACTCTCGTCCTCAAAGCAATCTTCTTTCTTGTCCTCGGTCCGTCCTAAAATAACCTAACCCTAACCTCTCTACGAATTGTCGGCTGACTAGCCAGAGATAAGCTTATGTCAGGGGATAGAGAATGACATGGAACTGGAAATTACTAGTTGCGGCACATTACCTTGTACAAGTGATTCATTCGTTTGACATTGTACGTGACGTTTTATACTAGTAAGGCACTTCCGCACCGGTTTAAAGGGCCAGTGACCCTAATAAAATGGAATGAAGTAGACCTTCGTCCAAGTAGGCGCCATTTAAAAAAACATTTTTGAACGAAAACGGGGCTGTGAGGAAAACGTGTATTTTACTCATATAGTGTTGAAGGGAAGAAAAAAAAAAAAAAACTTATTCTTGCTAGAGCCAAACCGGAAACAAGTTGCATTTGTAGCACTTACGGTTCCATCGCCCGAAGTGTTGATAGGTTTTGGGTTAAATGCTGAGGATAAGGTCTTGGTAAAACACAAGCTCAAAGCTATTTTACATCTTATTCTGTGAATAAAATACATAATATTGTGGTTTTGTAAAGTTTTTTACTTGTCTTGAAAAAGGCGGTTTTTAACAAGTGGCTAAATGGGACTACAGAGATTGTCGGGGACAGGGACATTAAGCATTAAAGTCATTTTTAAAGTTTTTTTTTTGTTAAATACATAGTTGTCAGAAATTTAGTGATGGTGATGTTAAAGTCATGCGAATGGTGTAGCTTGTTTATAGCCCACATTTAGCTTTTACTTCTGGGGATTGCATTGAGTCTTCAAAATTCATAAAAGTTGTGTTCATTTGTGAAGATTATCATGATGAACAAAACACAGAGCTTTTATTGGTCGCGGCTTCTTTTTTTGAAAGAAAAATCCAAATGCCAATGGAAAAATCTGGTTAAAGGTTAAAGATAACGATCAGGATGTTACCCCTGTTGGTTTTGTTGGGATAGATCTTTGGAAGATTCTGTATTCTTCAGGAAGGAGCATAAGGTGAAAGTGATAATTTGACTAATTTGATTAATCTGAGAAGATAATTCAAATATTTCATAAACATAAAACCTTTATCTCCCTAAAATCATTTTATTCACCACCTCAGAAGTGGATAAAGAGCTTTGGATGTATCAAGCTAAAGACCTGATTAACTTTAACCTCTATTTTCTATTTTCCCCCATAATAGAAATGTTGCGAAATCCTCCCTACATTGCAATGCTCTCCGAAATGCATAATGAAAATTGATACGCAAGGTAAAAGTAGCATTTTCATTTCAATGTGTTTTTTACTTTTTTAATTAGAACTCCAGGCATCCTCTCCTGTTCATTTTATTCTTCTTATGTCCAACACAGTCCCATGGCAATTCGTAACTACTTTATGTTTTGCTGATTTTTATCACATGATTTTTATCTTTTTTTCACATTTTGTTATGTTACTTTTTTTCCACATCAATCTACACTCATTTTTTCCCACATCAATCTACACTCCATACACCATAATGGCAAAGCAAAAAACAGGTTTTTAACATCTTTGCAAATTTGTTAAAAATAAAAAAACTTTCTATTGCATAAGTATATCTGGGACAGTTGAAATGTAGCTCAGGAGCATTCATATATCGCTTGTAGATGTAAAGATAACCTGTGGCAAATTCAATTGAATGGATATTATTTGGAAAGGCACACACCTCTCAATAAAAGGTCTAACAACTGAAAATGCGTATCAGAGCAAAAACCAAGCCCTGAGGTCAAAATAACTGCCTGTAGAGCTCAAAAACAGGATTGCATCAAGCCACACATCTGGGGAAGAGTTCAGAAAAAATTCTGCTTCATTGAATGGTCACAGAAGCATGTAGTCTCCATTACTCTTGGAAGAAGTTTGAAACAACCAGGACTGTTCCTAGAGCTGGCCTCCTGGCCAAACTGAGCAATCAATGGAGAAGGGTTATGGTTAGACTGGTGACCAAGAACCTGATGGCCACTCTAGTTGAGCTCCATGACCATATATGGAGATTGGAGAAACTTACAGAAGGACAAACATCACTGCAACACTCCACCGATCTGGTCTTTATGGTGGTGTGGCCAAACTCAATCCTCTCCTCAGTGAAGGCACATGAAAACACACTTAGAATTTGCAAAAAAAAAGCACCTAAAGGACCCTCAGAATCTGAGAAACAAGATTATCTGGTCTGATGAACCACAATTCCAAGCATCATGTTTGAAGGAAACCAAGCACTGCTCATCACCTGCAGAGTAGCATCCCAAAAGTAAAATGTGCTGGTAGCAGCCTCATGCTGAGGGGCTGTTTTTCAGTGGCAGGGATTGAGGGACTCGTTAGAGTAGAAGAAAAGCTCAATGCACCAAAATATTGAGATAGCCTTAATGAAAACCCAGTCCAGAGCATTCAGAACCTCAGGACAATGACCCTATGCACACAGCAAGAGTCAATTATAGACAACTCTGTGAATGTCCCTGAATGGCCAAGCCAGAGCCTGAGCTTGAACTCAATCAAATATTTCAGGATAAACCTGAAAATGTGCGTCTGCCCCCATCCAACCTAACAGAGCTTGAGAGGTGAAGAGGTGAGGACAAGAATGGCAGATAATTGTCAAATGCAGATGTGCAAAGCTTGTCGCATCAAAAAGACTTGAGGCTGTAAAGGTGCTTCAACTAAGTACTGAGTTAAGGGTACAAATACTTCGCAATGTACTAGTTATTTTTTTAATAAATGTAAAAAGTTTGAAAATGGTTTTTGCTGTTGTCATTATGGTGTGTAGAGTAGTGTAGATTGATGTGGGATTTTTTTTTTTTTTTTAAAAGTAGTTTAAAATAAGGTACAACAAACAAAACGTGAAAAAAAATTAAGGGGTATGAATACATTCGCAAGGCACTGTACACATAATACATAAATATTACAGTCATGGACAAAAATTTTGGCAGTGACATAAATTTTGTGTTTTGCAAAGTTTGCTGCTTCAATATTTGTAGATAATTTTTTATTTACACAAATTTCTATGGTATACTGAAAAACAATGATAAGCATATCATAAGTTTTAAAGGCTTTTATTGGCAAAAAAATATAATGAGTCAATATTTACAGTGTTGACCCTTGTTCTTCATAACCTCTGCAATTCGCTCTGGCATGCTGGATATTAGCTTCTGGGCCAAATCCTGAATGATGGCAATCCATTCTTGCCTTATTAGTTCTCAAAGTTGATCACAACGCTTGTCCACGCGACCTTCCTTCTTGAGGACTGACCAAAGGTTCTCATGGGGAATGATGATCAGGGAGGTGCCTGGACATGGAGGATCCAAATTTCAATGTAATGATCTTCGAGCCACTTCTTTATCACTCTTGCTTTGTGACATGGTGCTCCACCATGCTGGAAAATGCACAGATCATTGCTAAATTTCTCATGGATCGTTGGAAGTAGTCGCTCTTGCAGGACGTTTTGATACCATTCTTTATTCATGGCAGTGTTTTGGGCAGAATTATGAGAGAGCCCACTCCCTTGGTTGAAAAGCAATCCCACACACATGGATGGTCTCAGGATGCTTCACTGTTGGCACAACACAGGACTCAAGATAGCATTCACCTTTTCTTCTCCAAACAATCGATTTTCCAGATGTCCCAAACAGTCGGAAGGGAGCTTCATCAGAGAAAATAACTTTGCACCAGTCTTCTGCTGTCCAATCCTTATACTTCCTGCTGAATTTCAGTCTGTCCTTGAAGTTTTTCTTGGAGAGAACTGTCTTCTTTGCAGCCCTTCTTGACACCAGGCCGTTGTCCAGAGGTCTTGGCCTCACTGTGTGTGCAGATGCTCTCACACCAACCTGCTGCCATTCCTGAGCAAGCTCTGCACTGCTGGTGACACGATTCCATAGCTGACTCCTCAGGAGGAGACGGTCCTGGTGCTTGCTGGACTCTCTGGGACGTCCTGAAGACTTCACTGCAGTTGAACCTCTCTCCTTGAAGTTCTTGATGATCTGGTAAATGGTTCTTTCAGGTGCAATATTCTTTGTAGCAATTTCCTTGCATGCGAGACCATTTTGATGCAAAGTGATGATGGCTGCATGTGTTTCTTTGGAGGAAACCATTGCTAACAAGAACACAATGATCGGAAGCACTTATTCTCTCCTTTTGTATATATCAGTCTGCTCTTACAATCTAATTAGTATGATAGTGATTTCACCTGACTAGTACTCATTCACACTTTCACATGTGCTGCTGATATGATTAGTCGGTAACACTTTACAATACTGGTGCACAAATAAGCATTAATTCATTCTTAACTAAATGCACAGATAATCATGAGTTAATGGACGACTTATTAAGAACTAAATCATTCATTAATGATTACCCCATCAGCAACTAATAAAGAGTCTATCTGATTAATAGATAATTAAAAGTGTCATCATGTATTAATTCCTTAATAACATATAGTATTAACTAATTATGTAAATTAATGTGTTAACTACCACAATGGGTCAAAACTATGCATTTCCAACTTCCAGATGCCTGCTTTAATTAATCATTAGTTAATGATTTGCAAAGATATCATTATGTTATGACTTTACTTGTTGAGGCACATGACAATTAACTCATTGTTAAGTAATATGTCATTATGGTTAGGAGTTTTGCTATCCCCACCAAAGTTTGAGGTCTGTGGGACTGTTTGGACAGTTGCACAGTGAATGTAATGTCAAAGAATATTTTTAAGGATGGGTAAGTTGAGCTGCATACGAATATTAGCACAACAGAATCTGAACTACTGAACATGATAGACCATTCCAAATCCATTCGTCCTTCGTATTGGAAGAAACGCAGGTGCTTGGAGAGAGTCAGAAATAGAAATGGGCATCACTTTACTGTCAGGGATTTATTGTGCCATGTAGCGTCGCACCAAAATTCAGTGTAGACAATTTCACTTATTATAATGGGTTTTATTGTCTTTGGTTGTGTCACGCTGCTTGCATCCGATGAAGACAAGGTGTTACGAAATACCAGTGCCTGGCCGCATGTTCTCAGTGTCCTGCCTTTGAATTCCAGTAATCAAGCTTCAACCAGATATATTCCTGTGCCATAAACAACAAGGCACTGGATGCCAGTTTATCTGCTACAGTGGAATCCTGGTTGTAGATGGCTGGAAATTGAAATACATGGCTTAGTGTGGATGTCAAAAAACCAAAATGTCATCTTACTTAACAATGAGTTAATTGTCATGTGCCTCAACAAGTAAAGTCATAACATAATGATATATTTGCAAATCATTAGCTAATGATTAATTAAAGCAGGCAACTGGAAGTTGAAATGCATAGCTTTGACCCATTGTGGTAATTAACAAGTTACACTATTAGTTAATACTATGTTATTAAGAAATTAATACATGATGACACATTTAATTAATAGCAATTCATATATTACTTAATCTATATTAATCAGACAGGCTTTTTATTAGTTGCTGATTTAGTAATCATTAATGAATGGTTTAGTTCTTAATTAGTCATGCATTAACTCATGATTATCTCTGCATTAGTTAAAAATAAATTAATGCTTATTACTCTACCCATATTGTAAAGTGTTACCGATTGGTCAATTAATGTTAGCTGGTCATTTTGTGTCAGGATCAAAAAACTGTGAAATTCGTTTTTTTGTGTGTGTGTGAAAGTTCATTTTTTTTTGCCAATGAAGCTTTTAGCAATTATTTAAATGCATTATGATCAACAGCTTAAGCAGCAAACTTCAAAACAACGCAAACTTTATGCTCAGTGCCAAATTTTGGACATATAGTTATAATATATGGTTGGTGTGTGTGTGTGTGTGTGTGTGGCTTTTATTTAACCAAAATGTTAATAGAAGTAGGGTGTGATTTTATTATATACCAAAATGTTAAATAAAATACATTAGTGTTTGTTTACAACCCTTGGGTCTTGATCTTTTCCCTGCAGAACAGTTGGTCCCAGGAGCAGGGTTGAAGACCTAGGTTTAGACTTCATTTACACTGATTTTATGCAGTCACAAAATAAGCAAGTAATACTGGAGATGCATACTGCCTCAAACCAAGGTACCAGATGCTACCAAGACTTGAAGGGACCACCTATGTCAGCCTGCCACATGCAGGAACACTTGGGGCGACCGTGCCAGGAACGGCTTTCACAGGAGCATGGAGGGATGGCCACTCTTGTCAGATCACTGACTCTGGAACTGTGGCAGTAAATAATGCAAATAAAGTTTCCAATTCATTTGCACTATTTACATTTTCCTTCTGTGTTTATGTATATTTGGTGAACTGATATGTGACCCTGGACACAAAACCAGTCCTTAAGCGCTGGGGTACTACAGTATGAGCACTGCCCAACCATTACATTTTGTATGGGTCAAATTAGTGATTTTTCTTTTATGCCAGAATCATTAGTGATTAATAAAGATCTGTTCAATGAAGATTTTTTAAAGGTTGGGTCCAGGGTCAAAAGAAAAGAAAAGAAGAAGAAGAAGAAGAAAAAAAAAGAACTCAGCATTATTGTCTACATTGATTACAGAATATTTATTTATTTTTGGAAAATTAACATTTTAGGGTTTGACCCTGTTTATCTGCAGGAGGGAGGACTTCAAGGCCACTGGAAAGAGCTTCCTGAAGACCATGATGGTGCAGAGAATTTTGATCAATTGATATTAAAAATAATTAAATATTGCATACTCATAGTATGATAATTCTTCAGTTACTACATGAAATCTTAATATATATATAAAATCAAATTTAAAACTTAAATGTTTCAACAGTTTAAAGATTTGTGATGTGTGACGGGGTGGATTTGTAATAAGGTAATTAATTACACTTCATTCTACAAGAAAAATTACCATAAATAAGTTCTCATCAATTGATACTCATATACTGTATAGTTTAATATTATGTAGACTTTTTGATGTACATACATATAGTAAACAGTCAAATGATTTACTCTCAGCGCATCTTTCATATTTCGGCACAGTAGCCTGGTCCTCGATTGTCTGACTCAGCTGTGGCTCCACTCAGACAAATGAACAGAGTGGAGCTTCTCAAAACTATCCATTCTCCTCCTCTTTCTCATTGGTCTCTCATTTGCCTCACCAGCACTAAAGGGCTGCTGGTTCTCAGTCACATTGGTGCTGGATGTTGGGGATGTACTCTGGTGGGATGAGTGCTGCCAGAACTCAGTTTTCTCTTTCGGCCAATGATACAAGTTGCCCGCTCCGTTTCATCTATATTTAAAGATGACATGTCTTGGAATAATAATCTGTTCATGGCCTTGGTCAGTCTTCAACTTGATTTTGACATAATGTGTGATGGTGTGAGTTTGTAGCATACTGTATTGTAACACTTCATCCTAGGGAAAAGAAAAATCCCCCTAATTTAGAATTAGGTTTTCATTAATGGATACTCATAGCTATCTGAAAAATGATGTGTATTTTATGATTCAAAGAAATTATATTTTATGATTCAAAGAGATTTAGAGGACCTTCATTTAACTCATACAGAAAAACGTAAGTTGTCTATTTTTGCTTAAATTATTTATTATTATTATTATTGTTAATATTATATTAAGGGAAAAAACTATATAATATAAAGTCCCACTTTAACCTTTCACTTCAAAATAAAAACAATATTTTTATCCTAAATCTGTAAATTATTTACTTCATACCAGATCAAATAAATTCACAGACCCTATTATCAAATGTCAAAAAAACATAGAATATTAAGAATACTTCTAACTATTTAAGCTACTAAATTATTTAGGTAAGTCAGTTCAGATCATGAAGTGTCACAATTATTTAGAGAATACCATTAAAAAAAATTGTTAAGATGGCATCTATGGTCAAAGGGAAAATTCATTTGAATATGTATAAAATATATTTGGTTAAGATATTTTAATTTAAATTTTAACATATTGTACTGTTTTTTTATTCATGCTGAAATATATTTTTAGAAAATGTTGAAATCTAAGGCTCTCATCTTAAATAACAGTAATAATTTGCTCATGTTGCCATGTACCGGTAAGTTTTCTGCAACTCTACTTGATAACATGAGCATATTATTTAGTACCACTCCTCAAGGCCTCTAGAAATACATATTTCAAAAACAAATCCTTGTGATAAACTAAAACTATGGAATGCATAAAGTAAAAATCTGACTTTATATGTGACTTCAAGACAGCACAATCTATTGAATGGATTGTATGCCTATCCTTGACAGCCTCATTTTCATTCACTGTAAGTTTATGTAAAACAACTGGAAAGTACATTTGAACATTCTTATAAAAAATAAGTCAGAGAAAAGAAAGAGAAAAGGTACCAATAATAAAATATTTATTAAAAACCCCCCATTTTACCAAATCAGATACGTTTACATTTTAAATTCATTTAGCAGACACTTTTATCCAAAGCGACTTACAAATGAGAACAATAGAAGCAATCAGACCAATGAGAGAACAACAGTATACAAGTGCCATGACAAGTCTCAGTTAGTCTAGCACAGTACACATAGCTAGGGTGTTTTTTTTTTAAATAATAGAATGGAATAGAACAGAACAGAATAGAGTAGGTAAGTGCTAGAATTAGTTGGTCAGGTGCTGGCGAAAAATATGTCTCTATAGATGTTTTTTAAAAATGGCTAAAGACTGTTCGAATTGAGATCGGGAGGTCATTCCACCAGCTGGGCACAGTCCAGGAAAAGGTCCGTGAGAGTGATTTTGTGCCTCTTTGGGTTGGCACAATAAAGTGATGTTCACTTGCATAACGCAAGCTTCTTGAGAGTTCGCATATTTTGAACTATCGAGTTTAGTATATTGGTGCCGTGCGCTAGTGGTGTCTTGTATCGCAGCATCAGTACCGTTGATTTGATTGACGGTCACTGGTAGCCAGTGTAACCTTGATGATCGAGAGGATAACGCGTGAGGCTTTTTTTGTGGGCTCAATTGAATGACCCACTCCACTGATGCCAATTCTTGGATCAGTCGCAAAGTCTTTGAATAGCTTGCACAATTGCGGGAAAGGCCTGCCAATAGATGCATTTCAATAGTCCATCTGGAGGAGAACAAGAGCTTGGTACAAGAAGTGGTGTGTGGCTTGCTCGACAGGAAGGTCTAATCTTCCTAATGTTGTTACTCAAATCTGCGGACCGGTCAGGTTGTAGCAAGTGGTGGTTGGTGTGAACTTAACGATCACGATCACACTCCTACGTTTCTGGCGTCCTGGAAGGCGTTATGGTTGATGACTCCGGCTGTATAGAGCAGCTGTGATGAATGCTGAGTTTTGCTGGAACCACCACAGTTTCTGTCTTAGTTAGGGTTGAGATGAAGTGACGGTGCCTTCTCCAGCTAAAATGTCTCTCGCAGGGCCTGCCTGCGAAGCACTACTGTCCCACCATCTGGTTTGAATGAGGTAGAGTTGAGTGTCATTAGCATAGCAGTGGTATGAAAAGCAATGTTTCTGAATGACAGATCCTAATGGTGACATGTAGATGGAGAAGAGAAGTGGTTCAAGCACTGAGCCTTGAGGAACCCCATTAGCAAGAAGTTGTGACTTAGAAACCTCCCCTCACCAAGACACCCTGAAGGACCTACCTGAAAGGTAAGACTCAAACCACTGGAGTGAAGTTCCTGCGTTCCCAGTCTTTCCATGATGGTGGACAGGAGAATCGGTGGTTAGCTGCATCAAAAGCGCAGACAGATCCGCAAGATGAGTCGGTATTTGGAAGTCTGTCTCGCTCCAGTCTCCATGGCTTCAGTAACGAGAACAGGGCATTTTGTCAGTGAGGGCTGCTTTTGAAGCCAGACTGGTTGCGTCCAGGAGGTTTTTTCGTGCCAAGATCCATATAAGTTGGTTGAACCAACTTGCGCAAGTGTCTCTTTTCATGAATGTCCAAGAAAGGGAGTACCCGGGCTGTATGGGTTTCCCGTTGTCGAGTTGCTGGATTTAAATATTGTTTTTTTGTAAGAGCAGTGGGCTTGCCCGTTGCTCTGCTTAAATGCTGTGGGAGAATCTTCCAGGTGAAGCTAGTTGTTGGTTGCTAACTGCTTCGATAAGGTGTAAGGTATTGACTTGAAGAAGACAATGCGCTCCTGAAGGAAGATTGATTTGGATAGATTCAATACATTGACTCAAGTAGTATATATGATTGGAAAGGATAAGTTTGGAAACGTCCGTCTCCGAGAGGGGATCGAAGGAGGCTAAGAGTGTGTATTAGTCGTTATGAAGTTATCATCAGTTTGTGGTGTGGGGAATTCTTCACTGATGGTTCTTGTTTTACTTGTGAAGAAAATTGCAAAGTCATCGGATGTAAGAGTTGATGAAGGAGGAGGGGGGGGAGGAGGACAGAGAAGAGAAGTGAAAGTTTTGAAAAGTGTGCGAGGGTGAGAGCAGTTGTTAATTTTATTGTGGTAGTATGTCTTTTTAGCAGTGGAGGAAGAGAGAAGTGACTGATACACACTAAGGTCGGTATAGTTTTTTTTATTTGTGCCATTTCCTCTCTGCAGCCCTGAGTTTAGAGCGGTGTTCACGGAGAACATCGGACAGTCAGGGGGCAGAGGGGGTAGTGCGTGCTGGTCTGGATGAAAGTGGGCAAAAGTTGTCTAAGCAAGATTTTAGAGTGGAGCAAAGAGTGTCAGTAGCACTGTTTGTGTCCAGTGGTGAGAGGGTGAAGGAAGTGAGAATGAAACCATAGAGGATAGGTGAGAGTGAGCGTAGGTTACGTCGAAAGGTGACCTGCAGAGGAGTGTGTGCTGTTTCAGGAGTTAGTGTGAGGTTAGAAGTGATGAGGAAGTGGTCTGAGATGCACAATGGCATAACTAAAGTGTTGTCAGTTGAGCAGTAGCATGTGTAGATAAGGTCAAATTGGTTAACTGATTTGTGAGTAGCTGTAGTAGACACACACTTGAGATCAAATGAAGCGAGCAGAGTGTTGTCAGCAGCCTGGGTTTTTTCTAGGTGGATGTTGAAGTCACCGAGCAGTACCATATGAGTGACCATCCTCAGAAATTTAATGTAACGACAATCCACAACTTTCCTCCAAATGCCGCAGTTTTGACCTTGGGGATCCTATAAAGTGACTATAAATTGGATTTTAAGAGGGTGGGTAATAGTAATTGCATGTGATTAAAATGAACTGTTGGCTGTAATAGAAAATCAAATTTCCATTCATTTGAGATAAGGAGACCAGTACCTCCACCCCTCACAATCGTGCGAGGGGTGTGGGAAAAAGTGAAATTAGTGGAGAGGGCTGCAGGAGTGGCAGTGTTCTCAGGTTTAATCCAAGTCTCAGTTAGGGACATGAGGTTGAGACCGGAATGAGGAGCAATAGAATAAATAAATTCTGCTTTGTTAACAGCATAGCTGCATTCCAGAGAACGCAATTGAATAGAGAATAAGTAGTAGAGGACAATAGGGACACGGCCCGTATATTATTAGGCTAGTCCTGCCTCCCATGTATGTGGGTGAGAGATTTGATAGCATCATAGTATTACATTGTCCTAAACAAGTAGATGAGACAAGCTGAACAAACGAGTAGAATAAAGCAAGGGCAGGAACGCACAAAAAAAGCCCTTGTCGCAAAAAAGTATTCTCGTAGCTTCGTAACTTTACAGTTGAACCACTGATGTCACACGGACTACTCTTTGTCAATTGTAATGACCAAAAGACAGTTAAAGGGTTATTCACCAAAAATTTAAATATATGTCATTAATTATTAACTCCCCTCGGTGTTGTTCCAAACCCGTAAGACTTAGCTTCAGCTTTCCGGACACAATTTTAAGTATTTTTTGATGATCCTGAGGGCTTCTTCTGACCCCTGCCCCATAGACAGCAAGGTAACTACCCAAGTTCAAGTCCAGAACAGTACCAAATGATCGACACAGTAGTCCCTTTCCTCTGGTTCAAGCTGTTAACGGTGACGAGCTACGAGAATACTTTTGTGCGCAAAGAAAATGAAAATAACGACTTTATTCCACATTTTCGGGCTCTAGGCGCGTGGGGCTGTGGGCACTTGGTGGACGCTGTTTTCACACAGTAACGCTAAGACACGGTGTGTGGCGGCGCCATTTCGTAACTTTACAGTTGAACCACTGATGTCACACGGATACTTTGTCAATCATCTTGGTACTTTTCTGAACCTTTGATACATGGTATTTTACCTTGCTGTCTATGTAGGTCAGAAAGATCTCAGATTTAATCAAAATATCTTAAATTGTGTTCCGAAGATGAACATAGGTCTTACGGGTTTGGAACAACACGAGGGTGAGTAATTAATGACAGAATTTTAATTTTTGGGTGAACTAACCCTTTAAAAATAACACCATGCCTACACGGGACACAAACGGTGCAGTGCGACAAAATACAGTAGAACCCATTATAATCAGTAATGCTGCCCACACTGGATATGGCATGGATTGACATGACAAATCCCCGACAGTAAACTGATGCCTCGTTCTATTTATGACGTACTCACACAAAGTTCAAATGATTTTCAAAGTTCAAATGTCCAGTGTAGACAGCCTCAAGCTGTAGCGACAACGGTCGCATCCGTTGTAGACACGGTGTAAGAACAATAATACACTTTCTCTAGTTCTCTTTTTTCTGAGCAGGACATAGGGGCCAAAAGATTTCCCCAAGGTTTATGAGGATTCCCCTGTGATAGAAACCTCTAAATGGATTGTATGAGGTCCGGCAGTTGTGTGCAGAGTATGGATGGCAATGCTGGCAGTTGTGACCTTTTCCTTTAAACCACTCATTGGAGGTTTGATTTATCAAAGCTAAATATATGTGAAACATAGAATAGCCCGCCAAGAGGAAAAAGACAAATACCAAGAAGCCTAGCATGAAGACGATCCTTGGAAATGTCAGAAAGAGATGCTGTAACAAGGAATGCAATGGAAAAAGATTAGAGAGACAATTCATGTACCACAGCACATTTACTAGTAAAGACCATTTCTGTGGTATGTTTTTATTACCTGGATGATAAATATCGGTCCAGCAGGCTGTTGCTCACCCTGCTCATCAATGTAGTGAGCATGCAGGAGTCCAGTTCGTAGAACAGCTTGGAGCAACATGTCTGCTGTAAGGACTGCGATATCACCTGCCATGGCACACACACTCAGGAGGTACAGCAGGAAGTATCTGGTGTTCTGGGCACCAATGCAGTTATTCACCCACACACAATGATGGTCGAATCTCTGCACACATCGATTGCAAACCCCTGTACAAATGAGATCAACAGCATTTGATGAATAATGTTGAAAAAATAAAACAGTGATGTACACTGGGCCATTATTAATAATTATAATACTACTAATAATAGCTTGTTTCACTAATATTTTGTTTGTTTCTTACTGTTTTTTTAACTAAGGGACAAGGGAAATTATTTTGTGATCAATATAATGCCTCTTAACTTGAACTGAATGCTGAATATTAATTTAGCTTATGTTATATAAAATGGGGTTAGTAATAGCTGGTTCACAGCGGAAGGAGTTAATTAGTAGTTACAGTAAACTTACAAGGACACACTGTAAAAAAAAAAAATCATGATATCTATGGTTAAAAAAAGAAAGAACTAAAAAAAAAATAACAACGGTAGCAATGTTTTGTGTTTATTAACTGTACTAAAATAAAGTACTAAAATTTGTTTTGTACTTTTATAATACTAAAACAAATGGGACAGAGAAAGCAACATGATGGCTTCATCACAAGTAGCTTTTCCACAAACTAAGGAATTTCCAATACCAGGTGCACAGTGTCATACACACAAATGCATTTAACAACATACAGTGTAAAATAAAGTCCTTACGTATATAACTGATAAAAAACATCTGATAAGAAACAATTATTAAAATGAAAAATCACAGGGAATTAAATTAAATTCAAGTCAAATCATTGAGTTATTTTCACCTCACACAATGACTCGTTCTTTTACACTTCCAAAAAGTGTACATGTACTGTAAAAGTACATGAAATAAAATCTGATGTTCAAAGGAAGGATTAACTTTACTTCTATACTTACGACAGTGTTTGGATCGGGCAGGTTTGAGCAGCTGACAGGTTGAACACCGGACTCCCTGCTGGAACAGTTTTTCATCATACTGGTAGACCTTCAGTTGTGCAGTATGGTTTGCCTTTGTCAATGTGCCTTTAAAAGGAAAGTCAAATTAATTGTACAGGTATTCTATTTATTTTCAATGGAAATTAGACAATTGTTAATTTGCTTACCTGGGTCTCTGCTACAACACAGGTAGAAGAGATAAGACTTCACTGCAAGGAGGACATAAGGAATGCTCAAACTGATTGAACTTGTGCCCATGTCCAAACAGAAGCCAAAGACCTCATAGGAGAATTCTCCATACACAACCACTTCAAGTAACAGGTGCAAGAAAAGGAAGAAGTTGTTCCTAATGTGAAAAATAAATAGACATAGGATCAGAGGAAATATACTTTACAGTTTGATGTTTAGAAAACACATAAAGTGATAAAATGTATAGCTTGAATACATTGCATAGTCTGAATACACTGTAAGTTGCTTCAGTTCAAAGTACCTGCCAAATGCATGCAAGACATTTTTATTATTATTTTATTAGTTTAATCACACTGTAAAAAATGTCAAGCTGCTACAACTAATTACTATTTAGTAACTAGTTCAACAGATTTTTTACATTCACTCAATTTCTCTCTTCAAAATGTTACTTGAATTGTTATTTTTTAGTTGGCTCAACCTTTACTGAACTAGTTTTATAGTCCATTCAACTAAAATGTTTTAATTGGTCGAACATTTAGAAAACTACAGCAAATATTGTCAAATAAAATGTAACCATTTCATGTTACCTAAACTAAGAATTATTATTTAGGCATCATACCTTAAGAACATAACATCATACAAGAACTAGTTATTACATTTTATACTGAGTTTAACAAAATTATTAACTGGTGTATATCAGTCACTAAAAAGCACACATTACAACACATAATAGCTTTTATTTAATAACAATCTACATTTATAACATTTGTCATACTGACTAAACATACAGGCTTAAAGGGATAGTTCACCCAAAAATAAAAGTTTGCTGTTAATATACTCACCCTCAGGCCATCCGAGATGTAGGTGACTTTTTTCTTCTTCAGTAGAACAGAAAAGAAGATTTTTAGGTGAAACTGTTGTCTTTGGCAATTAGTTAACTGCATGTTGAGAGTCCAAAAAAACATATACATACAAGACCAAATTACCTGTGACTCCTGACGACACATTGAGGTCTTATGAACTGAAACGATTGCTCTGTGCAAGAAACTGAATATTATTAACTACATTATTACCTTTAATCCACAGCCCGGGCAAACAGTTCTCAGCGTGTTCACGACGGTCTTCCTCTGTCGCATAATGACGAATGCACGGGCGCATATTCACACATAAGCTGATGATGCTGTTTGTTTACAACGGAGAGTGAGCAAACTGACAGAGTTGACCAAGAACATGCATGAGCTGACACTGATGATTTCGATGTGAAGGAGGATGACGTGGAATTTTATGCACATCCCTACGTGATCAAACCAGAAAACAGCGACCAAGAATCCTCTTTCACATCGAAACCATCAGCCATTGTAACTTTTATGTTGTGATCTGTAGATGCTGGCACACGAGTCCTCACACTCTATTGTAAACAAACAGCGTCATTATCTTACGAGTCAGTGTGCTCCCAGGCATACGTCATTATGTGACAGAGGAAGTTCACGCTCTAGACAGTTGTGAACATGCTGAGAACCGTTTGCCTAGGCTGTGGATTAAAAGTAATAATGTTGTAAATAATGTTGATTTTCTTGCACAGACCGATCGTTTCGCTTCATAAGAACTTATTTCATCAGGAGCCATGGGAATTAATTTGATCTTGTCTGTTTTTTTTTTACACTCTAAAACCAGCAGCCACAGACGTGCAGCGTATGAATCACCAAGGGTCACGGTTTCAGATGAAAATCATCTTTACGATGAAAAAAAAAAAACCTACATCTCGGATGGCCTGAGGGTGAGTAAATTAACAGCAAATTTGTAATTTTTGGGTGAACTATCCCTTTAAAGTGTCCAGTTGACAAACATTACTGCAAAATTCATTTGAAACATTTGCTTAATGAAAAAAAAAAAGACTAAACAAGGTAAATAAAATGTTTGCAAACAAACATTTACAAATATTACTACGGTTCAAAAATCAACTCATTATAAATCAATTATTAATCAACTGTTCACATCAAATCATTATATCAGAATGAATTCTGAAGGATCATGTGACACTGAAGACTGGAGTAATGGCTGCTGAAAATCAGTATAAATTACATTTTAAAATATATTCAAATAGAAAAAAATAGGGCTGGGCGGTATGACCGTATATATCATTACCGCAGAATAAAGTGTCTATATAGAGATTTTGCTATATCGTGTATTCTGTGGTATGCAAATATATCTGCGTAACATAGTACTACTTAAAAGTTACATAGACCTTTGAGTGATAAGGAAACATTCATGAATGAGAAAATTATGTGTGGGACGCACTTGATAGAGTTATTGCGATAAGCAGTGAAAAAGAACTCAATGTGGTGCTCGGGCAGACAGACACACATACGAAGCACACACTCAGAAAGCACCGCTCTCATCAGACAGCATGCAATTGCGAATTTGGGACGTGCATGAGTATTCCCATAAACACAGTCAGTTATATGTTAAATAAACGTAAACAGTTGGGTGAAAACCAGATCTGTATCAGTATATTGAATCCGTGCAGTTGGTCTAAAAGGGAAATTTACCTGCTGCTGTCTGTCATTATTAATGTTAATCACTTACTGTCCTTGACTGAAACACTTTTGGATCTTTAATAAGGATCAGTTAATGTTTGATTGATACAGTGATGACTGTACAGTGTTTTATTTATACACTTGATTCAATTTCTGTAATATTTCTTACTACATGTTAAATAAACCTAGCCTACTGTAGCGGAATAAATTAAAGGTTTATTTCATATTTATTCGTTCAACTGTGTTTGTAATTTTCTTCTTTTTCTTCTTTTTAATAACAAAAATGAAATAAAATAAAACTGCTATATCGAGATATATATTGTTATCGTCAAATAAAATTTCTCATATCGTGAAATACGATTTTGGTCATATTGCCCACCCCTAGGAAATAACTATTTTTGTAAATTATAATATTTCACAATGTTACTGTTTTTACTGTATTTTGATCAAATAAATGCAGCCTTGCTGAGCATAAGAGACGAGACTTCTTTAAAAAACCTTTAAAAAACATGCTGACTCCAACCATTTGAATGGTAATGTACATAGACCGGTTTTGACTGCATTTTGATTAGAGATCAAATTCACTGTCAGTCTAAAATGTAACTAACTCTCTTACCTTTGATGGAACAGCCTGTGCATAGATATGTAGCAAAAGCTTTGGATACATTGTGGGATCCATGGCGAGACGATCTAAAAGCAACAACTTGATATAAATTATATTTTAATCAATTACAGAAATAATCAGTTTGCAGGGCTTCACTTACCCCTGTGAACTTGTCCAAAAGCAGACCGAGAAGAGTCTGCTGATGTCCTGAATACTTACAAACCAGAGCGATGCAGGTGAGCACCACTGCCACATATATACCAAACAGAGTGAGGAAGTCCATTTGCCACCACCTGAGCAGCACAGTACCGGGAGTCATTTATTTTCACTTATTACAGATGTTTGTATAAGACGAGAAAAGAGAGCTTAAATCAGAACCGAACGTATTATGGCCGAAAACTATTTACTTAACAAAACCATTTTAAACTGTGTTTAAGAGTTTCTTTTTAGACAATACAGTTGTGCTAATGTACACAGAAGGAGGCAAGCGAAGGAAAGCGTTACCTTTATTCAACTGAGCACCATCCTCACCTTTTGTCCGTGCAGACCGTAGTGTGGTGAAGCAGACGTGAATACAGAACACTGTTGCCAGATCTTTACACAAAACAAAAAACCTGGTCTGGTCAAAACATAACGACTTGCCTCAACAAATAAGCATAAGGAGGCATTTAATTATATAATTTTACATAAACAATTAAAACGTTTTACACTACTGCATTCTAGAAATAAACTACCCGCCACTACGTATATAAGCGACTTTGTCGGTAGAAAACAATCGCAAAGTGGACATGGCAACACTGATATACGGAACTTACTGCAACTATGCTGTCAAAGTAAAAGTCGTCCCATGCTGCGTCTCAATGTGCCTACTTATAATACGCCCTTAAAGTATGTACTCTTTTTGTGAAGAAAGAGTTACCACCTTTTGGTTTGTTTTAAAAAAAAAATTTTTATGATAGTAAATAAACAAATGTAATACACAAATAGGCATGAACATAAACAATATTAAAGGTGTCATTTGATGCTTTTTTAAAGATCATTATTTTTTTGTATTTGGTGTAACCGAATATGTTGATATGCTTTAATGTTAAAAAAACACATTCTTTTTCAAATACTGTACATTATTGTAGGTCCTCTATGCCCCGCCTCTCTCAAACGCTTTGTTTTCTACAAAGTCCCTCCTTCCGACAAGCGCAGTCTGCTCTGATTGGCCAGCTGACCCGGTGCATTTTGATTGGCCGAACACTGCAAGCACTCTTCGGAAATGTAACACCCCTTACCATAACCGCGAGTGTCAGCTTTCAAAATAGATGTAAAGACAGAGCCCGAAAGGGGAGTCGTGTGACAGACACGGTGATGATGCTGGTATGTGTTTGCAGCACACAAGTCACGGTCAAGACAGCTGACTCCACTGTGATGTGACCCCCCCCCCCCTCTCTCGCTCGAGCGCATTACACCACACACACACACACACACACCACATGCGCAAAACTCTTTAATTTGAACAGTCAATAGCAAATCTTAAACTAATAACAAAACAGTAGCTGATCAGAATTACCTCCTCTCCTAGGTTCACAAAACGGTCGTCCATAAAATGCATTGCTGTTCTGTTGTAAGTAATCTTAAAGATTCCTAAATGCATCTACTTTCGGAAGGCAAAATAAAGTAATTTTGCTTTCACCTAGACAGGGGCTCACACTAACGCGGTTACTGAAACCACGCCTTCTTTCTTTGCTTGAACATTTGGGCGGCATTATGCAGATCTTCCCACATCGTGACGCAGACATTTGGGGGTGTGTTGGAACGAGCCGTTTTAGGGGGGCGTGGCAGTCTTAACTTCTATAAAGAATATCTCTTTGGATTTAAGACTTTAGTTTGAAACTTTAGGGATCTTATCTATGCACAATCAGCTTGTAACACTCCAAAGAGAAAGGAAAACTTGAAATCGTATCATATGACCCCTTTAACAATTAACAATTCTCAAAGGCAGACATAGTTGCAATTACAATATGTAACAGTGAAGTTTTACATTAAATGTACAATCATGAAGAGCAATAAAGAAAAGGATACATATAAATAAATTAAAATAAAAAAATAATAGTAAAAGCATTTATAGAATAGTAAGTTCTTACAAAGGGTAGCAAGGAGTTATAGGGCACTTAGCTCACTGAAGAAACTGGCAACTGTAGTAGCTTTTTCATTTGAAAGGGCATCAAGAGAAGCAGCAAAAATTTTAAGTTCATTAGAAAAGTGAGGAAAGGATGGAGGGGTTTTCAGAAATCTGCATTTATGAATGAAGTATTTAGCAACTTCAAAAAGGTTGTTAACCAAGTAATGTTGTGAACAATCTTTCTCAAGCACACCAAACTTAATTTGTTTGTATTCAGGAGGGTTTACACATGTAATTATACATGACATATTACTGCACAATTGAATCCAAAAAAAAAATATGTTCAGTGGTTTCAATATCAATTTCACAGAATTGACAAGAGTTTTCTCCAATATCAAATTTTGATTTGAGAAATTCTTTAGAAGGGTATATGTCATTTATTATTTTAAAATGAAGTTCTTTCACTTTAAGGAGACTTGGAAAGGTAAGATAATTAATTCTCATTTCCTTCACCTCTTTGGGGTTAAAATCTTTGAAAACATAATATTGTTTAATTCTATTTGGATGAAGTTTATCAATGAAGACACTTCTAATATATTTGTTGTTACATTTATGATCTCTAATAAACAATTCACCCAGACAAGGAGATGGAAGAGAGAATGTCACAGAGTAATGTGAAAGAATCTCTTTTACTAATAATACCATGTTTTTTGGTATGGCATTTACAACATTGTAAAACTCTTTAGGATGACATACAAATCCATGTTTTAAACAAAAATCATTGGAATTGAGAACATTACCATAGTTGTCCATCATGTCCAATAGGGAATTTTTTTTATATTGAAACCAGTTTTCATAAAATAAAGATTTGTTATGGTGCAGAATAAAACGATTGTTCCAAATACAAGTTTTGTGTGGACTAAAGTTGTGAGAAAACGCTAATTTCCAACACAGGAGAACTTAAGAGGTCATTTGGACAAATCAACGTCACATCTAATCAAAAATTCCAAGTCACCTACTTTCCCAAATATTGAAGAAGAGACAGTAAGTGTAGTAGAAGAGTAGGCAAGCTTTGGAACATACTATCACGTCACACAACTGCGTCTATAACGGATTCTCTGTCGCACCTGTTACAGTAAACTGGCCTGTCAATCATCTTGTCACAGTTAACATCCTCCACATTGCATTTCATTTAACTTCCGTATTTCACAAATAAAGTTAGTGAAGTTTACTTTAAAATTATACATATAATTTATCCAACAAACCAGTTTCTCAAGAGATACAGAGCTGATCTCTCTGAATTTTGTGTTTTTTGTGGAATGGATGTAGAGACTGTTTTGCATCTTTTTTTCGAATGTATGTTTAATTTTTCTGGATTGATGTTGAATATTTATTTACTATGTTGAGTGGATCTAAAATTAATATAAGAAAAAGAGATGTTATATTTTATTTTGATAAAAAATATATGGATAAGAGTCGCATTTTTTATGCTAAATCTTCTAATATTATTAGGTAAGTTTTACATACACAAATGTAAATGGTCAGAAAGGAAGCCCAGTATCTCCCACTTCAAAGCTGATTTGAGGATTTATTTTGAAACTCTTCAAGGTCTTTCAAGTCGGAAAGCAACCAGAACTATGGACACGCTCAAAGAACTAACTCCTCTTTTCTATTGTGATCATTGATGTATACACTCCTTGTTATTTTTTTCCCCTTTTCTTTTCTTTTGGTTTTTTTTTTCTTCCAGAAAATGTGAACACCATGTTTGTAACATTTCGTTAGACTTGAATGTAATTGGTCGAATATACAATTAATAATAAAAAAAAAATAAATTTTAAAAACTTCTCCCATAATGGAGAGGAGAGAAAAGAAGTAGCTTGTTGATCTGCCAGTCGCGGTCTTTCATGCCGAGAACTCTGCTCATATTTTATGCATGATGTATTTAAAAGTTAACGACCCAACGGATTGTGTATTTAAAAGTTTACATTGCTGTGGCCGATGAAATATAACACAGATAACATTAAATAAATATTTTTACCAGGTTAAATTTGAATCTTAATAACTCACACCCCTTGTTTAGCCTCTTACCTATCCGCGTCGCGCACAGCGCCAGTTTGTGTTTTACGCGTTTTATTCGTGTTTGTAGTTCTGGACAGAGTCCTTCTCCAAAGCGCACTGGATTGTGGGCAATATCAGCCATTAGAGTGTGCACGGATCCCACACTTCATAAATCGACCTGAAATAGTAGACCATCCGGGGACTTTTGGCATACTGTTTTCAACATACTATGCTTTGGGACAGACTTATTCTAATCTCACATACTATTTAGGATGGATAGTATGAACACACGGATTCGCAGGGCCAGACTTTTTTTCTCTTCTTCTTCTTCTTCTTCTTCTTTAGGTTTTAACGGCAGTTTGCATCCTTTGTGTTGCATTACCGCCATCTTCTGGAGCTAATTACTTCCAATATACATTATCCTGTTTTTCATATTCTTGCTGTTAGTCCCGTCTTAGTCAAAAAATCGATCAAATATTTAATTCCTTGTCCGCTCCTGCTGCATTCCAGAAGCCTATGTCCTTCGATCCACGTCCTGTTAATCCTATTTCCGCCATGTCTTTTACCAATATCATCCTTTGAATTTCATATTTTGGACTTCTTTTTAATGGTTTTTCTTTTTTGCTGGCTCGCTATTTTGTAATCGTTTAGTTCATCTTTCAATATACAGCTTGAGTGCTCAATAGAGGAAGTGAATCGCTTCCTCCAGGACACAGTGAGCAATTCCCTGAGAGAGCAAGACCTGGAGCCCAACAAAGCTCTCGTCAGCCCCACCCCTCCAACAACAGAGTTCAACTTGAAGGGGCCAAGTCTGAAGGAGGTTGAGGAGATCATCAAGGCAGCTCGCTCAGCATCTACTCCAGGCCCCAGTGGTGTACCTTATTTGGTTTATAAGCGCTGCCCAGACCTTCTCCGGCACCTGTGGAAGATCTTGAAGGTGATTTGGCGAAGAGGAAGAGTTGCTGACCAGTGGAGGTGTGCTGAGGGAGTGTGGATTCCTAAAGAGGAGAACTCGAAAAACATCAACCAGTTTCGAACCATCTCATTATTGAGTGTTGAAGGGAAGGTGTTTTTTAGCATCGTCTCACGAAGATTGACAGAGTTTCTCCTCAAGAACAACTACATCGACCCCTCAGTGCAGAAGGGGGGGATTCCTGGAGCTCCCGGCTGCCTGGAACATACTGGTGTAGTTACACAACTCATCAGAGAGGCCCATGAGAACAGAGGCGACCTAGTTGTTTTGTGGTTGGACCTGGCGAATGCCTATGGGTCCATACCGCACAAGCTAGTCGAGCTCGCTCTACACCTCCATCATGTTCCCAGTAAGATTAAGGACCTGATCCTAGATTACTACAATAATTTTAGGATGCGGGTCACTTCAGGGTCAGAAACATCAGACTGGCATCGTATTGGGAAAGGAATAATAACAGGCTGTACCATCTCTGTTATTCTTTTTGCTCTTGCCATGAACATGGTGTTCAAGTCAGCCGAGGTGGAATGTAGAGGGCCCTTAACCAAGTCAGGAGTACGACAGCCCCCGATAAGAGCCTATATGGATGACCTTATTATTACAACGACATCGGTCCCAGGGAGCAGGTGGATCTTACAAGGACTTGAAAGACTCATCACCTGGGCAAGGATGAGTTTTAAGCCCTCCAAGTCAAGGTCCATGGTGCTGAAGAAGGGGAAAGTGGTTGACAAGTTCCGTTTTTCGATCTCAGGAACTGTCATCCCAACCATCGCCGAGCAACCTGTCAAGAGTTTGGGGAAGCTTTTTGACTCTACCCTGAAAGACTCTGCCGCCATTCAGAAGTCCAACAAAGAACTTGGAGCTTGGCTCACTAAGGTTGACAAGTCCGGTCTGCCTGGTAGATTTAAAGCCTGGATCTACCAGCATTCCATACTGCCCCGAGTCTTGTGGCCCCTGCTGATCTATGAAGTCCCAATGACAACAGTTGAGGTCCCTAGAAAGGAAGATCAGTGGCTTTCTTCAGAAGTGGCTGGGTCTTCCACGCAGTCTAACCAGCGCTGCACTGTATGGGACAAGTAACATCTTGCAGTTGCCCTTCAGTGGTCTTACATAAGAATTTAAGGTGGTACGCACCAGAGAAGCCCTACAGTATAGGGACTCCAGGGACTGTAAGGTGTCAGCAGCCGGCATCGAGATGAGGACAGGAAGGAAATGGAAGGCTGGGAAAGCAGTGGAGGTGGCAGAGTCACGCCTGAGACAAAAGGCTCTGGTGGGCACCGTGGCGACAGGCAGAGCGGGCTTGGGCTACTTTCCAAAGACCTTGGTTAGCCAGACCCGCGGTAAGGAAAGACACCACCTACTGCAGGAAGAGGTTCGAGCAGGCGTGGAGGAAGAGCGAGTGAGCAGGGCAGGGGGACTCCGGCAGCAGGGAGTGTGGACTAGGTGGGAGAGTACACTGCAGCGTAGGATCACCTGGGCAAACATCTTGCAGGCAGATTTCCATCGGGTCCGTTTCCTGGTACAAGCTGTCTATGATGCCCTGCCAAGCCCAGCGAACCTCCATGTCTGGGGGAAGAGTGAGACACCCTTCTGCCTTCTTTGCTCTGGAAGAGGCTCTCTAGAACATCTCCTCAGCAGTTGCCCAAAGGCTCTGGCTGACCCGAAACACCCAATGACCCCAGGGTACATCACTGAGGATGTGTCCCAGGGCATTCATGAGATGTTTCTTGTATAATATTCTGCAGATGAGAAAATCGCAGAAAATCCTCTATTTCAAAATTAGGGATTCTTTTGGGGGAAAATGTAGCCTATTATATTAATATTTGGATAATTAATAATTGAATAATATCGTTTATTAAAATGCAGTGCATGCAATATTGGTCTGCTAACAAACAAACTTTCTGATTTCAATACAGTCTTTATATTTTCTTCTGTACTTTGGTTTTTCCACAAGCTTATTTGTCCATCAAAAACATTCAATTGTTTATTTTGTTTCGTCTTTCGTTTCAGAAGCAGATGGTTGATAATGTTAAGTGCTCTTGTTTTCAGTTCAGGGTTGCCATAGCTTTCTAACTGTTGCCTCTTACAGTTATCATGTTACAGACCTGCACATTCACTACAGCCGTGATGCCTCAAAAGAAAGGGATACTACAAAAGCCCTTCGAGAATACTCCACCGAGCAAAGGAAGCAGGTATTCTCTTTTAAGGCATGCGTGCATTTGTAAATCTATGTGTTAACAAGGTTTATGAATATGAAGAAAATGTTCTATGTGTTTTTAAAGTTAGTCTTTTATTGCACCTTTGGTTCTCAGTCCACAACATCATTTAACATAAATGGAGCAAACACAAATTATTGAAGGCTGGAGATTATGTTCTTATTTTTGGATGTTGCAATTTCAGTTACCAGATTTCTTTTTTTAATGTCTATGGATTCTACTGTTACAACTAATTTAATTCTGTTTTGTAATATATTAAATAATGTCTAATTTATTTCTGCAAATTATAAAAGACAGAGGTCTTTTGGCATTTTAAATTATAAAGAGAGCATAGAGTCCTTACTGTCAAAATAAAATTAAAAAAATACTGTTTTATTGCAATACAATAATATTTTTCTACATACACAACCACTTTTTAGTTGTATTGGTAAGTTGAGATGTTGATTGAGGAACAGTGTGTTTGGAGATACAAGCTTTGGCACTAAATGATTCATTTAGCCCTGTATAGCTTGTCTTTGCTTCAGTCCTTTACATAATACGTCTATTACGTTTTACTGCTAGTTATACTGTTTCCCCATTCAGTTTGTAACCTTGAAAGTGAAACCGCACTACACACTTTGTCATGTATTTATACTGTGATGTGTTCATTTTTATTATCTGCCTGGGCCAGCCCAGTACTCAAAAAAACAACAACAAAAAATGCTTTGGAGGCCCCTGCTTGCACCTGAGCTGCATGTCAGCTCACTCAGTAAATCAATCCTTCCTCCTGAATTCCCCCCGGATGCATGACAGCATGTGTCCTGCCATGTGGCACGAGAGATCTCGAGATGCAGCATTTAATCTGTCTAATCCAGAGCAAGAGCTTTAATAGCACTGCTCCTGTTCAAAGATGTGTGACTGCGCTCTTCAGTGCATTCAGACGTTCTAATTATCCACCATCGTCCTGATGGATCCCCAAGCTGATTTTGGGCTACTTTTTGTCCCTTGGAGAGACAGCTAGAAGAGAGAGTATGGGAAGGAGGTATTTATAGAGAAATGGGGCCTCTCTTTACCCTTTTTGGAGAGCGAATCATTATCTGTGCTAGGTGTCCCAGTTTCTTGATTTGAGCTCTGCAGGCAGGACTAGCAAGACTCGCCAGAGATGCAGAGTCAACTCGTCGACAACATCACTCTGGCACTCGATGCAGTGTCACACTTTTTTTAAGTGGCAGTGCTCTGCATGCCACACGACGATGGGGGGCATTCGAAAGGCGTTTCCCCTGAAGCGTGGTGCGGTGCAGTAAGAGGATCTCGTACAACGTGGAGGACGTGGAACAGGCGTTTTTACTCTCAGAATTTTTGATACCTGTTGAATTACGACAAAATGAAGAAATTCCTCCAGAATAAGAAAGGGAGGTGCTCCTTACGGCAGAACAAGCCGGGTCCTCGCTATCCACCCAAAGATTTTTGTAAGTGTTTAGTGTTCAATAATTTTGTGTTTGTAGGACGATGATGATGATGTTTAGGTGTGCCTGGAGGCTAATGTTTTGACGAATGACCTTCTATCAGTCTACAGGCTTAGGCTTGCATGGACCAGCCCACAAACATAATATTTTACCAGTCATTTAATTGGGAATGTTGATGTGTGATGTGTTCTGGTTTCACTAGTAAGTACATGCAATGCTACAAACATGACTCTCATGTTGCTGATGCTGTTTTCAGGCACATCTGTACTCTGATATCAGATGATTTGGGAGCCTCTGTTCCTTTTTCAATGAGGTCAATGTTACTGGGAGGTCTAATGTGTCAGCTGAGACTCTGTAGTTAGTGAAGGTTCTATATTGCTCTGCATTTCTTTGTCTTGTCAGAATAGGCAGAAATTTACAAAGCTTGGCATATTGTAGCATCTAGGTATATATATTTTAGGTGCTTGACATATTTTAGTGTCTGTTCAAGCATGTGTCCGCAGTGATGCCCCGCAAATTTCCATTTTCTCTGGAGACTTGGTCATTTTGCTGTGTGTAAGTAGGTCTTGTTTACAACAGGCCAAACATTTGGAGCCTAGTTGCCCATTAGAGACCACATATCCTCTTATTTGCCATCTTTCTCACAGTCCTCACCATGCCAGCATCCAACCAGGGCTGGCCAGAGGAGTTTGGCTTTCAGATAGGGGGGAATGGGCCCAGCTACATCCTGACCGTGGAGGAGGGAAGCAGTGCTCATCTGTCTGGACTGCAACCTGGAGACCAGGTCTTGGAGATTGAGGGGCAGAATGTTTCCAGTCTTAGTGCTCAAGAGGTCATTGCCCTTGCCCAATCACAACGAAACATCCCGCCCAGTATTGGAGTAGTTTCACGCATCCAGCAGGTGGGTCAATGATATGACACAAAAAATGTTTTGTCTGAATGTATTCATTTATTTAACATCAGGGTTATTATCATCAACTTAAACTAAAACATTAAAATGAAACTAAAATGTAATATAAATATTAGATGAAAAACCTAAACTAAACGGAAATGAGAAATAGCTTTGGAAACTAACTGAAATAAGTTGAAGCACTAAGATAAAAAAGTCAAAGTAAAACTGAACTAAAACTAAAATAAAAATAAATTAAAGCTAAAATAGGAATATTAAAACAATTAATACAAATGGCAAAATCACAAAAAATAAAATTACTAAATATTTAAATTTTGAGATAATAAAAGCTAAATATCAATAAAAACAAATATAACAATTTATATAACATACATGGACTTAAATACAGCTATTCTATGAAAAAATAAATATATGTTTTTGAGGGCATAAGGTGATTGGTTATATCAATGAAGAAAAAAGCCTCATTAAAATAATGAAATTCTTGAAAATAAAACAATACTAAGTAGATTGGCATCATCTTTAATAATTCTTAGAAATATTTTATTTTATTTATGAATTTTTTTGACATGTCATGGGGCGTGATTCTCCAGCAATCTTAAATGGCTTCATGAATTAGTAATTCAAGATAAAAAATATGAAAATGTACCAATAATTGAAATATATATAAAAAATATATTTATAAAAGTTTAAAAAACCCAGAAACCAACATGAATACAAGTACATATACAGCTATTAATTCAGTTCTGTCTATAACAATATTTACAATCTGTTGCTTGCATTTTCTGGCCTGTCTGCAGATGGATATCATTCCAGGCCCTGATGGTCGCTTTGGTTTCACTATCGTGGGAGACTGCCCCCTGCTGGTGGAGGATTGCTCCACCTGCTCCCCAGCGGGTCGTAGTGGTCTCAGAGCTGGAGATTATGTCATGGAGGTGAATGGGATCCCAGTGAAGCACCATGAGATGGCAGCCGCTTTGATAAAGGCCTCTCAGGGCCGCACGCTGCGTCTTGGGGTGCTGTGTACGGGCAGTCGTCAGAAACGCAGCAGCGGGAGTCTAGAGGGCTCTCAGAACGACATGGATAGCATGCGTCAAGACCGCAAACACAAGGCTCTGGAGTTCAATAGGAGGGTGAGATTATCTGACAGACTTTGAATATGTTTTTATGACTTTTTATAATTGAAGAGGTGCAAAATCACAATCACTGCTGTTTCAGGTTGAGGAGATTTTGAGGAACGAACCAGAGGTGAAAGAGAAACTGTTTGCTGTACTGAAACAGTTTGCTGTGGAGAGAAAGGTGGACTGGCTTGCTTCTGCTCTTCCTGACATCTTGACAACTGAAGAGCAGCAACAGCTCATCTTAAACATCAGGTACCATGACAAGCCCATCTGCCATCTACAGCGCTCATTAATTTTTGACCTCCATCTCAGGCCTACTCTGACCCAGATGTTTTCTGCTACTGTATTTAGCTGTGCAAAACAGTTTGAAGGCCACCAGAGGGCATCAGTTTAGTGTAGATTTTTTCTAAATATATCAATAGAATTTTAGTACATTATTTATGTTCTAAAGTCATACTGTGATGCACATATTTGCAGTAAACATAAACACTCTTTCATTTCTCTGTGTTTGGTTTAGAATTAACCAGTGTGGCTTTCAGTATAAACTGGTATGACCTAATAAGGACACTGATAGATGTGTCTCCATCTGGTGCTGCTATGTAAACTGATCATCTTCAATCCCTCTGATGCATGCTGGCACAGTTAATAGTGAAATTCCTTTTCCAGTCCAGCCTATGCCTTAATGCCAACTGGGTCAATAACATAAGATGGCACTAGACAGAGAATTCTAGTGTTGATCCATTTGTCGGCTTCTCTTTGGGCACTGTCGCGCTGTTTGGCATCTGATGCTTAGTGGGACAGTTTTTTTTTTTTTTTAAACGTGTGGTCTCTAACAGCTATTTATTTTTGAGATGTTTTCACATGATTAGTTGTTTGACTATAATATACACTACCATTCAGAGGTTCAGGGTCGGAAATCTCTCATGCTCACAGAGGCTGCATTTATGTGATCAAAATATGATAATAAAACAGTAATAGTGTGAAATATTATTACAATTTAAAACAACTGCTTTTTATTGAATTTTTTTTTTTAAATATAATTTATACATGAGTTGGCAAAGCTGAATTTGCAGCAGCCATCACCCCATTCACATTACTTTTATACAGATCTTCAGAAAATCATTTTAATATGCAGATTTGTTGCTTAAGAAACATTTCCTATTACTATCAATGTTGAAATCAGTGTGGCTGCTTAATATTTTTGTGGAAACCTTGTCATTTTTTTTTTTTAGGATTTTGATAAATAGTTTTAAAAAACTGCATTTATTTCAAATAGAGATCTTTTGTAACTATAATTATAAATGTCTTTACTGTAATATATGATCAATTTAATGTGCCCATGCTAAATAAAGGAATTCATTTCTATTTAAAAAACTGACCCTAAACATTTGAATGGTAGTGATGCTATTGCAGTTATTAAAAATATTAGTATAATAGATTTTGTTTGGTGAAGTTGTTTGATGTGGGAGAGTAATACACTATATGTTACATTCTCACCTACTTACCTAGGTTGCATTTAGCAAGACCGTTTTCCTCAATTTATCAGCGAAAGAACATCAAGGTTATATATAGTGTTCAATATTGTATTTGCTAAATGGAGACAAGCTTTTCCCTCTGCGCAGTAGGTGTTGTTCATTTGTATTATGAGTTAATAACCTTTGTCACTGTATAATCCTCTTTAGAGAGATATCTGCTGAAGGGTGGTGAATGGGGATGTCACCATGTGTTCAGCAGCTTGGGGATCTTGAGTTCTTTGGGATGCACAGTGTAATGCTAAATATGGTGTAGGAAAAGGAATTAATCTTAAAGGGGTCATATGATGCGATTTCAAGTTTTCCTTTCTCTTTGGAGTGTTACAAGCTGATTGTGCATAGATAAGATCCCTGAAGTTGCAAAGACTAAAGTCTCAAAACCAAAGAGATATTCTTTATCAAAGTTAAGACTCTGCCACGCCCCCTAAAACGGCTCGTTCTAACACGCCCCCACATATCTAAATCACTATGTGAGAATATTTGCATAATGCCGCCCAAATGTGCACGCAAAGAAAGAAGGCGTGGTTTCAGTAACCGCAGTTAGTGTTGAAGCAGCCATGTCAGAGAGACACTGTGTGTTTCAGTGCAAAACGAAAAAGCACTTTATTTGGCTTCCGAAAGTAGATGCATTTAGGAAACTTTAAGATCACTTACAACAGAACAGAAATGCATTTTATGGACGACCGTTTCGTGAACCTAGGAGAGGAGGTAATTCTGACTTTGCTATGACAATCTGGCGCTTCTGAATCAGCTACTGTTTTGTTATTAGTTTAAGTATTTGCTATTGACTGTTCAAATGCAGTTTTGCGCATCGTGTGTGTGTGCGTGCGTGCACGTGTGTGTGAGAGAGAGAGCGAGAGAGTGATGAGAGATGAGCGCTGTGAGAGAGAGGAGAGAGAGAGAGAGTGGAGACACATCACAGTGGAGGAGAAGAGTCAGCTGTCTTAACAGTGGCTTGTGTACTGCAAACACATACCAGCTCATCACTGTGTCTGCACGCCACTCTGTTCCCCTTTCGGGCTGTCTTCACATTTATTTTGAAAGATGAAGCTCACGATTATGGTAAGGGGCGTTACATTTCCAACGAGTGCTTGCGGTGTTCGGCCAATCACAATGCACTGGGTCAGCTGGCCAATCAGAGTAGACTGCGATTGTCGGAAGGAGGGACTTTGTAGAAACGATGCGTTTGAGAGCGAGGCGGGACCCATAGAGGACCTACAATAATGTACAGTATTTGAAAAAATAATGTGTTTTTTGAACATTAAAGCATGTCAACATATTCTGTTACACCAAATACACAAAATAATGATCTTTAAAAAAGCATCATATGACCCCTTTAAAGTAAATCTTGTATGATCTAGTACATTTTAACATTATCTAGGACAGATTTTAAGCCGGTCTGGGTAGATTCAGTTTGCATTGGCCTACTGGGACATTAGCCAGTTCCCAATTTAATTTAAAGCTGCAGTCTGTAACTTTTGGCGCTCTTGCGGTTAATAAACAGAACTGCGTGCGTCTTGTGGAAGAACATTGTTGCCAGAGCTACTTCTCTATGTTTAGTCGATGCGAATCACGATGTACTGGGCTAATCCGCAGCAGTTCCTACCAGAACCAGTCTAGAATGGTCCAAATATAAATAATTATTATAGGTGTACCATAGTGATTCAGGACAAGCCAAAAACACGGTTTGGAAAATGGATTCATGGTTTACTCGCTTATTATATAAATTATGTAAATTTTGAACACAAAAAAGTTACGGACTGCAGCTTTAAATAAGCTCTTTTAGTTGGCACTAAAGATATATCTGGCCACAATTGTCATAATTTCTAGAAATCCCTTATTTAGGCCACATGACGAGCTATAGTTGGTCAGTTTAAGGGGTGACCGTGATTTCACCAAGTACAACATGTTCCTGGATCAACATCCTTGTTGATCCTGGAACAACATTCCAATTAACCAATAAGAATTGAGGGATAACTTTTCAGGAAATGTTAGTTTTAGGCTTACTATCAGGGTTAGGTGCTTCTACACCGTTGTTAATCAGCTATCATTTCACACTGTTTTTAGGAATAAATTCTGGGTAGGGTTAGGTTTAGGGGTAGTGATTGGGTTTAGAATATATATTTTTGGGCAGTAATGTTGATCCAGGAACATGTCTTACTTGGCAAAATCACGGCGCACCCGTTAAGTTTGACTGTCTATTTTGACCATATTCATTGTTGTGTTATTCAGTTATTCATCAGAAACGGAATTTGCTTTGGAGAAGAGTGATATTTCAGTCAACATTTTAAAATGACATACACTACCGTTCAATAGTTTGGGGTCGTAGGATTTCTAAATGTTTTTTTGAAGTCTCTTATGCATTTATTTGATCATAAATACAGTAAAAACCGTAATGTTGTGAAATATATTAATATAATTTAAAATAGCGGTGTTTATTTTTGAATGTATTTTAAAATGTAATTTATTCCTGTGATGGTAAAGCCAAATTTCAGTGTCAGTATCAGTGTCTTCAGTGTCACATGATCCTTCAGAAATCATTCTAATATGCTGATTTGGTGCTAAGTAACATTTCTTATTATTATCAACAGTGAAAACAGTTTTGCTGCTTAATGCTTCTGTGAAATCTGAGATACATTTTTTTCAGGATTCTTTGATGAATAGAAAGTTCAAAAGAATGGCATTTATTCGAGATACTCTGATATTTTGTAACATTTTAAATATTTTTACTGTCACGCTCACTTTGATCAATTTAGTGCATCCTTGCTGAATAAAAGTATTTCTTTTTAATATCTTAAAAACATTACTGACTCCAAATTTTTTAACAGTAGTGTAAACCTAATGCATTTTTCACATACATTTAACATATATTTTTACCATACAGTAGCTTGTATCCTATCCTTTCCTGTCCTACTCAGTTAAACACGAATTGGTAAAATGATATCACTGGTCTCATTTAATTCTTACTGTATAAATTAATCAGCATTGTCTTTCTGCTAACACAATGAATCTCATGGATTTTCTGCTCATTATTCAGTGCTGATCTTCTGCAGGTCTATGTAGAGAGGCAGCGGTCTCTAGACAGTTGTAGTCAATGGTTCTTGATGGCTCAGAGGTTGTTAAATTACGTCCCTCTGGGTTAAAGTGACACTCATTTTCTGAATATATCTCTTAAAGCCACTTCACTTTCATCTTGGTCTGAGTCATGATAAACTAAAAGATGAGTTGCTTTGGGTGAGTACTTTTTATTAAACTTTAATATCATACAATTTTTAAATTTAATTTATTGCTGTGATGGAAAATCTGAATTTTCAGGGGCCATTAATCTAGTTTTCAGTGTCACATGATCATCAGAATCAATTAAAAAAGTAAGTATTTTTAATAATATAATAAATAATAATAATAATAAAATTTAAATCTTACTGATCCCAAAAACTTTTGATGTTGTTTCAATGGATTATTACTATATAGTGTTACCTCGCTAGTTTGTTGATTCATATTTTTCATTTACTCGGTGTGTGTATATATTATATACTATATATTAATATATATATATATATTGTGTTTTTTCAAGATGCGGTCAAAGTCTGTAATTAAAATCTCAAAACAGAGCATCTCATATTAACCTTTACTCAAAATTTCCCATTCAAGTTATTTTTTTCTCTCAAAAACAAATGAATTTCACATTGCAAATATAGAAAAGCACAATAAATGTTAATGTGCTGTGGTGTATGCTGTCATTTATAAAACTCGCAGTAGTACTTTAGTTCTCTAGGTAGGCTAAGGTTTGTACTCTTGTGGCCTCTTAGGACGCGTAATACTTAATTTTATTCTTAACTGCTGTCTGGAACGGCATCCATTAATGCAGCAATTGGCCACTCAATTAAGTCACCGTCTCTCTCTGTGCATCCATAATAATGTGAACCTGAGGCAACTCTGCACTCTAGAATTGTCTAATGGGGTGTTTTTGTCAATACTGTCATCCAGGCAATGGGGAGAGAAAAACATTGTTGTGAAACTATATCATTTTAAATCAAATTTCCAGGTTACGATTATATAGTATCTGTGTGCAGAGTGTTTGTGTCCTTCAGAATGATACAGACTGTGTTTATAAAAGTTATGAAGTATAATGTCAAGAAAGGAAATTTAAGAAAAACAAATGTGTATGTTTTACTTAAAAGTACACCTAAAAATGAAAATTCGTTTACTCAGCCTCGTGTCATTCCAAACCTATATGTACACAAAATCAGATATTTTTAAAAATATCTCTGTGTTTGTGAGAGTGAGTAAATTATGACAGAAGAGCACTATAGATATAGTGCCCTTGTACCTAACTCTGATATGTTCCATATTAAAATTATGTCTGATCTATGGAAAAGAAAATTAATTACATTTAGTTTGTGCTCATAATCCATTTGCCTGATTACATGAATACAGTCAGTGACAAAAACAGACCTACAAATATCAGGAGAAATGATGCCGTGACTCAGAAAAGGAATATGCTTTTTATTTGATAAACATACTAAATTATCTTAAATGCTAATGTCGGTACATCACCTTCAAGAGAACAAAGCAGACAGAATTGTGTTGACGTTACACTTGTCGAGGTTTCTAAGGTTACATTTGCCGAGGTTTTTCAATTGGGGGCTTTTTGTGGTTCCCTGGTGGGCGGCATAACAGGCGTTTCCATATCCGCCAACGTTACATAAATATGACAAAAAATGGCCTTGTTTTTATTCAGAATCTTATAAAGGTGAAGCTATCAGAGTTAAAATTGTATTTGTCTCCTAAACCAAATGTTTTTCCCAAACGTTTTTGTCAGCCATTTTTTCCTGCTTCAAATCTTTCACTGAATTCAGTATGAGCTGAATCTTTTCAATTATATTTTGAACGTCATGCTACGAGTTTTGAATGTGCTCTGTTGCATCTGAGATTTGATGCTCTACCCAGAGCGCACGGAACATCAGGAACAGCAAAAAGGGAATGAGGAAAGAGAGAGCGAGAGAAAGAGAAAGAGAGAGAGGCGGTAATGTGATGTACTCCCACACCTTTGCTATTGCTGGATTCTGGTATCTGCACCAGAGCTTCTGGAGTGGGAGTTTCAGATGAAGACAGGACTCAGAGAGGCTGCTACATGTTGGAGTTCCTCACAGCTTCTATGAAAGATCGGGATTGCCTTCATTACTTGGCTTTCTTTGAATATTTTCATGGATTTTGAACAGTGATCCTGAATGAATGTGGTGGACTTAAATCTGAAGCTTCTTCACTTTGGGTCATGATGAAAACCATTGGATGGGAAAATTGACTGGCTGAATTGAACTAGCAACCTTTATAAAGTCTTTATGATGATGGCTCCCCGTAGCTGATTTTTTTCTCTGTTGCCTTGCTGTGACCATGTTTGCCAGGATCTTCATTCCCAAGAAGCATCGGCAGCGCTTTGACGAGGGAGTTTCTCAGAGTCTCATCAACCGCATGTGCCGTAGCAAGAGCCTGGGTGAGCCCCAAAACAGGCTCCGCCGAAGCCGAAGTCAAGACCACCACGAGCGTCCTCAAGGCTCAAAACGGGCCAGTTCTGTGCCCAGAGATACAGGTGATGACCCGGCCCAACCCGAGCGTGGCCTTAGGAAAAGCACCACCATGATTCCCAGCCACTATGCCACTGGAGCCAACCAGAGGTATGTATCACGCACCTCTTTTATAGGTGTTCCTTTTTTGTGTGTCCTATTATTTCATTTAATGATAAAATTAGCTTTTTCATCTTCCATGCTGGTTTGAAAGGACAATTTTATCCCAAAACACTGCAGGAAGCCTCCTCCAATGCTTAGAACACTGTGTGATATGTGGGAGAATTTGTGTGTGGGTGGGTGAAAGAAGGACTGTTTAGTTGTGTTTGTTTCTGTGCCTCATGCTTACTTACACACACACACACATGCACGTCCACATCACAAGCACTTTTTCATATTGTGATCTACTGGTTGGGTGTTTTAGAGTACCGGATATATAATCAGCTTATCACATTATTTTAATCATTAAAATCGTGACTTAACCTAGAGTGCCATCATATCATATTCAAGCCATGAAGCAGTTTATCTGAATTTGAGCCAGAACTGAAGCAGATCCTCTTGTCGTTTCGTTTTAAATTTGCTCATGATTCACATTTACCTTATTCCTTTCTATATGTCATTGCAATCTATCAATATTCTTTATTTGTAAATTGAAAATGATATCAAATATATTACTGGGGAAGTGTCACCCAGAGTGTTTAGGTTATTAAATATTACAGCAAGAGTGTAAAAGATGTGCTGATACCCTGTAGACTGTATTCCTCATCTGATAAGCTGCTGCTCTTCAATAAAGAATGCTTCCTTGGCTCAGTCCTTATGTAATCCCCATTCAGAGTTTTCTATTTTTTTAATGTCTTTGTTTATCTGTCATCTCCTTTCTAATCTACCATCAGTGCTTGGTTCTGGTGGCCCACCTTATATAAAATGGCACTGCGACAAGAAGCAAATGTTTAGACTGCTTTCACTTATCTCTGTTTACTCAATGGTTCCAGGTCTCCTTGAGGTGTTGCCGCAGCAACCACTAAGGCTAGCTATGCTCTAATGATATGTGATAGGGTTTCTTTAACAAGCAGGGAAATCTTAAATCTTCTTCTTAAATAGCTCTTCAAGTGGTGCTTCAGTATACTTGTCCGTTTGGTTTAGTATGTATGGGATAAGTTGGGATAAATCAATATTTGGATGATTGGCCTTTGAAATTTATTCATCTTATACTGTCAGTAAACACTGTTACTGTTGTTAGCAACACCCTAACAACCATCTAGTACACCTTAGCAATTGCAAAGCAACACCTTGGCAACTGCTCTTTTGACATGAGCCAGTTAACAACCACCTAAGCAATCACACATAACACCCCAACAATGCTTTAGCAACCACCCAGAATACCTTAGCAACTGCAAAGTAACAACTTGGTATCTGCTCTTTTGACTTGAACCACTAAGCAACCACACAGAACACCCCAGCAATGCCATAGCAACCACTCAGAACACCTTAGCAACCACAAAACAACACCTTGGCAAGTGCTCTTTTGACTTAAGCCAATAAGTAACCACCTAACAACCACATAGAACACCCTAGCAACCCCCTATCAACCACTCAGAAAAACGTAGCAACTGTAAAGCGCAAAGTATACTTCAGCGTCCGCGTTCCACAGTGGTCCACGCATTGTCTTAGTGATGCAATTTTCATCATCAGAAGTGTTCGCGGACGTCCACGTACGACCCAATTTGTGTGACCGTGTGGACAGTCCGCATACAACAGCGCAGATGCAAGGTGAATGTTGAGACCGAATGGGTCGTGTAGGTGGTACTGCGAATGTGTCACGCTCATCCGTGGTTGACCTAGCAACCAACCAGAAGACCATAGCAACCGCAAAACAACACCACAACAAGCATTTTGACCTAGCCAGTAAGTAGCCACAGTAAATACCCCAGCAAATCCCTAGCAACTGTCTAGAACACCCCAGCAAAGCCATAGCAGCCACCTGAAACACCCCAGAAACTGCAAAGTAACACCATGACAACTTTTTGACCTGGGACAGTAAGTAACCACCAAGAACACCCCAGCAAAGCCCTAGAAACCACCCAGAACACCAAATAACAAGTGTTATGACCTGGGCCAATAAGTAACTATCCAGGACACCCCAGCAAAGCCCTATCAACCACCGAGAACACCTTAGAAACTGCAAAGCAACACCATGGCAACTGTTATTTTGACATGGGCCAGTAAGAAACCACACAAAAGACTTTAGCAACAATCAAAAAATAACTCAAAACACCTTAGCAACTGCATAGCAACCACACACTACAGCCAAACACTGTGGCATTAAGTTTTGTCCAGACGAGCGCAAGCCATTTTCTCATTTTGAATACAAGTATTGAATATTATGTGAGTATTTAACATACCTACACTTAGTCAGTACAGTCAGTAATGCCTCTCTTGTTTCCTCTGCAGAACCATCCGTGTGTACAGGGGTAAGAAGAGTTTTGGGTTTACTCTGAGAGGTCATGCTCCAGTGTGGATCGACTCAGTAATGCCAGGTGCGTATGAATGATTGTCACATCTACCCGTAAGCACTTGCAATCTTTCATTATTAATTAGAGTGAAAACAGCACTGACTCTCAGGTGAGTCAGGCTTTTCTTTTTCTGAAGGTTTGTGATCTGACCCAGAATTTTACATCCTGCCACCTAGGATACAGATCTAATGAATTTTTGCTGTTATATTTTTGCCAACAGCCACTGATCAAGTAAAGATGCTCTCTTTATATAAATCACCATCTTCCAGGACACGACGTGTTTTGTTACTAAGAATTTGTGCCACGTTGAGGGTCATATCGCTGTAGGCTACAAAGGCGGCTGTAATAAAAAGGCACATAGAAAGCACAGCTGGGGTCAGTGGTTTGTTTTCAAGGGGGAATGGAGCGTTGCAGTTTTTTTGTTGTTGGTACATTGTGAAAAGGAAGGAGTGGGCTGTTGTAATAATGAGCAAGCTTTGGGTACATTTGCATTGAAGTCTGCACGATTGTACGTTCTGAGTGGACAGAGGGCGGTAAGTGTGTGAGTGTCTGTATGACGATATTCGCCCACTGCAGGCCTGTGTTAAAGCTAGTTAACACTGACTCAGCTGCCTGTGTGGGGCTGCTTATAAAAACAGGTAGGAGTCTAGCATTGTGACGAAAAAACAGATTACATTCCCTTTCAGACCTATGTCGGGATATCTTGTAGTGTTTTAATTACAACCGATCACAAAGGACAGCAGTATTACACTGGGCTTCAAGACAGCAGTATTACAGGTTCACTGAAGGATTGTTTGTGGGTTTGGGTGTATTATTCACTGCAAGTGTCTGAGGTTTCATTCTCAGTCCTAAATCCATGTTTTCCCATTACAGGTAGTCCAGCCGAGGCGTGTGGCCTTAAACCAGGAGACCGCATATTGTTCCTCAATGGCCTAGACATGAGGTGTGTTTATTTTGTTATGCTGTGATGATGCTTTAAAAGTTGTATATCAGTGAATATGATATATTACAGTAGATACTCTGGTAAACTTATCTAAGAATACACAATGGTTATTTATTAATAATTAAGTGATTTCTCAGAAACATGTAATCAAGTTAACCTAATGTGTCGGAATTTCACCTAACCTAATCATTTTATTTTCAATACCATTCAAAAGCTTGGGGTCAATAAGATTATTTTTGAAATAAATTAATGCTTTTATTCAGTAAGGACACATTAAAATGATCAACAGTGACAGTAAAGACAGTGATTTTTTAAAAATTCTGTTCTTTTGAATTTTCTATTCATCAAAGAATCCTAAAAAAAAATGGTTTTCTCAAAAATATTAAAGGATTAGTTCGCTTAGTTCAACTGAATAAAAATTTCCTCATCATTTTCTCACCCCCATCGAAAAGAAATGAAAGGGGTCCTATTATGCTTTTTCACTTTTTCAACTTTAGTTAGTCTGTAATGTTGCTGTTTGAGCATAAAAAATAACTGCAAAGTTACAAAGTTCAAAGTCCAATTCAAAAGGATATTTTATTTAACAGAAATCACTTTCAAAAACTACAACGAACGACTCGTGTGGACTACAACACATATTTTCCGGGAATTGTGATATCACAAATACCGACGAATAAGACGAGACCTGTTGAGCTGCACTAGAGAAAGCAACGAGTCTTATCACTATGTCGGAGACACGCTAGATTTCCCAAGCCAGACAAACTTAGAGTGTTTACAATCAACCGGGTTTAAATCGCGCTCAAATTGAATTGATATTGATGCAATATTTACACTAAAGCTAGCAGGAGGCTATGGTAAGGGGCATGACATTTCCCTACCAGGCGCAGAGTGGAGCAAGCACACCACCAGGCCCAGTAAACCATCACAGCACATTTCATTCAGAAGGCGGGCCTTCTTGATACAGAAATATTGAGCGTTCATGCCAGAATGAGGAGAGAGGGGTTGCAGAAAAGCATCTGCTCGATCTAAATAAAATAAAAAACTAAATATTAAATATTATATAATATCTGATTTTTAATCTTTTAAATTTTACAATGTTACAGTTTTTCTGTATTTTTGATCAAATTAATGTAGCTTTGGTGAGCATAAGAGACTTTTCGACAAAAGACAAGTAACACAGAGACCTTTTAGTATTTTATGGGACTGTTATATGATGATTTGAAGGGTGTTATTTTGAGAGGTAACAATATGGTGATGAGTAAAGTTGTTAGTTAGGTTGGAAACAAGCTATTATTAGATTAAATATTCATATTATGCATTTACATTATTCGACTGCTCCTTAACAAACCACAAGCTTTCTCAGATCGTTTGTTTAGGCCTACATGTAAATCATTTGTTGATGTTAAATTGTTAATCTCAAGAGCACACTAATTTACTTCATACTGTCTCGGGGACTGACAAGTGTAGCGTTTCGACCAATCTGACACACTAATTTTTTTTTGATTTAACAAATCAATTATTCATTCGATTAACAAATCGTCACAGAAACCCAAAAACTTTCCCTCATTCAATAGGACGGATGCCAGGGCTTCGCTTTGAACACCATCCCACCTTGGTCACCATGACAACTAATCATGATATCACTGGTTTTATGGCCTAAAAGGAATGCAGGGGAGAAACTCCCTCATTTTACTCATGAGAAAGACACACAATGCCCAGAGAAAAGGACTGTTCTCTAATTAATTCATAGGAAAAACCTTTCTTTGAATGAACACACATAATCCTTCAGGTAATTGGGTATACCATTACTGTCGTTGTATAGTGTCTGTTGTAGGTTGGAGTTTTTATTCATGCTTACGATAAACCACTCATTTATATAAGTAACTATTTCATGTCTAGTAACTATGAATTCGCCTTCTTATGATCGAAAAAAAAGCGTGTATATTATATATTGGTACATATGCAATATATATTAGGGTCCTAAGAATCTGTACTATCGTGCCTCAACACTCACAGCGAATTCAGAGGCAAATACCAGGTTACAGACAAAGGGCCAAAAAAACGCAGAACTCCCACTTGAGATTCAGGACTTCCCCATTGGGCAAGCCCATCTAGAGAGGCGTGAATCTCTGCAGGCTTTAAAAAGCCACACTCCATGTGACCCGCCCCAGACGGTGGTTCGGTTTAAATAACGAAGATGTAGGACAAACGCTCCCGGCAACGCTAAGCTTGTGCCAGGCTTCGGCCTCGACCTTTCCATTTCAACAAGATTCTCTGACTCAAACTGTTTTTTTTCATCGACCCGAATTCAGCAAAGATCTTCGGGAAGCTTTAAGATTTGCATCAGGTATCTCTTTCAGACCGCCGAGACTCGCGAAGTATCAAACTTAGTCTTATATTGATACATTAATTATCAGTTACACCTTTTTACAAAGGTGTGTTTGAACTCAGATTCTGACGTATCCCTGAAGGCTTTGATCGGTTGAATATACATGCAAAGTGTTCCATAAAATCCATTCTTTATGCCTCTTTCTATGCTGAGTTTAAACTTTAACCCTTTCCTATACCAATTGTATGCGTGTTGGGTGTGTGTGTGTGCGTTCGTATGGTGTATGTAGACCGGCTCTTAAGTGTTTTTGTAGTATGTTAGACTAGTTTAAGTGGTTATGTAGTTAATAAAACCTTACTTGAATCACACTTGACGTTGTTCATTGTTTACTCATAACTGAAGTCCCTAATCATGCAGATTTATGCTACAAACACTGTGTAGAGTTGTACAGTAAGAAAGTTATTTCCCTTAACCAGGAAATTAACGTCTTAGAATTGACAAGACGGTTGACCCCGAGTGGTCAGCTAAATATCTACAGCGAATCTAAAAATATGAATAGTTAATTATAACTAATTATGGTTAATTATTAATATTTCCCATGAGCTGATTCATTACATGATTGGTGGAGAATATGCGGGCATGATAAAACGAAAGTTATGAGTTTAAACACTGGCAACTTAAAAAGTGTGTGCTTGATAGCACAGGTTAAAATAGGACGTGACTTCAGATGACCGGTGTCCCTATTTGCTGGCTTGTTTAAATGCATATAAAGTAGGGGCTTGAATTGGTACCACTATTATGATTGAAAGAGTCTTTATGTATTTCATGCTTAATGGCATCGTTGTAAGGTTAATCTGATTTTAGCAAAGAAACCTAATTTCAGTATTAAAGCATAAATATGTCCTGACAAAGCGTAAGTCTGAATATCAGCTCAGCAGCATGTCCAAACTGTACCATAATGAATAATCCTTTAGTGAAGAAATCACAAAATTGCAATATTGTTTAAATAGTTCCTTTGAAGAAGAAATCTCAGTACAGTTATACCAAGGTAGATGTGAGCGCTGCTCCCCCTTTCTACAGCATAAAGGCCTTATCGTTTATAATTAGATTGAAGCAATTCACCTACACTTTGACTGCATATATACAAGAAACCTGGTGGTCATTATGTGTTTCACTATCTGAGTGAAATTAAAGGGATAATACGGTATTAGTACTCAGCTGGACGGCAAACATAACGAAAGTATGTTTTAAAACGGTTTTAATACAGTAACACGTTTTTAATTTTTTTTAAACAAGTGCAAGAAGTTATTGTGCATAGAGAAAGCACTCACGAAATGCGTAGGAAGCAACAAGTCTTGAAGGATGAACGCACCCGTTCAAAACGTGACTGTGTACATAGACGACTTAAACTGCGTAATTACACTGCATGCATAGGTTACCGTGACAAAAACTTGTCCATCAGAAAGTGTTAACGTCACATAGCACAACACGCCATGTTTGTAAACCAACCATTTGAAGCAGCTAAGCTAACAAGACTTAGCATAGTTTCATCTTAGGCTAAACTACCAAATAGCTTTAACAATTAGGGATTAACACTCTTTAATTGAAGCTCTTAAATACAACATGTGTGTGTGTGCAGTGTGAAGTAATTTGAAATTAACCTAATCCATGGTTTCTGATTTTTCACTTTCTTTTAATTTTTTTGTTCTTTTTCTATGTTTCCCAATCTTCAATTCATCTCAGCGAATTTAACTACCTAGATGTATCCTTCCTGAATGCTATCGCTCAGTTACTAGCTAATTAAATCTAAATTAATTTAATTACATTTTAACTGTCTATATAGAGATGAATCATTAAGTTATTGGGTATTTTTAGTGGCACAGTGAATAACGCGCTACGGCGGGCGGGGCACACACATGGCATGGCCCAGCCTGGGAGCTGAACACGCAGCAGCTGTGAACAGACATGGTGTGTTGCCCAACACAAACCAGTTCATCACTAGTGCCACTGATTGTTCCCAATAACAGATTGATTACCCTGTTTTAATAATATAAGTCAGCTAATTTTAAATCCATTTAAATGTTATGCCCCCTTGATGTTCTCTCAGAACCTCAAAAGGAACCAGAGACATTACTATTTTTGATTTGTTTATTTTCAAAAATAATCAGCATAATCTGACTAGAAATGCTCTCCTTTTCCTTCTGCATTTCCCTTTTCTCCTTCATACCTCAGAAATTAAGCCTGTTTGGGGAACCGTCAGCAAATTCTGAGTGATAAGTTGACAATAATTTGACAGTAGTCTTAAATCATCAATCAAAATACTGTTTACGTCCTTTTCAGCAAAACAAATGCTGACCCAAAACTATTTTAGCATTCAAACTCTGTTTTGATCTTGTAGTAGTCTCTAGCCCTTACTCTAAACACAAGTTTGCCAAAATGCAGATGCTCAGACTAACTGCCCAGAAAGCAGAACAGAGAGGGCTGGCCAGGCGTCGTGAGGAACACCCCCTGTACCCAGGGCCGACGACCACCTACTGAGCCGAAAGCAAATGAACACTGAGGGAAGAGTACCGCAGACTAATGACTCGAGCGAGAGTTATGGCTACAAAAAGCTAACCAAGGTCATCATCTTCCTGGCCCACAAACTCATGGGTCTGAAACAGGAGGTAAATGATCTCAAGCAACAGATCACAGCGGTAACCCACAAGGACCCCAGCAAAATGGAGCTACAGGAGGAAAACAATAGATTTAAAAAGGCTCTGACAGCTGCTGGACAGCAAGAGCACCTGGAAAAGGTAGCCTGAAAGGACCTGGAAAGGAAACATCCCACACAGAATTACTATTAAAGCAGCAAATTCTGTGCTCTTAGACAAAGTTGCCAGAATTGTGACTCTGATCCAGCAGCTGAACAACATTCAAGACAAGCTTGACATGTTCCGAAGATAACTCAGGGACTCCTATAGGCTGCGAAAGGGGATGCAGTGGGAGAGACACCCTACTCCCGAATCCTCATTCAGCCGTGCAAACTCCCCCATATGCAACAAGCTACGAAGGGGAGAGCCAACACTTACTGCTTAACAACTGACAGAACAGAACTGTAATACTTCAAAGCATCCCCGCAGCAGCGCATGATGCGACCCCCAGAAACATTGACAAGCTAACCAGAAATCCCGGCATTCCATTGCTGGGGAAAAAATAGTTTCCTACTTTAGGCAGTACGAGCAGGAATTTAGAACGGTGGAGTCGTTTTAAAAATTGCTTGCAAGCAGACCCAATAATCAATCTTGTGTGTCTGTTTCATAAGTTAGTAACTTATGCGCATACCAGTTCCTGATCAAAACCAGATAAAATTATAGTTTGAATGCGCCTTCCTGCGAGCAGTAAGAAGTTTTCAGTGCTATAATGTGTTTAAATCGTACGATAAGAAACTAACCTGACTTTAGCGAAGAAATCCTAAATTCTGTTGTTAGTGGAGCATAGGTCTTTTCTGACAACGAAATCTCAGATTAGCAGCTCATATAAATTGTACCAGAATAAATCGGTCTGATTTTGGGCGAAGAAATCCCCTTCTTCAATACTGTGTAGGTGATCTGAGCGATGCACCTCATTTCACTGATTTAAGGCCTTATTATGTGTTAGGTATCATTGTATTCATATCGACCCACTCATGTGAAACATTTACGTAACTCTTATACATGCGCGCACCAGGTTCTGAATATAATCAGATAAAACTATAGCTTGAAGGTGCCTTCCCACAGGTATTAGAAAGTTTCAGTGCTATAATGTTTTTAAATCGTACGATAAGAAACTAACCTGACTTTAGCGAAGAAAACCTAATTTCTGTGTTAGTAGAGCACAAATCTATTTTCTGACGACGAAATCTCAGAATTATCAGCTCATATAAATGGTACCAGAATGAATCGGTTTGATCTTGGGCGAAGAAATCCCCTTTTTAAGTACTGTGTAGGTGATCTGAGCGATACTCTTCATTTCATTAATTTAAGGCCTTATTTTGTGTTACGTATCATTGTATTTCATTGACTCGCTCATTTGAAACATTTACGTAAAATTAATGGTGTTATTTTAGCTTAGCTAACTACGAATCCACCATTGCCTTTGAAGTGAATGTGCTGTTTTGAGTAATAAATTAATTTGTATGGGACATTCATGAGTTTCCCATGCATGCTCACAGGAGTGCAAGTTCTGCTCCACTTGCACCTGTTGTGAGTTTGCATTGGTCTCCTAGCAACACGTGACTCCGGAAGTGTGAGCAGACTCTTCCGGGTTAATCTGACAACAGCACCTACTTCACAGACCTGTGTGTCAACAAAGAATTGCGTGTAACTAACGCTAACTCTTAAGCTAAGCCCTTTACTTCAACTGCTAGCTGTTAGCATCTGACTAACACTTAGATAGGCTGTAAAGTGTAACTTTCTAACCACACCTCTCTCTCCCTCTCTCTCTCCCTCTCTCTCTTTATTTGTGTTTTGACTTTATTCTACCTCTTTTAAATTTTATTGCATTTATTTACATTTGCTTAGCACAAATGTACCAATTCAGCTAAAACTGATTTGTATTAAATTTGAGATTTAATTAAATCAAATTTTATTTATTTTTTATTTTATTCCATTTTATTTATTTTTATTTTGTTTATTTACTTTACCCTTTTAATTTCCTACAGCTCTTAGGACCCCTTGTTATTTTATTTATTTAATTTTTTTGTGGTTTTATTAGCTTTTTTTATTTCACCATCACCATCGCGTTTGGATAGGATTACCGTAGTTCGAGCAACTGTTGTTTCCTTAGCGAGTTATACAGGTTATTAGTAGCCTAATCCCTGTTTTCCTCTCTACTTCTCCTCACTCAGTGCCAGCCCTAATACGTTGAAGGGCAGCTACCATTGCAAAACAATGTAGGCTAACATAAAACTAGAAAAAATTCCCACTGTTTCTTTTTCTTTTGACGAGGCATTTGGTGGGTCCCTGCTAGTTTAGCTAACAGTCTAGCCCTAGGTTTATGAAGTCTATTGCAGCATCACACACTAGTGAAACCTGCTTAGCCATATCTCTTCGAAACAAAACTAAAAATAGTAAAAATGTTCCTTTTTTTTTTGAGTTCCTCTTATTTTATTTCAGTTTCTTCATATTTACCAAACCCGTGAACCATCAGTAGTATAGCCCGGTAATCAGCTGACCCCTGCTTACGGCCCCCTCAACAAAGTTACTCAAACTCTTCCTTTGTGTTCACGAACCAAAAAACATAGCACCTTAACCTCACTCGCTGCCTCCCACAGTAGTATACTTCACGGCCTACTACACATCCGTTCCATGAGAGATCAGTTTAACACCTGTAGTAACTGCATGACTGGTGTCTCTCTCTCTCTTGGTGTTCCCCACGTGTGCCATCTGTAGCCGACATTCGACAGACATCCAGCCCTGGCAGCTCACTAGGACCACCTGGACACTCAGTAGAGCACTTTAATGGACATCATTCAGCTCAAAGCAGCCAACGAACTGCCATGGCAAAGAAAGGAACAGCGCGACTGCGACATAAGCGAACACTTGACAAGCATCATCCTCTCCTCGGCCCACACACTCAAGGGCCTCAGAAAGGAGGTAAATGAACTGAAACTGCAAGTCACAGAATTCTGAAGAGAACTGACACCTGCTCAACGAGAAAAAGCACAAAACGGATGCAAAGAACCTCACCGAATGGTGCGACAGAAAGAAATCACCAGTCGTCACAGAGGCTCTAACAGCTGCTAAACACCAAGCGCCGCTGGAAAAAAGCCATCACACAGGACTTGAAAAGAGAACTGTTTCACACAAAGTCATTCTTAAAACAACATATGTGGAACTAAAAGAGAGAGACACCACATCTTAGGCCTTACAAGGCCACCTGCATACAGACAGTGCTGAGGTCCAAACCCTGACTCAGCAGTTAGAAAGGAGCTTGACTTGGTTCAGGAAGAATTTAAACAGTCCTAACGACTGAGCATAGACCTAAGCAAAAGACAGCAGGTTGAACACCACGTCGCCAGCAGTGCAAGCCCTACATGCCTGTGCACAGCTACGAAAGGGGGGTAAAGGGAGCCAAAGCCTTCTGCTTGAAACTTCAAAAGTCAGCTCCCTGAAAACCTCGGCAGCTGCAACAAAAAAAAAAAAATT